>OX393580.1:10536302-11078335 GCA_947652605.1 Elmis aenea
GTTCTAAATTTAGTTGGCTATTGGTGGATGCAATACAATTTGACGTTAGAATCGTGGTTAATTGTGGATTCCCTGAATTTTTTTTTGTGTACACTTGGGGTCAAAAGTAACAAAGTGTTACAACCAACCCCAATTAATGTTTTCACTTGCAAATGTTCACTCTTAGCACATAATTGGTGGCTTTCTTCGTAGATGAGAATATACATGAGTTGTCGGAATAATTTTCCAGTTTGTTGTATCTTTTTGATTCACATTTTTAAATATGTAGGTACTTATAATCTTGGCAAACCTGGTAACTGCAGTCCCAAATTATTAAATTATAAAACTCAGTATATAATATCGGTTTAATGATGGAAATATATGTAAAGCTAAATCATTTCTTAAAAAGCATTTTAAATTATAAAACCTATGTAAATTGGTAAGATCTGGTACTTTTGGTTTTCCTACCAGCCGCCATTGTTTTTATTCTATTACCTTAATATTTATAACTTAATATAAACAAAGCTTTAACCAACCCAACTTAACCTGACCCTCTTTTACTGATTTAATGAATAACGGTCAGTTTAAAGGGCGGTTAGATTTTTTTTAAATAAAACAAACAGTTATTGTGATCTAGTGTAAATTTAATAATTTGGGACCGCCCTTACCTGGTATGCCATACTGTTCACTTATCATTTTGTATTGTACCAAAGATATTTTTTTAAATTTGTTCATTTTGCTAATGTGTATTTTTGAATAAAATATTAATTTTGTTGATGAATACTAATATATTTACCCACTACTTATGAGCTGTGTAAATTATTTTGCCGTTACAACTTACCCCAATCATTGTTACTTTTAGCCCCAACGTTGAGGTTGAAAGTAACAGCTGTCTTACTAAAGAAAAAAAAAATTTTTCAACAGTTGCTTTACGAAACACACGAAATAAATATCTTGGAAGCAAGACAAATGTCCAATCTATCATTAAACCAATTTGGATGTAAAAAATTTGTAATAATCTATGAGAAATTAAATAAAAACAAAAAAATGTTACTTTTATCACCGGTCTCCCCTACTTAGTTTTTTTCTATCTCTGATAATAACCGAGATACCCTGTTTGGGCATCGAAAATAGGCCACCCTGTACAACCATTTCTATTAACAAATTCGTGATTCACCTATCAAAGATTAAAACAACACGAAGCTATATCAGGGTTGGTATCTATCTGATAGCAATTATTACAAATGACTTAGATGTACTGATTGTTAGTTATTCATAGTAGAAAAGCTTACAGTGTAAGAAAAAACTTAAATATTTTCCCAAAAATGGAGTTGAAAGTGTTATTTTTAATAACAGTTTACATTGCCACCGGTAAGTTTAAATAAACCTTTAGAAAAATGTTAATATTATATTTAAATCAAGCAGTGATATAAGCATTGCATATAAAATATCAAAAAAATTTATTGGAATTATTTAGCATAACGTGCTAATTATTTATTTATGCCTTAATTAATTTTCCAAGATTTAGCTTTAGTACCTAATCGAACGCGAATGTCAATTATTTTATGATAAATCAAACACCAACAATTTTTTTCAACTAAACAACACCTGATTGTTTTGTAAAACTAATTTTCAGCACTGATTATTCTTGTTGCAATTTTGTAGGTTTTATGCCGCATCAAGTCAAAATATGTAATAATTATAAGAAGGTATTAAATTAATTAAGGAGTACGTATTAGAACACTATTAAACTATTACTTATTTTAGATATTTAGAATTTAGAAGATTTTTAGATTGTTATTTTATTTCATTATATTTTTATTTTTATTATATTTACTATTACTATTAATTATGTTACAACGTAATAGCAATTGCTAAATAAAGCTAACTTACTTACTTTTATCTAATAAATAAAACAAACAAGATTTTCAAGTTGAACATGAACTATTTACATTAAAACACACTATAAAATGTAGAATCGCAATGTAAATTTGAACACTTCCAACTCGATCAATTTTTTCAACTCTTAACTTTTAGATCTAATCATAAAACTTAAACGATTATTTTTACATTGTATTAAGACTTATTACAATAACATTTCCATATAAATATTTCTGTTTAAATCAGGGCTCGAAACCGAAAAAAATTTTGGTTAACGGTTAACCGAAATCGAGAACTTTATTTTTATAACGGTTTTTGTTGAAAAACCGGTTTTATTCGTAAAAAAAACGGTTTAGTGTAAACCGGTTAAATTAACCGGTTTTTAAAATTATTTAGATCAGGAATGCAAAGTATGAAAAGATATTATCTATTTATAATTTTATAATACATGTACAATCAAGCGTTCAGTAATGACTTATGGTAAATAAATCACATTTAATACAGATTTTGTATTTTTCATCTTAATTTTTATTAAGAAAAGATGTTAAAAAAACCGGTTTTTTATTATTTTGGTTAAAGGTTACCGTTTTTTTTTGCCTTTTAAAATACCGGTTTCGGTTTCGGTTAAAAATCACTTTTTCTGACAAAAAATAACGGTTTCATGCCCTGGTTTAAATTATATAAAAACAATTTATTTTGATTTAGTTTATGGTATGTTTCTGTGTATGTATTGAAACTAAATTTGGGTTTTATATTTTTCTAGCAACGGCCCTTTACTGCAGGACATGCCGAGACGACAGTTGTGATACAAAAAATGTAGCCTATGTACAATGCACAAGACATGTCCCATTTTTACCCTATGGATTTGAAAGAGACAGTTTTAATATGGTGGACGCCGAGTACGCATGTGTTGATCTAGAATATACAACAAGTAAGTGCACTAAGTTCATATACAGAATACGTAATAGAATTAATTAGTTAAATAAGGAAGCACTTCTTTTCGCAGGATAAGCATTTGCAATTGTACATGTTTTGAAGAGATTTTTAATAATTCAAGCATAATTTTTATATCTCTGTCTTCATTCTATATTTTAAAAAAAACTTTTTATTATAGATAACTTTCATTAGAAGTGTCATTTCTAAGATTAATATCCCGAAAATTCTTGTTAATCATAAACATTATAAAACTATACTAATAAGGATATTATTTGCAATTGGTAACTTGTATAAAACTATTATTTGGAACAATTTCTAAATAGCATCTCTAACTGTATTAATTTTTTTTTTCAGACAACAAGATATCTTATGTACAACAGTGTTATATAGTTTCACCTAAGGAAAATTTATGTAAAAAAATTGCAAACGAACTACCACGCCATGTTCAGTTAACAAAATGCTTTTTGAATAAAGCATATAAGTCCCGAAACTTCCAAACAATCCCGGCACCTGCAATTACCGAAACCACACCTGAAATTTACGAAACTACACCTGCAATTACCGAAACTACAACTGAAATGTTCGAAACCACAACTGAAATGTTCGAAACCACAACTGAAATTTACGAAACTACACCTGCAATTACCGAAACTACAACTGAAATGTTCGAAACCACAACTGAAATTTACGAAACTACACCTGCAATTACCGAAACTACAACTGAAATGTTCGAAACCACAACTGAAATTTACGAAACTACACCTGCAATTACCGAAACTACAACTGAAATGTTCGAAACCACAACTGAAATTTACGAAACTACACCTGCAATTACCGAAACTACAACTGAAATGTTCGAAACCACAACTGAAATTTACGAAACTACACCTGCAATTACCGAAACTACAACTGAAATGTTCGAAACCACAACTGAAATTTACGAAACTACACCTGCAATTATCGAAACTACAACTGAAATGTTCGAAACCACAACTGAAATTTACGAAACTACACCTGCAATTACCGAAACTACAACTGAAATGTTCGAAACCACAACTGAAATTTACGAAACTACACCTGCAATTACCGAAACTACAACTGAAATGTTCGAAACCACAACTAGAATTTACGAAACTACACCTGCAATTACCGAAACTACAACTGAAATGTTCGAAACCACAACTGAAATTTACGAAACTACACCTGCAATTACCGAAACTACAACTGAAATGTTCGAAACCACAACTAGAATTTACGAAACTACACCTGCAATTACCGAAACTACAACTGAAATGTTCGAAACCACAAGTGAAATTTACGAAACTACACCTGCAATTACCGAAACTACAACTGAAATGTTCGAAACCACAACTGAAATTTACGAAACTACACCTGCAATTACCGAAACTACAACTGAAATGTTCGAAACCACAACTGAAATTTACGAAACTACACCTGCAATTACCGGAACCACAACTGAAGTTAACGAAACTACACCTGCAATTACCGAAACTACAACTGAAATGTTCGAAACCACAACTGAAATTTACGAAACTACACCTGCAATTACCGAAACTACAACTGAAATGTTCGAAACCACAACTGAAATTTACGAAACTACACCTGCAATTACCGAAACTACAACTGAAATGTTCGAAACCACAACTGAAATTTACGAAACTACACCTGCAATTATCGAAACTACAACTGAAATGTTCGAAACCACAACTGAAATTTACGAAACTACACCTGCAATTACCGAAACTACAACTGAAATGTTCGAAACCACAACTGAAACTTACGAAACTACACCTGCAATTACCGAAACTACAACTGAAATGTTCGAAACCACAACTGAAATTTACGAAACTACACCTGCAATTATCGAAACTACAACTGAAATGTTCGAAACCACAACTGAAATTTACGAAACTACACCTGCAATTACCGAAACTACAACTGAAATGTTCGAAACCACAACTGAAATTTACGAAACTACACCTGCAATTACCGAAACTACAACTGAAATGTTCGAAACCACAACTGAAATTTACGAAACTACACCTGCAATTACCGAAACTACAACTGAAATGTTCGAAACCACAACTGAAATTTACGAAACTACACCTGCAATTACCGAAACTACAACTGAAATGTTCGAAACCACAACTGAAATTTACGAAACTACACCTGCAATTACCGAAACTACAACTGAAATGTTCGAAACCACAACTGAAATTTACGAAACTACACCTGCAATTACCGAAACTACAACTGAAATGTTCGAAACCACAACTGAAATTTACGAAACTACACCTGCAATTACCGAAACTACAACTGAAATGTTCGAAACCACAACTGAAATTTACGAAACTACACCTGCAATTACCGAAACTACAACTGAAATGTTCGAAACCACAACTGAAATTTACGAAACTACACCTGCAATTACCGAAACTACAACTGAAATGTTCGAAACCACAACTGAAATTTACGAAACTACACCTGCAATTACCGAAACTACAACTGAAATGTTCGAAACCACAACTGAAATTTACGAAACTACACCTGCAATTACCGAAACTACAACTGAAATGTTCGAAACCACAACTGAAATTTACGAAACTACACCTGCAATTACCGAAACTACAACTGAAATGTTCGAAACCACAACTGAAATTTACGAAACTACACCTGCAATTACCGAAACTACAACTGAAATGTTCGAAACCACAACTGAAATTTACGAAACTACACCTGCAATTACCGAAACTACAACTGAAATGTTCGAAACCACAACTGAAATTTACGAAACTACACCTTTAATTACCGAAACTACAACTGAAATGTTCGAAACCACAACTGAAATTTACGAAACTACACCTGCAATTACCGAAACTACAACTGATATGTTCGAAACCACAACTGAAATTTACGAAACTACACCTGCAATTACCGAAACTACAACTGAAATGTTCGAAACCACAACTGAAATTTACGAAACTACACCTGCAATTACCGAAACTACAACTGAAATGTTCGAAACCACAACTGAAATTTACGAAACTACACCTGCAATTACCGAAACTACAACTGAAATGTTCGAAACCACAACTGAAATTTACGAAACTACACCTGCAATTACCGAAACTACAACTGAAATGTTCGAAACCACAACTGAAATTTACGAAACTACACCTGCAATTACCGAAACTACAACTGAAATGTTCGACACCACAACTGAAATTTACGAAACTACACCTGCAATTACCGAAACTACAACTGAAATGTTCGAAACCACAACTGAAATTTACGAAACTACACCTGCAATTACCGAAACTACAACTGAAATGTTCAAAACCACAACTGAAATTTACGAAACTACACCTGCAATTACCGAAACTACAACTGAAATGTTCGAAACCACAACTGAAATTTACGAAACTACACCTGCAATTACCGAAACTACAACTGAAATGTTCGAAACCACAAGTGAAATTTACGAAACTACACCTGCAATTACTGAAACTACAACTGAAATGTTCGACACCACAACTGAAATTTACGAAACTACACCTGCAATTACCGAAACTACAACTGAAATGTTCGAAACCACAACTGAAATTTACGAAACTACACCTGCAATTACCGAAACTACAACTGAAATGTTCGAAACCACAACTGAAATTTACGAAACTACACCTGCAATTACCGAAACTACAACTGAAATGTTCGAAACCACAACTGAAATTTACGAAACTACACCTGCAATTACCGAAACTACAACTGAAATGTTCGAAACCACAACTGAAATTTACGAAACTACACCTGCAATTACCGAAACTACAACTGAAATGTTCGAAACCACAACTGAAATTTACGAAACTACACCTGCAATTACCGAAACTACAACTGAAATGTTCGAAACCACAACTGAAATTTACGAAACTACACCTGCAATTACCGAAACTACAACTGAAATGTTCGAAACCACAACTGAAATTTACGAAACTACACCTGCAATTACCGAAACTACAACTGAAATGTTCGAAACCACAACTGAAATTTACGAAACTACACCTGCAATTACCGAAACTACAACTGAAATGTTCGAAACCACAACTGAAATTTACGAAACTACACCTGCAATTACCGAAACTACAACTGAAATGTTCGAAACCACAACTGAAATTTACGAAACTACACCTGCAATTACCGAAACTACAACTGAAATGTTCGAAACCACAACTAAAATTTACGAAACTACACCTGCAATTACCGAAACTACAACTGAAATGTTCGAAACCACAACTGAAATTTACGAAACTACACCTGCAATTATCGAAACTACAACTGAAATGTTCGAAACCACAACTGAAATTTACGAAACTACACCTGCAATTACCGAAACTACAACTGAAATGTTCGAAACCACAACTGAAATTTACGAAACTACACCTGCAATTACCGAAACTACAACTGAAATGTTCGAAACCACAACTGAAATTTACGAAACTACACCTGCAATTACCGAAACTACAACTGAAATGTTCGAAACCACAACTGAAATTTACGAAACTACACCTGCAATTACCGAAATCACAACTGAAATTACCGAAACTACACCTGCAATTACCGAAACTACAACTGAAATGTTCGAAACCACAACTGAAATTTACGAAACTACACCTGCAATTACCGAAACTACAACTGAAATGTTCGAAACCACAACTGAAATTTACGAAACTACACCTGCAATTACCGAAACTACAACTGAAATGTTCGAAACCACAACTGAAATTTACGAAACTACACCTGCAATTACCGAAACTACAACTGAAATGTTCGAAACCACAACTGAAATTTACGAAACTACACCTGCAATTACCGAAACTACAACTGAAATGTTCGAAACCACAACTGAAATTTACGAAACTACACCTGCAATTACCGAAACTACAACTGAAATGTTCGAAACCACAACTGAAATTTACGAAACTACACCTGCAATTACCGAAACTACAACTGAAATGTTCGAAACCACAACTGAAATTTACGAAACTACACCTGCAATTACCGAAACTACAACTGAAATGTTCGACACCACAACTGAAATTTACGAAACTACACCTGCAATTACCGAAACTACAACTGAAATGTTCGAAACCACAACTGAAATTTACGAAACTACACCTGCAATTACCGAAACTACAACTGAAATGTTCAAAACCACAACTGAAATTTACGAAACTACACCTGCAATTACCGAAACTACAACTGAAATGTTCGAAACCACAACTGAAATTTACGAAACTACACCTGCAATTACCGAAACTACAACTGAAATGTTCGAAACCACAAGTGAAATTTACGAAACTACACCTGCAATTACTGAAACTACAACTGAAATGTTCGACACCACAACTGAAATTTACGAAACTACACCTGCAATTACCGAAACTACAACTGAAATGTTCGAAACCACAACTGAAATTTACGAAACTACACCTGCAATTACCGAAACTACAACTGAAATGTTCGAAACCACAACTGAAATTTACGAAACTACACCTGCAATTACCGAAACTACAACTGAAATGTTCGAAACCACAACTGAAATTTACGAAACTACACCTGCAATTACCGAAACTACAACTGAAATGTTCGAAACCACAACTGAAATTTACGAAACTACACCTGCAATTACCGAAACTACAACTGAAATGTTCGAAACCACAACTGAAATTTACGAAACTACACCTGCAATTACCGAAACTACAACTGAAATGTTCGAAACCACAACTGAAATTTACGAAACTACACCTGCAATTACCGAAACTACAACTGAAATGTTCGAAACCACAACTGAAATTTACGAAACTACACCTGCAATTACCGAAACTACAACTGAAATGTTCGAAACCACAACTGAAATTTACGAAACTACACCTGCAATTACCGAAACTACAACTGAAATGTTCGAAACCACAACTGAAATTTACGAAACTACACCTGCAATTACCGAAACTACAACTGAAATGTTCGAAACCACAACTGAAATTTACGAAACTACACCTGCAATTACCGAAACTACAACTGAAATGTTCGAAACCACAACTAAAATTTACGAAACTACACCTGCAATTACCGAAACTACAACTGAAATGTTCGAAACCACAACTGAAATTTACGAAACTACACCTGCAATTATCGAAACTACAACTGAAATGTTCGAAACCACAACTGAAATTTACGAAACTACACCTGCAATTACCGAAACTACAACTGAAATGTTCGAAACCACAACTGAAATTTACGAAACTACACCTGCAATTACCGAAACTACAACTGAAATGTTCGAAACCACAACTGAAATTTACGAAACTACACCTGCAATTACCGAAACTACAACTGAAATGTTCGAAACCACAACTGAAATTTACGAAACTACACCTGCAATTACCGAAATCACAACTGAAATTACCGAAACTACACCTGCAATTACCGAAACCACAACTGAAATTTCCGAAACCACAACTGAAATGTTCGAAACCACACCTGCAATTACCGAAATCACAACTGAAATTACCGAAACTACACCTGCAATTACCGAAACCACAACTGAAATTACTGAAACTACACCTGCAATTTCCGAAACTACACCTGCAATTTCCGAAACTACACCCACAGGGTCGGTTACTACACCCACAGGACCGGTTACTACACCTACAGGTTCTGATACTACACTCACAGGGTCTGATACTACTGGTACAGGACCAGTAGAGACAACGACTACTGATGATGGTGATGGTGCCGCAACGATTACAGTATCAGTTATAGCACTTATTGTTACTTTTGTTGTACAAAGAATAGCGTAACAAATGAAAGACAATGAAAATATTTATTTTTTATTTACTTCTACAAAATTTTATTAGGATAACAACTGCTTGTAAACGTAGAATAAAGTTATTTATAATTTCAGAATTTAAAAAAACTGTAAACAACATTATTGTTTAATGCTATTATTTAAGTTAATAAATAAATTTAAAGATTATCAAAAATAATTTAATTTAATATCTGAAACAAGAAACGCTCTATCCTAACCACATGTTTCGTTCTGATAGTGTAATAAAGATTTATTTCTTAAATTGCCCAAACAGCAAAATAAATATATCAATATAAAGCGCCAATTTTCTTTTTGTATTTTAGAAAGTATTGTGCATTTCACATACACCAAAAATTAAAAGCATCACTTGCAACAATATTATCCAAGCGGATTTTTAAATTAAATTTGATCAGTAGCAAATAACAAATAGAATCAAGTCAAATTGATGTTGTGGGTCTAAGGATCTTCAATACATAAATAAACGTTTGAATATCAAAATTTTAATCGTTTTTGAATGAACACATTTGTGATCGGGTTTAGAATTTTAAATTGCCTCCACAGAAAAAAAAACCGATTTTTATTATTTTTGAATTTTGGAAGTTCCAATTTTGAAAAAAAGACAGTTTCAAGCTTACAGACAATTTTTTAAACTATTTATAATATTAAAATCAGAGCATTAAAATATCCCTATGAATTAGTCCATTGAAGTTCAACTGTTTAAAATTCCAGAAAACACAGTTCAAAATAAAACAGAAAAATACTGACGATGTAACTATAAATAGGCTAATGATATACCCGATGAGATTTACGAAACAGGCATTGTATAAAACGTTTTGTAAGACATCAATGTAAGAAAATGCTTTTTTAAAATTCCATGCTTATCTCGAAAATAAAAAGAAGGAAGAAAGTCGATAAAATACATTATTTTTATTATATAAATAATGTACATGTAATTCATTAGCGAAATATAACGAAATGAAGAGCTTATTGTCTTACATACCCTCGTCCATCAAGGATATTTCAAGAATTTACTCAGAAACAAACTACAAAAAGGATAATACAATCTTGGTTTCCGGGTTTGGAACCGCGTCTTCTAAATATAGAAGACGCGATTCCAAACCCGGAAACCAAGATTGTATTATGGATAACGGCCGCGAAAGCCTCAAGAATAAAAATACAAAAAGGATGTTTTTTTGGCCACTGTTTTTTTTTTAAATTAACGTTTCTTAAATTGCTCCCAAGTAATACAGTGTTTACAAAAAGTAACGTAACGGATCAATATATCGTCTTGTGGCAAGTTTACAAAAAAAAAGTTTCCATTAAAAGTAGTTTGTGGTAATTTACTTCATAACCTAAAACTATTTTCAACTATACACAGTGTTTTGTTTTTGCTTAAACTTTAAACACGGATAAGTTATTTTTTAATAGAACACCCTATATATTTTTACATATTCTTATCGATAAATTAATTATCTTTATAATTTGTTAAAGGTCTATTATGACTGAAATTAATATATCTCGTGTTATTGCGGTTTTCATGATAATTTATGGGCACAAACAAAATACTTAATAGAAATTAATTAGTCGGCTTTGGAAATGTTTCGATAATTTGTTTTAAATCTCAAATAACGTTCTATTTTCATCTTTAAGCTATGTGTCTACCTGATTATAAATTAGTTTAATAAAAAACAATAAAATCGAAATTGTTTAATCCACATAAAAGATGTGGATAGGAACGCGAGGTACAATTGAATTTAAAAAAATTGACTGAATAGTGTTTGAAGTTTAAGCAATTGGACCGAGCATAAAAAACATCCTGTGTGTTATTTTAAAATTTTAACTAGTCAGCAATCACTATGATACTATTGTCGAACAAATTTTCAAAGGAAGTCGTTCTGAAATTGCTATGTTGTGAAATCTCAATATTTTCTTAAGAGTCCTGTTTCTGTCAAAATTTTCATAAAAACGTAAATAACTCAAAAACGATTAGTTTTAGACACAAAACCCTACACATTTTGAAAGACAATTTAATTCTGCATCTAAAAAGTGCAAAATATACAGGGTGTTCTATTTAAAAAAACAAAGTGACGTATCGGTACGCAAAAACAAAACACTGTGTATAGTTGAAAATAGTTTTAGGTTATGAAGTAAATTACCACAAACTACTTTTAATGGAAACTTTTTTTTGTAAACTTGCCACAAGACGATATATTGATCCGTTACGTTACTTTTTGTACACTCTGTATAAAAAATTTGCACAAAAAAATATTTAATTTTTTACCCGTTTTTAAACGAAAGTTGAACTGTATCCATTTGGATACAGGCAGCCCATGGGGAAGAAAATAGTGTTTCACATTGTATCTTATAGAATACAACAATGTATATACTCGTAAAAACTTGCACGTTACTTACTTACTTACTAACTATTATAATTCGAAGGTAGCAGGTAAACAAATAATTAAATAGTTACAGGATTAGTTAACCCCTAACGGTAAAAGATTACCAAAAATACCGTGTTCTACAAATCAATCGTATGCTAACATTCGATGTTGTCGCATTCATTCATATTATTGCGAAAAAGTTAGTTGTATAGTAAATAATAAAATACAAAATAAAGTGTTCATATTTACATTGTGTCTTATAAAGAAGAGCAAAGACGGATTATGGAATTGTGTGAAGTATTCTAAATGCACAATCTAAAGCTTCCCAAACGCGTAGTGAATGTAGATAATTGTGGCATTTTTTTTTGCATGCAATGCTTTTTTGAATTATACAAGAGCTTAATATAGTTTTATTTTTATATCAATTATGTGCTTTTCTTTTTGACAATTATAAGTTGCAAATTTGATTATTGTATGAATAAATTTGTATCATAAAACTTCTTTTTTTAAAAAATATCAATGTGTGTTAAAAAATCGCTGGCCACCAAGGTTTTCTGGTTCAGGGAGTTTTAAATTTAAGAAACTCCCTGTATACAGGTTATAGACAATTTTCAAAAATCGTATTTTCCGGTTTTCCTAATTTTCTGGGATACCGTTTAAGATATTTTTAATTTCTCTGGGGATTGTTAATGAGCACAAAATTTAGCAACTTTGCCAAATTTAAACCTATACTCTAGCTATTATAATGAGCGAGATCCCCATGCTTAAACTCGAATTTCAAACACCCTGTATAAAAAATGTGTGTTATTTTTAGAGTGGGGTGAATTCTATTTCAAAAATATTCGGACATGTAGCAAAGGACGTAAAATCGATTTTTAATCATGCAAGTTATTCAGTTATAACATATCTAAGAAACGCACCATGTTAAATGTTTAGCAACTTTTTACGTCCGGTATAGAACGCGGACGTATAAACCTTGTGCGTGACTAAAAAATGAACAAGAGGGCGCTATGCGATTAAAAGTGCGCGGCTCTGCGATGCGGCAGCATTTCGCGATCGAAGTCATCGCCGTAGGTGCGCAGGTCGTGTGCCTGCAACCCCAGGGAGAGCCCGTCCTACATCCCTTTCCGTGCAGAGGGTAGCAGTGGGTGGTACACGTACAACGATGGCGGAAAAGAAGGCTGATCAATTTTATACTAGACCACCTAAACTAGGAAAATGGGAAGGCTTCAGAATCTTCTTGTGGAACTCGGAAACCCACCAATTCCTTGGCAGGACAGGGGCTAGTTGGGGTAAGATAATTATTCTACATCCTTTTCGTTACCCTTATATTTTGTTACTTAAATATTGTTAACGCTCATTCATACTTTTTGAAAATTTTGTGAAACAAACTTAAAATCTTTGTTTTAAAGTAGTCAAGTTTCCAAAAAAAAAAATGTTTTTTTGAATTAAAGTGGGATTTTTTTTAATTGGCCAATTATATCTTTTATTTAGAACGTCTTTTATCGCACAAGTCGTTAAGGAAAATGTTACCCGACATAATTGAATTATTCAAAATCTTTTGCCCTACTAAACTTATCATGGCGGCGTCTCGACGCCAGTACAATGGTGGACGACGCCCGCACGGTCGATGCTTCTACTTAATATTCTTTTGTCGTCAGGTTAAACGAAAACGTGATATTATAATGTCCCACGAAATATATGCACGGTTTCATACCATTCATTAAATAAAACCTCACATTTATTCAATTTTATTCCGAACAAATAATGTCACCATATCATTATGTAACAGACTACTGGAACACATATTGATAAAAGTTGTTCTTTTATCAAATTAAATTAACCATAACAGACAAACTTTAATGAAACACGTTATGTTTAATTTAGCTTTTTAGTTTAAACAAACAATGTTAACGTTTAGAACTATTTTAAGACTGCTTTTAAAAATTATCTTTTTAATCTACATTATGTCCTAAAATAAATAGTAAACTCATTCATAATTATTCATTTTAATTTATATCTATTAAGTGAAGCAAGTAAATTAACTGTTTATTGTTTAAAAATTATAACGGCTTAAGATTTAATGCAAAGCACATGTGCCTTTTTTTATGCACAATTCATTTATTTAAAAAAAATGCGCAAGATGGAAGTCTGTTTTGCCAGTAAGTTCACAGAAAGAATGAAAACTATTGTAAATTTTAATCTTATTTTAGTAATTTGTATTATGTGCGATATCATTTTCTTTGTCTTTTTTTTAATTGAAAGGTACTCAAATATAGTTGTAGGAAAAACATTATGTCTAAAACTTCAACTTATACTATCAAAAATGTTGGTTTAAGGCGCTCTTACGATCAAAATAAATTTTTTTCGTATGCTCTCCTATCACTAATCTAAAATCGAATTCCATACAAATTTGAATAGATAATTTTCAAACAAAAAAAAACATGAATAGCGTACACCAGTGGTTTCCAACCTTTTTGTACCTCCGCCCCCCTTTTTCATAAAAAAAAATTTGCGCCCCTCTCACTTTTCGTATCAATCTAATTTTATAAATACGGTTCTGATATAATAATTATTTAATGGACTACAATACAATATACCATATTCTGTATGAATAAAGTTCTTATTGTTTGTTTGTACTCAAAAATGACATTTTGGTAACAGCTGCGCGCCCCCCTTGTAATAGTCTCGCGCCCCCCTAGGGGGGCGCGCCCCACTGGTTGGAAACCACTGGCGTACACCCTTTAGTAAGCAATAAACTCAAAATAATGTCTAAGAAATA
The DNA here is from genome assembly GCA_947652605.1 of Elmis aenea. NCBI lineage: Eukaryota > Metazoa > Arthropoda > Insecta > Coleoptera > Elmidae > Elmis > Elmis aenea. The sequence goes on from OX393580.1 coordinate 10,551,148, forward strand.
ATAATTCTCTAATAAAACACGTTTTTCTTCGCCCATAGTCTAAATTTTAATTTTACCAAATACATTACCAAAAAAAATAAATAGCCGCCAATATAATATCGTTACCACAATCCAAGTCCTTCACCGTGTATTAATAATTTAGGTTTTCGTGGTAAGTTGAGTCCATAAAAATCTTATCTTTCAAATTAATGCAAGAAATAGTTCACAGATTCTGGACGAAACGCAACTTAAGCAGTTTAAACATTAATTCGTTTTTTAATAAAATCCTTACATGCAACCATACTAAAATATGCAGTGGCGTAGCTAGGGGAGGGGGTGGTCAGCCCCGGGCGGAATCTTTTTTGGGGCGGCAGTTTTAGTCTGCCCAAATGCCCAAATGGGGTAAAAATTTAAATCTTGGGGTAATGAAGGAACAGTAGGTATAATAATCAGTGCTGCCATTAGCGCTAGTACCAATGAAAAATTCACATTAAAAAAAGAATTCTTATCGAAGTTAGAGGGCAAAACGGGATAGTCGACCTGGCTACACTGAAAACCCGCCCCCTTGTAACGACAGAAATTCTACGTAGTAAAATTTGTTATAGGGTACAAACCATTCAATACAATTATGAAACATTTCATTTATTTTAGGCATTAAATTCCATGCAGTTTTAAACTCAATTGTAAAAGGGATTTTTTACTTCTGCTCTTTTGCAAACATTTGGTTTGACGTATAAATCCCTTTCTGTATTAACCAATAGTCGCATAGCAATAACATTCGTCTAATTATTTGTAAATGGAGAGGTTCAAAGGTTTCAAACAGTGGTAAGAGAACTTCCAAATCATAGGGCTCCAAAAACAGTGTGTAATGACGATTTTTCATTGCCCGTATCTGAATACAATTATTGTTGGGAGGTTTTTAAGTAGGTACGTGATAAAAATATTGGTCGTGCGCTACTGGCCTAAGTGGGTAATAATTGGTGATAATTAGTGCAATTTGACCTGTATACACTTATACAGGGTGATTGATTGAGACCGGGCATTAAAAATATATGAAGAATGAAAAAGGGTATGGATCTGAAATTTTGGTTATGACCATAATGGCATCTGATCTGTTAAATGAAAATATTTTTAATATGGCGACACTTCCGGAAATACCGGAAGTTGACGTCTACTTTCTTATTTCAAATACAATGGTCTATTTTTTATTGCGTATTTGGATTCAAAACGTTATTTTAGAGGGACTTTTATTAGCATTCTCTATACCTAAGTGCAGCCATTTTTGAGATTTTTGGACTTTTTTGAAAATTTTTAGATTTTCATCGTGATGCTTAATAATATCTACCACCGCCATTTTTGAAGAAAAAACGCTTAAATTTAGACCATGCCTAGAAGAAACCTTGGACTACATCCTGGATATTTTGCAATCGATGCATTACTTACAGGGTGTCCAAAATTTAATTTTCTTTTAATACAACTTCAGACCACCAAAACTCGTTTTTTTCAAATACAATGCCCAAACTTTTTTTTCATTTTCTAATGCAAAATTACATTCTGCATCAATCTGTGTTAGCGTTTCCTATACCTATCTGCAACAATTTTCGAGTTATTAAGAATTTTTGATAAAGTTAAGAGAAATTGCAACATTTTTAAATAGTAGGCCTTGGAAATGACAACAAATGCCAATACTTAATAACCGTCAACCACTTTTATCGCGTTTGTCTGAAGTATCCATGAAAATGGATTATCAAGAGTATTCAAACACGGATATTTTGAATTTATTTTACATTCTTGAACAAATTCAGAAGATTATTGAAAGTGTGAACGAATAGTTGTGTATTTTTAATGTAGCTTGTACAGCATAGTATGTTAAACCCGAGTCTTGCGCTACCAATCGAATTGATCGCTGAGGATGGTCATTAAAATATCTCAGGATGTTAACTTTGTTAGTTTCACCATTTGTCACACGCTTAGGTCGAATACAAGCAGATTTCACTCTTCTAAATTGAAAAAAAATTGATTCTATTCATTAAAATTTCTGTCTGGTCATTACAGTCAAATAAGGATAACTCTCACTGAACACGCGGCAAGTTCTTTCAATAATCTTGTTACATTCTTCATGAATATAAAATAAGTTCAAAATATTCGTGTTTGAATACCCTTGATTATACATTTTCATGGATGCTTCAGACAAACGCAATAAAAGTGGTTTACAGTTATTAATATTGGCATTTGCTGTCATTTCCAAGGCTTACTATTTAAAAATGTTGCAATTTCTCTTAACTTTATCAAAAATTCTTAATAACTCGAAAACTGTTGCAGATAGGTATAGGAAACGCTAATACAGGTTGATGCAGAATGTAATTTTGCATTAGAAAATGAAAAAAAAGTTTGGGCATTGTATTTGAAAAAAACGAGTTTTAGTGGTCTGAAGTTGTATTAAAAGAAAATTAAATTTTGGACACCCTGTAAGTAATTCATTGATTGCAAAAATTCCAGGATGTAGTCCAAGGTTTCTTCTAGGCATGGTCTAAATTTAAGCGTTCTTTCTTTAAAAATGGCCATGTTAGATAATATTAAGCATCACGGTGAAAATCAAAAAAATTTCAAAAAAGTCCAAAAATCTAAAAAATGACTGCACTTAGGCATAGGGAATGCTAATAAAAGTCCCTCTAAAATAACGTTTTGAATCCAAAAATGCACTAAAAAATAGACCATTGTATTGAAAATAAAAAAGTAGACGCCAACTTCCGGTATTTGCGGAAGTGTCGCCATCTTGAAAATATTTTCAATAAACAGATCAGATGCCATTATGGTCATAACCAAAATTTCAGATCCATACCCTTTTTCATTCTTCATATATTTTTAATGCCCGGTCTCAATCAATCACCCTGTATAAAATCCGTTATCATTTATATTATATTTGGGGTCGTGTCTAGGCAAGGCAAGGTGCCTTTGAGGAAATTCACAGTAATGTACGCTTTTTGTTCATGAAAACAAGCAACAAAAATAAAAATGTAAAGCATCAACGTTTTTATAATAACCAGGAATTATGGGTATCGAAATTAAAGGGCAAAAATCGTTGATTTTCTGTCGTGCTTCCATAAACTGTACAATATGTGTTTACGAACGTACGCAGTTTTCAGTGTGATAAGTTTAAGTAATATATATAACTTCAAAACGGTGTTTTATGATGAGATGTCGAAAGTTCACTACAATCAGTTTTTCGTAACCTTTTTCTACAGGAGGAAATTGTTTTTTAATATATCGGATAATCTCTTGCATTATTTATGAATGATAAGTTCATATTAACCAAATGTCACGCCTAATGAGTTTTCAAACTGAACAAATATTTAATAATTCAGTAGTGTATCGATGATACACAAAGTTTTATTGCATCTCTTGGGCTTTCCGTTGAGAAACACCAAATAAACTACGAACATATCTGACGTTCAAATTCGTACAAATTAATTTCATGTCATCCTCAATAGTTTTTAGAGGTAATTAGTTTTATAATAATATTCGTGTTGAAATTATTACAACAATATCTAGTTAAACCGAATTTGTAGAATGTAGACATTGTTTTGTGGATAATAATCCATTAGGGGATGTAATTTCTATTTCGTTTATAAAACTCTTGCCCAAAAAACTGTAACCTTTTAATGGCTAATACGTTTAATGTTGCGAAAATTGTTTGACCCGGTTAAAAAGCGTTCTTTTAACATTCATTTTAATTGAAATCGATAAAACTTGATGCGGTTACGTCACTCAAATAGTCCAGCTGATTCAGATTTCACGACCAAACTGAGGGATTACACTGCCATTACAACCAATAATAAAATTTTAATGTAACATTACAACCAAAAAAACTTCGTTATTTATCTAGAAAGTCATAGGTAAAGCGTATATTACCTGAAATATATTTTCTAGAGCGCATACGGTTTTTCAATTATTTGATTGGTGAACTTAAAATATATTCGACCATAAGGCACAAACAATTTAAAAGTTGTTTAATATTGAAAATTATAAACATAATTTTTTTATACGTTTAACGGCACCTAATTTTTTCAATTTATTGTCATCATCATCAAAATCCTAAAGCCCTTTTTACCCTTAGGGGTGTAAGGCCAGCGTGCGTTGCGTCATCTTTGGCTTCTTCCTTCAAGCCTCTTTCCACTTCCCTCTATTTTGCGCTGACCGTCTTACTTCACTCCACTCTATGCCCCTCTTAATGGCCGCATTTCTGACCTACACTCCACGGTTTTCTCGGTCTTCCTTTGGCTTTTTTTATAGGTACGTGCTTCAAAAACTCTTTTAGCAGTCTTGTCATCTCCCATTCTCATGACATGCCCTAGCCATCTTAGCTGTCCTTCTTCTATGGTGTTTAATATTGGGTTCATTTCCAGGTTGCCTCTAATTTCGGTGCTTGTTATTTTGTCTAATCTTGGTTTTCTGTCAATTTTTCTGAGGAATCTCATTTCCGTACTTCGAATTTTTTTTTTGTGTTGTCATGTCCATGTTACAGAACTTAATATCAAGATTGGCGTGGCTACTCTTTTAAATATTTCAGTTTTTGTTTGTTTTGGTATCTTTTTTTTCTTAATTGCATCGAATAGTCTTCCCGCTGCATCTATTCTCTCATTTATTTCTTTCTCCCAACTGCCGTCTTGTGCTGCTTTCGTTCCCAAGTATTTGAAATTACTAACCTGTTCCAAAACTGTATTTCCTACTTGCATTTGGTGTTTATTTTCATTTTTGCTAATAATCATTGTTTTTGTCTTTTTAACGTTTATTCTCATATCGATTGCTTCCAAACTGCTATAATAATAATAATAATAATAATAATCTTTATTTGTTCTGAATATCCCAAAAAAGGTGTAGAACTTGTCACAATAATAATTTACGTACATTACAAATAATATACATAGTTAATAAAAACACAGAAAAATGATATTTAAATATAACATTTTATAAAGTCAGCATCATTTAAATATTCGCTTACTCCATAGTAAGCTTTAGAAATCAGAACTTTTCTTAATTTCTTCTTCAACTCGCGGGTGGGAAGATTAAAGATTTATTATACTCTCAGGTGATGTGTTAAATTTATTATATATAGCAATAATTGTGGAGGTATCATTTTTTTGAAGATAGGTATATTTGAAACAATCGGGTTTTAGGTTTTTTTTATGTCGCGTATTGGCTGCATGATTTCTTATATTCTCTTCGAACAGATCTACATTATTTTTTACGAACAGGATGGCTTCGAGAATAAATAGACCATAAAAGGTTAATATTTCGTTGTCACGAAAGTTTCTTTACAGTGATCTCGGTAGTTTAGGCCAAATTTATTTCTTATACATCGCTTTTGTATAATGAAGAGGCGTTCTGAGTCACTAGCGTTACCCCAAAAAATTACAGCATAGCGTAACCTAGATTCGACATATGCATGATATGCAGTTTTGGCCGCGTTTGCATTGACCATTTTTTTTAGGTTTTTTAGTGCAAAAGGGTACCGTGACAGGCTTTGTGACAGGCGTTCGATGTGGTATGACCAGTCCAGTCTAGAGTCAATACATAAACCAAGAAAAGATATTTTATTAACAACATTTATACTTGTGGAATTATTTTGAAATTTTAAGTCGGAGTTTATTTTACTTTGTGAAAATTTTATAACTTGCGTTTTATTGACGTTTAAGGTTAGGTTATTTAACGTAAACCAATGTTGGAGTTGGCCTAAACAGTCAAAGAGTTTTTGTTCAGAGTTTTTGGAATCTGAGTCACTAATAATGGCAGATGTGTCATCGGCAAATTGTATAAGGGAAGTTTTGACAAAATCTGGAAGATCATTTGTGTACAGTATGTATAGGAGGGGGCCTAAGATTGATCCTTGCGGGACTCCTTTTTTGATTTTCTTTTTGTTGGATTTTAGAAATCTACCTGACGAGTCTTTTCCGGCAACGTATTGGTTTCTTTCCGAAAGATAAGATGTTATAAGATTATGGGCGGTCCCTCGTATACCATAGTGTTCTAATTTCGTTAGCAGTATCTCGTGGTCAACACTATCAAAAGCTTTTGAGAGATCAACACACATGACCATGGTGTGTTTGTCTTTGTTGAGGGATTGAAGAACATTTCGGATTGCCATGTAAATAGCGCGGGTAGTTGTCTTGCCTTTTCTGAAACCATTTTGAGCGTTGTTTATTATGCCATAATGTTCTAAGTAATTTTCAATTCTGTTGTAGATTATTTTTTCAAATATCTTACTGATGTTTGTGAGTATGGCTATGGGCCTATAGTTTCCTATGTCACTTACATCCCCTTTTTTGTAGATAGGTTTGATTTTTGAACATTTTAGTTTGTTTGGAAATATGCCATTTCTTAAAGAAAGGTTTATGATGTGATTCAAAGGTCCAGATATTAAGTCGGCAGTATGTTTTAAGAGGTTTGTTGGTATTTCATCCTCCCCTGTTGATTTTGTGTTTTTACTCTTAGATTTTCATTTAATGCTCTTTCACTGCTTGTGATCAAGACCAAATCATCTGCGTACGCCAGTTCTGTTATCTTCATACATTCCATTTTCCAATGACCTATTTTATATGTTTTGGCGTTTCTTTTCGCCTCTTTGATTCCCTCATCCAATACTACTGCAAAAAGTAACGGGCTCAATATGCAGCCTTGCCCAACTCCTTCCTTTGTTTCAAACATCTGTGATTTTTCATGCTTGACTCTGACGAAATTTTTCGTTTGATGTACAACGCTTTTACTCCATCATCTTTTCGCTTATCCCCGAGTCTCTAGGCTTCTTCATATATCATTTCTATTTCGTTTGTTGAGCGACTTTTCTAGGTCTAGGAAGCAATAAAACAATAAGTTTATTATTAGGATCTAAATGATTGCTTTTAATGGAAAATTATTAGATATTAACGACACGATAATTGTATAATCATATTAAATAATTTTACATTTGGAAATCGTTTTCTATTAATGTACCTAATCAAAAATAATGCATTTTTGTTTCATTTAACTATAGCGATACGACTAAAAGCAACTTTTAATATTAAATATAGATATGTATTGCATATGCTTATCTATCATAGCTTTAAAACCGCAATCTGTTGAGGCCGATTGGCAGTCATGACGTTTTAATAAGTACCTACGCATGGTTTTAAAATGAACAAATCAAAACTCATATCTATAAAAGGAAAACGTCCAGTTCCGGCTTGTTAAAAATATTCGATATTAAAAAGTATGTCAATTATGCATTGAAAAAATTATAAAACAGTTAAGCTGTTCGACAACAATAACAGAAAATCATTACGAGCTACGATAATAAATTAAATTCACCATTATTGTTACGGAAATGTAATTAATAAGTCATTTGCAATAGTTATTAAGATTTGTTTTTAAAGTAATTTTACACCTCGAGAAATTATTCACATGGCCTTAATATATTTCATTAGTAACATAAAATTTAAGTAACCTACGATGGCATTCAATTATTATTATAAGAATTTATTACTTACATAAAACTGTTTAGCTTCGGTATTAAAGAAAAACAAATAACTCGTACGTGCGATTTTTACGAAGTGTGGTGGGTAAGTTGTCAGTACATATTTCTAAAGTCTGTTTTATACTATACTATTTTTTCGTTTAAGAAAATCGTATACGATTTTTGATACAAAAATTTCGTTCAAGAATTTAGTATGGAAAATATGAACCATTTACATTGTACTATTTTTTCGTACGAGAACTCCAATATATTTTTAGTTTCTGATTGACAGCGTACTAGAAAATCGTATACGATTTTCTTAAACGAAAAAATAGTGTAGTATAAAACAGACTTAAAAGATAATCCTACCTAAATGAATTATGAAAGGTTTGTTTTCTCTTGCAAATAAAATTTTCATGGTAATGTTTGTTCCTATGTGTGTAGTTAAAATCAATGTACGTCAAAAAGTATCAAGTTAATATACAGGGCCCACATGGAAGGGCCACTGTTTGGATCTCGTAAACGGTTAGAGCTACAAAGAAGTTTAAGTTAGACAAATTGTTCCCCTTTCTGAGACCTATTCAGTAATGCATTAACCCTTAAAAAAGATTCCATGGCACGCTAGATAATAAAGAAAATTCAAAATGGGCATTTTTTCTTGAATCGTTAATAAATCGGTTACACATGGTACAAAAATATTTTTGGAGAAAAGTTGTAACTGTAAAATGAAAACATTCATTTTTTTCAATATTGTTTAAATTCATGGCACTCTATAGCTTCATAGGGACTTCTTGATGAATTTTGTGTTTTGAGCTTAAATATTAAAATAAATACATTAAACCTTATATTACTGAAATGAGGAAAAAAATGATTTTTCACGAGGTCATAGCCAATTAAAAATATGCTAGTTTGTAATTTTATCTAAGAATTTAAACAATATTGAAACTAATGAATGTTTTCCCCAAAAATATTTATGTACCATCATTAATAACTCGGTTAGAGTTATTAACGATTTTTTTAAAAATGCCCATTTTGATTTTTGTTTATTAACTAGCGTGCCATGGAACCTTTTTAAAACATTTAAGCATCACTCAATAGGTCTCAGATAGGAGAACAGTTTGTCTAATACAAACTTTTTTGTAGCTCTTACCGTTAACGAGATCCCATAGTCAGAGGCGTAGCTCGGGGGGGGGGTACATATGTCCCTGGGTGCCACAGCTTAGGGGGCGCCAAAATGAGGATCGATTTAAACTTACTTATGTATTTTAATTTTATAAAAATGAATGTATTTTAAAACGTGAGATGTTAAACGAAAAATTAAAAATCTTGAATGTTCAAAAAATTAGTGACATTACAACCCTGGTCTGTAATCTGTATACACGCAATAGTCAATAATTTTAATAATTAATTAGTATTTATTTTAGTATTTTAGTGTTTATTAAATAAATTGTTTCAATCCATAAAAAGAATTTTTAGTTTTTATTCTATTTATGAACCATAATATAAACTGAAAATAACAATTTTTTGGGGGACTCCGGCCCCAGTGAGTCTCCAGACTCGCGATACGAGAAGGGGCGCAGATTTTGTGTCTTGTCCCCGGGCGCAAATTATCCTAGCTACGCCACTGCCCATAGTGGCCCTTCTTTGGGGACCACCCTGTATACTATAACTGAGTTTAACAATAAAAAATTGTATAATCAATACTGATAAAAATCCTTCCTATTTTCTTCTTTCTCTGGTGTTGGCTTATTGCCTGTTTTTTCTTTAACTGGGCTCTAAATCAGTGTTTCTTAAACTTTTTTCTTCGCGACCCACTTTCCAATCCAAAAAATTGTCGCGACCCAACAAAATTTTGATCCTTTAAAATAATAATATTAACCATTCATAACCTTGGACCCGAACCGAACAAAAACTGTAACGAACCGGTACATTTTTCATGAACCGTGAACCGGAAAATCGAATCGAATCGAACTGACTGGTATGAACCGGTTCAAATCGATATAAGCGGTTCAATTTGGATCAATTATATTTCTTAATGACATTTTATATTTTTTATTTTCACAATTTTGACCAAAAATCTTAAACACAGTGCATGCATAGTTTTTAAAATTATCTATTGAAAACAAAAACGGCATTAAACCGAAACCGGAACTGAACCGTTACCGCCGAACCGGTTGCCGAATCATTATAAAATACAAACCGCTGGTTCGGAACGCAAATCGAAAAGTTAAAATTTATCGAACCGGTAACCGGAACTGAACCGTTATTTTTTTGCGAGTTAGGTCCCTGTTCATAACCTTTTTTTTATAATAAAAAAAAACACATTGAATTTGTATTAAATTTATTTATCACCTAAAACTCAAAATCCCATTTCACAAAAAAATTAACTTTAAAATAAATTAAATATTAATTTTCGGTTTGGTTAAATAAATAAAAACTTTATTATTATTTTCAATATGGTATGCGACCCAAAATAAAATTACCGCGACCCACTTTTGGGTCGTGACCCACAGTTTAAGAAATACTGCTCTAAATGCTGTTTGCCAGCGCTTTCTTGGCCTTGCCGTGCTTTTTGACTCTTTAGAACAGTGGTCTCCAACCTTTTGTGGTCTAGAATCACTTTTTATGTCCAATTCGTACCCGAGATCTACTTTTGAAAAAATATATAATTATTGCCGCAAAATTGTACTGTTTATTAAAGTATTGCATAGCATAACAAAGGTAAATATGGGGGAAAAGTAATTATTAAAAATATAAAATTCTCGAGATCGGCCAGTGAGGATGTCGCGACGACCAGTCGATCGCGATCGGGTTGGAGACCACTGCTTTAGAAACTTGTCTCAGGCTATCCTTACTAGCCTATCGTCTTGCGTGCGATCAATATGGTTATTCCAAATAATGCACCTCTCTCCTGCCCATTCGCAGATTGGTGCAATATTGAGTATATTCCTGATGTTTTCTCTGTGTTCCCGGTCTCTTATATTTTGTGTGAATATTTTCCTCATTTCTGCTATTTTCATTGTTTTCCTGGTGTAAGCTGTATCTGCCTTGTTACAGATGCATACATTATTATTGATCTAAGCAGACATTTTTAAATCCTTTGTTTTTAGTTTCTGTAATTATTTGTTTCTCCATATCATATCATGCGAACAGTTTGATATTCTCTTAGTCTTTTCTGTTCGTGTCCTCACTTCACCCTGTCATATTCTTCTACTTGTGATATTGGTTCGTCAGTAATCAGTATGTAGTATTGTATAATCATTTCCACAGTCCGCTTTCATCTCGTATCTGAAGTCTTTTGATATTACTCTTGACTTTATTTTACTTGTGGCTATTTTTATGATTAATTTGTGAAAAATGTTTTTAAATTAAAAAAGTTGCCGATGCCATAGAGCACCAATTCCATGCCAAGCGAATTAGATTAGAAGAATTTTTTTTAAATCAAGTATAAGAACGATCCACCCTATTCTCCATCCCTGCGTCTATTATAATAAGCGAGATCCCTTGCTTAAACTCGAATTTCAAACACTCTGTATATAGTGTACCGCGAAATTTAAGCATTGTTAAAAGTGTGTCGCGACATTAAAGAGGTTGAAAAACTGCATTAGGGAGTCAGTCTGTATAGCTGAATTACGATTTCTAATATTATTAATAGTTCTTTCCACTTCGTCTTCAGAAATATTAATATTGTCGTAGTTGGTAGTTGTTTGAGACATGTGCCTTCTCCGTTTTATTTGTTCAGTGTTGTAGTACACTTTTGAAAAAAGCAATACCCACTCGTTAAGACCAATTGTTTAAGTACTGCTCATTTCTTTTACTTCTTTCTGCTGGTTTCTGATCGTCCTCCGCATTTGCTTTTGTAGCCCATAAAAGTCGTTTTCTAGACTATTCGAGTAATGTTTCCAGCAATAAAAATCCTAATGAAAACTATTCTGTAATACGAAAAATAGTAGAATCATGTTGTGCATCCACAATTAAAAATTTAAAACCAACCATTAATTTTATTTACGATTTTGTGTTTAAATGTTTCTGGTTATTTTTTTAATTGTGCCAGCAAAATTATTTTAACCAATTTTCAAGAATATTGAAAGCTTTCTTTGTCAAAGCATAGACAAAGAGAAAAGCTTACTTAAAATTCATGGCTGGCACTTGCTGTTATTCAACCATGAACACTTTTTGATAGTTCGAGCAGTGACAGAAATGTGCAAAAAATTGAACCCTAATTCAAATATCCTTTTTCTTTCATATCTTAAGATCTCACATTTAGAATATTCAGGAATATCCAGTGCACCAGAAGTCAATATAAGCACACTGTTTTTCGCCCCTCGTTTGTTTTTACACGTTATTGTTCTAACAATAAATGCAAGTATCTTTTATTAAAAATAAAAATGGAGTAACTTTTTAAGACACATTTGACCAGTTCGTACCGCACAGTAAAGTTTAATTATCTGCGAACGGTGGTGGAGACATCATTTTCCTTTTTTATAAGGTCTTTTAGATGTTTATGTGCCACAATATTGGCACACAAACTTTTTTTACGACGTAACGATGAACGTTTCTTTTTGTGTTTATGTGACAGATGGAGGTTCCTTTTTTGTGATGCTTCGGTGATAAACAGTTTTATATAAAATTGGGTCTAATCATTTTCAGTTTGTACCTATTAAAAATTTCATTTTTTTAAAAGTAAATGTTAAGGTACATATTTTCATGATGTTTTCAATATTTATTACGTGATAACTTGAAAAAATGTCTTTTATTCTTTTTATGAGTACCCACTTCAAAATATATTTAAAAAATAATATTTCATAATGATATTTTGCTACATATTTTTTTAACCAATATTGTTAAATTCGTCAGAAAATACTCTATTTAAATAACCGCATGAGCCACTATCGTCCCATTTAAAAAAAATGACTTTTATTTAAACAATTAACAACCTTTAAATCCGATTGATTAAGTAACCCAAATGTCAATTAAAATTAACAAAAACGTTTTTCAGACACTTTTAGACAAAATAAAATTCAATTTATGAAGCTCATGGTACACTCGATAAAAAATTTAATTTTTGTCCAAAAATTATTTTGGGTTATAAAAATTGACTAGTGCAGTTGGATTCAAAATTGCTTCATCTTTTCAAAAATGTAAAAATATGCAGGGTGTTCCATTTAAAATAACAAAGTTAGTGAAGTGACACAAAACTGCACATAATATGTTCAAAAAATCTGTTTTTTTTTCTCCACATATCACATGTTTAAAATTGCGTTTGTCTGAAATCAAAACTAAAGAAAAAACGAGGTGAGAATAAATATGTAGAATGGAACAAGCGTTAAATATACGTTAAATTTAAAAATGATTCGCTTTCTGTTCTGTGATCAAATTGAACATTTAACATGGTTACTCAAGGTGCCAACAAAATATGATAAAAGTTACTAAAAAGTAACCAAAATATATTGGCGTTTTCGTACCAAAAAATAGTACAGTGTAAATGGTTCATATTTTCCATGCTAAATTCATGAACGAAATTTTTGTATCAAAAATCGTATACGATTTTCTTAAACGAAAAAATAGTATAGTATAAAACAGACTTTAGATAGATTTAAGTCGCATGAATATTTGTGTTTTAGTGAATAACGTAAAGACGTCAGGTCTATTATATGGTACCGTACTGGTTTAATCGCCTCGGCAATTTCAAGCAATGTAATACCTGTTCAATTAAAATCGTACTCTGTAAGGAAATAACAACAGGCAAACTGAAAACAATTGCAATAGAAGACGCATGTTCCATGACAAACTAAGATAAGTTTTTAGGGTGAGAAAACCTGTTCGTTTGAATTTATAACAGAAATTTGATTATATTCTCTAGTATGATTTTGCTTATAAATACAACAGTCACGTATCTAATATTCATAAGCAATAATAGGATCGCTAGGAGTTCAATTCGGTTTAATCGAAACGAATTAATATGCATGCTTTGACGTTTGCTTAACTAGTACGAATATATGGGAGAATATGCTGTGATATACAGGGTGTCCCCATTATACACGGCAAAAAAGTAGGTGCATATTCCTGAGTGAAAATGATGACCATTTGTCAAATATTTTGTTATCCGAAAATGCTTCCTTTCAAAGTTAGAGACCTCCAAAGTTGCAAGAAAAAAAATTCAAAAAATAGATTACGTCCTAGCCGTTTAAGCTAGAGCTATCAAACTTGGCCGAAATGTTTGGGTGTTTCCCATTGACTTTGTGGGATAATTAGAAAGAAAACACGTAATTGGAAGTATGATTTACAGGCAGGTCATCCGCTTACCATCTTCAGAATTGTTTTCTCTGGGATAAAATAGAAAATGTCATTCGTCCATAAGAAAGTACGACTTAAGAGGAAAAAATTCGTCCCTCTTTGTTTTTTGCTGTAAACGTAGCCGTTTTCGAGAAAATTAGTGCTAAAGATGCATCGACAAACTCTGTTTATACACCTCAAATATTTTTTTTTACTAAACTCAGTTGGCTAATGTCATGCTTGACTTAAGGCTTGTTCACAACCTAACCTTTTTTTAAAAATGTCAGACACAAACTTGTATACTCTAAACCACTCTAAACGAATTAGCCGACATTCACTTAGTTCATTATGAACAAGCCTTAAGTCAAGCATGACATTAGCCAACTAAGTTTAGTAAAAAAAAATATTTGAGGTGTATAAACAGAGTTTGTCGATGCATCTTTAGCGCTAATTTTCTCGAAAACGGCTACGTTTACAGCAAAAAACAAAGAGGGACGAATTTTTTCCTCTTAAGTCGTACTTTCTTATGGACGAATGACATTTTCTATTTTATTCCAGAGAAAAAAATTCTGAAGATGGTAAGCGGATGACCTGACTATAAATCATACTTCCAATTACGTGTTTTCTTTCTAATTATCCCACAAAGTCAATGGGAAACACCCAAACATTTCGGCCAAGTTTGATAGCTCTAGCTTAAACGGCTAGGACGTAATCGATTTTTTGAATTTTTTTTCTTGCAACTTTGGAGGTCTCTAACTTTGAAAGGAAGCATTTTCGGATAACAAAATATTTGACAAATGGTCATCATTTTCACTCAGGAATATGCACATACTTTTTTGCCGTGTATAATGGGAACACCCTGTATATCACAGCATATTCTCCCATATATTCGTACTAGTTAAGCAAAATTTCCATTTGAGTGGTTCATATCTTATTTTTCAAAGTGGTAGCTCTTTGGCGTATTAAATCTGAACAAGGCTTAACCAGCAAAGCACCCATCAGCAAATTGAATGGCAAGCGACCTGTTAAAAAATGTTCGCAAATGCGCACTCAATTTGAACATTTTCAAATTACAGTCATAAGATGTTTTTGTACAATAAATGTTAAGTGATTACGAAAAAAGGTTGGTACGTACAACAAGAATTGGTTCGTATAAAAAGGTTTGAACTAGCGTGGATACAGCACATTAAAACGTAATCCGATTGTTTTCTGAAAACAAATATATTTTATAATAATTACATTTTTAGTCCCTCAGTTTTATTGCTCGAATCCACGTTTTTTGTTCGCATAAACTTTTTTTGTGTGAAACTTTATTTTCATTGTCTAAAATTAACTTTTTCTCATATAAAATATATAACTTTTTTTTAGTTCAGCTTTTAGGCATGAGCTTTATCGTGTCTAAATGTTTTGATGCTTTGTACAATTACATAAAAAAAAGGTTACAAATAACCGAATAAATATTTACGCAAAAATAAAGTAATTGCTATTTTTTATTATTTCTATAATTAAATGAGAACTGGAAAGGAAATGCATGCAATAAT
This sequence comes from Elmis aenea, assembly GCA_947652605.1. Taxonomy (NCBI): domain Eukaryota; kingdom Metazoa; phylum Arthropoda; class Insecta; order Coleoptera; family Elmidae; genus Elmis; species Elmis aenea. The sequence continues at coordinate 10,566,433 of OX393580.1, forward strand.
ATATTTTTTTTTAAATATACGTATGTCTTCTATAGGAAACAATCACTTAATGAGAAACAGATAAAAATTTAGGTCTAATATAAAGAAGCTTTATGTATCATCTTCAAACAATCCTTAAGCCTGCAATATTCGGTGCGACGGTAGTTTTATGGTTCATTTATGATTTATACATTTAAGTATCCTAATAAACTGAAGAACTTATACCTACTCAAATTATAGCTTAAATAAATATAACATCTACCGCAGTTGATATAGGTACATAATATAAACATTCTGTTTGATATTTTAGGTACCTATACTCTGTTTACTTTTATTATACATTAAAGTAGGCTGTGTTTTAGTTCAGTCATGTTGGCATTTCCAAAAGTCAATATGACATTTTAGTTACATTTTAAAGCTGTATTGCAAATTAAAAATGCTAAAATTATTTGAAGAAAAATTTAAGAAAAGTATTGTAAAATGTTATATTGAATATAAAAAAGATAATCCAGAGTTTTCAAATAACCTAATTTATTCCAAATTGTCGAATGTATGTAATGTAATTTATTATATTAAATTTTGGCTACATAAACTACCTATTATAAAATTATATTTTAGGTGGAAGAAGTTTTATCATAAAAATTTTAGGTCAAGGACAACACAATTTAGAAAATGTTACATACAAACGCGGTAGATTTTTATTCTTTTCGTACCATACATTTAGAAAAGAGCTGCAACAACTTATTTGGCAATATAATTCAAAAAATATAGTTATTTATGTATCAAGGCCAAAAAGTGTAACTTTTTCGGCCGCGTCTGGTTTGCTGGCCGAGACGTAGTCGAGGCCAGCAAACAGGCAAGGCCGAAAAAGTACGTTTTGGCCGAGGTGCATATTACATTTTTTGTGCGATCGAATGAAAAACAATTTAAATTTTTAGTTATTTTCAAAATTATAGGTTAGAAACTACGTGACATTCTGTCACTGACAGATGACGGCGTATGTACTGCATTACCGGCCCTCTCCTTAGCAACGGCCGTAAAAGTTACTTTTCAGGCCTTGCTGAGGGTAACGGCCTGAAAAGTAACTTTTACGGCCGTTGCTAAGGATAGGGCCGGTAATGCAGTACTTTATGGTTGCTAACGCGTCCGCCAAACAGCTGTTTCTAGTACGATCGCACAAAATAGTATATTGTACAACTAGTGCTGAAAGTTGAATATTTCACACGAGTATGACAGTTGAGCCACGAGCCGTCAGGCGAGTGGCTCAGTCATGCGAGTATGACAGTTGAGCCACGAGCCGTCAGGCGAGTGGCTCAGTCATGCGAGTGTGAAATATTCTTTCAGCACGTGTTGTACACTATGCTTTTCCGACGACCAGTTAGACAAATAATCATTAATTCTGCAAAAAAGTTGTGAAAATAACATTTTTTTGACGTTGGTGACACTTGACACTTGTGAGGTTAGATTTGCTTGACAGCGCGTTTAGCGTGTGTAATGTAGCGGAAATCGTCACTTTACACACGCAAAGTGCACTTTGCACACAATTTCCGGTGTCATGCGCAATTTGTCATTTTCAGTCGTAGTAAGTCGTGCGAAATGACTCGCTTTACATAGTGGTCGTCGGAAAAATATTTTACTTTACGAAATTTATTCAATGACGCAAAAAAATTTTAGAATTTAAAGGTGGGCTTTCAACTTTGTACAAAATTTTTAAATCAATGAGGTATAAATATAGTAAAGTGAATGGTTGAAAATTTATAAGTGAGCAAAAACATGTTGTTGCAGCTAAAGTAACATTTTTAAGAAAATTTTTGCAGTATAGAAAATGTAGTGATAATGTCAGATTTGTGGACCTGAACGAAACTTGACTTTAACAAAATGGATCTCAAATTCTTCAGTGGGTACATGAATCTGATATAAAGAGTAATCCTAGCAAAATTAAATATGAGGGCACACGTTTTATAATTTTACATGCGGGTAGCGATTTAAGCTTTTTGGAGGGGTGCAATTTTTACTGAATTCTGAAAATAATCGTGATTACCGTAAAACGATGAATGCATCAATGTTCCAAAAATGGATGGTTAAACAACTGCTTCCTGCTTTGAACAATTGCAAGGTAAATGTGTGGTGGTTACGGACAATGCACCATACCATTCGAAGCAAGTGGACAAGCCACCAACATTTTCTTGCAAAAAAAGTCAAATGCAGAAATGGTTGGTTAATCACAACCTATATTTTGATCAAAATTTTACGAAAAAGCAGTTATGGGAATTAATAAAACAATAATTTAAAAAATTCGAAGCGTTATTAAGATACGCTTTTTAAGTAAATAAGCATTTGATAATGGGATGATTATGGTGGTTTTATCCCAAGTATGACGATAAACCCGCAATTTTTTGGATTTTTTTATGAAACCATTATTAAAAATATCACTAATCCGCAAAGGCTACCCTGGTATTTAAAATCTTTGGAACGTCGTTGAATACCAGTAGCTCTGTGGCATTTGTCCACCGACTCTATCCTGTAGTTAAGCCAGCGTTTTACATGGCTTTAATTAACAATGAGTTCAGGGGTATAAAGTGGAATTTCATGTTAAATTAATTAAACCGCAGTATGCATTAACATGAGGATTGATTATCAGAGAAAGACAAACTAAACCAATCACAGTTTTGTGTGTGCAGAAAACAAAATTAATTTATAAAGCAGTTAGTTAAATTTACAAATAATTTTTTATCTAAAATGTTAACTATTTGTGCCGGTTTTTAAATGCCAGTTACTGGTACGAAATGTAGGTAGGGAAGCATGAGACACAGTTTGACCAACAAGGTTTTAGATGTATTTTTTCCAGGAACCCGAACCGCAATGAACAACGGCTCAGGTCCGGTTACGGGTTCGATAAATTTTAAATTTTCGGTTTACGTTCCGAACCACCGGTTTTTATTTTATAATAATTCGGTAACCGGTCCGGTGGCAACGGTTTAGTTCCAGTTCCGGTTCAATGCAAAATATGATGACAATGCATAGATATTTATAAATTGAACTGTTTAAACATGTTTAAAACGGTTCTGAGTTTGTCTCAGAAAAATTGCACATTTTTGGCAATTTAACCGTTTCTCTATCTTGAATATTAAGCGAGATACCAATGTAATCCCATAGAATTTGGATCACCCTGTCTTAAGTGAGCTATTTCGAAAACACAGTATGGAATTATAAAATTGGATAAATGTTGCACATTGACTGCTAATGTGCTCCAATTTCGACAATAGCAGTAGTGTTTAAACACAGAAAGTGGTTACAAAATTGGAAACCTGAGAACAAATTATTTCACATTAAGTTACGGTTTTTACGCGCTGTATAAAGCAGAATAAGTACGCACTTAAATAGAATAACGAAAGTAGGAGGTTGAGAATGGCAATATATTAAATGGGGATTTGGAAAACACCGCGTAACCAGGTCGTTTTCGCGAGCTGATGTAAAAAAAAAAAAAAATGTTTTTCGATCATAAATTTGGCTTATATGCCATTATTTAGTATTTATCAGATATGGTTTGTTAAATAGAAGTTAAAAATAATTAGATTTGGATCTTAAATCTTTTAAATAAAATTTTTACAAAAAAAAAAAAATTTAAAAGTAATGTAATGCTACTTATTCGTTTTTATTACGTTTGATTGAGTTTTGGATCGATGCTGTTTTAGATAGAGATCGATTTGATCGTTGGCTCAAAGGATTAGTTTGATTTACTCGCACAACGTATAACCACAGCTCAAGAAACAGTAATGTTGATTGAGTACGAAACTCGAGCACGGTCAATCCGAATTCTGACCCGTTAAAATTACTGTCTTAACAAAGAAAGCATACATTGAAGCAAAGTTTGCGCTAGCAACATTTTGCACAGTATAAGAACTGATTTAAACAAATAATCAATACATACAATTAAAAATGTGTTTCATGTAATTTTGTTAGTTTTAACCATCTTTTGTATTTGTGAGTACACGGTTTGAAATACAAATTCGTCCCCATGTTCAGATTTTTTTGTCTGTCCTTTAAAACTCGAGAACTGATTAATGGGTTAGAATGAAATTTTGTAGATGTGTAGATGGGTATCTAGAGTTCTAGACCAAGCATGTCCAAATCGTGGCCCATGGGCCCAATTTAAGATTCTGTGTGGCCCTTTCGAGGTTTCCAACTTTCTATAGATTTTGCATTTTGTTATTGATAAAATGAAAAACAAATTCCGTGCACGTTAATTATAATAATTTTCACATATTATTAAATTTGTGAGTGACGAATTTATTACCTAGGTGTCGCAGGGAATAAAATACACGAATTTTATCAGATATGCAGGAGATAGAAAAAAAACTTAAATACATAAAATTATTGGTTTGAAAAGATCTGCGTCTTAAAATTATTTTCAGCTATACAGTGTGTATAAAATTCTTACATTTTGGCATTTGTTTTGCATCAGCGCGTCCTACTTCGGTGCTAAAAATGCAATTAAATGGCTACTTTTGTGAAAAGTTTTGAATATCTCAACAACTACGGGGTTTAGACGTAGGACAACCCTTATAAAAATTGAAGAGGCGAAAAAAGGGTTTTGAATAGCGAAATAAAATAAGAGTGCTTACATTTGAAAAAAAAATGAGTTATGTCACTTTGAAGTTTCAAAAGTTTGGCATTTTTTTGTGAACTTCTGTATCACTAAATTTAAATATTTTATTATTAAAATGTTGCTCCCTAACCGGACTAACATTATTGCTAAAACTTATTTCTTAATTTCAAGAAACGAGGTTGCTACGATTTTTTAAAATTAAGCCTACTTATGTAAGATTTTTCGGAAAAAAAATTGTAAGTTGGCAACACTGACACAAAATCAAAAAGTGAACAGACATTCATGCAGAAGTTAAAAAAATGACATCCGAAGACCTAAAAATATACACGGTGTTCCATTTAAAAAAATCTTTGTTTTTGTTATAGCGGAGAAATGGGACACCCTGTTTAGCTGAAAATAGCTGCGAGTAGTTTTTTTCAAAATTAAAAATTATAAAATCGAAGTGTCGAAACAGGTTGATGAAAACTTGACCAATCAACTGCGATACGCGACGTCCAAATTACCAGTCGATATTAACAAATTATCAAATAATAAAAAGCAAATGTTTCATTAATTTTACAAAGTAATAAAATATTTCGATTGTAAGTTGTTTGTTTATTTTTAATAATAAAAAAAAAACGTCATATTATTATTAGGTTATAAAATATTTATTAGTGTGGCGCATCAAAGACTCTATTTTTTATTTAACCCACCAAATGATTTCGGTTGGACAACCCTGATCTAGAGCAACCGGTTTAATTTACTATTAAATAAGTAAATTTTACTATCAAAACTATTAGGTGGGTAAAGCCCGAAGACTTCCGATAACGTTGCTAGCAACAGTCACCCCGTTGTAGATTGGGCTGACAGTAGAAAGTATAGGGGTGAAAAGCTAATTACAAATTAATCCAAAAAAATAGGGAAAGAGCTATGATGTAGCCTGAGCCCAATTATGTGATACCAATAAAAAGCAAACTGTACCCCATTTTAGTAGATTCAGAAGCATAATTTTATATTGATTCACAAGTGATATTGTACATACAAAATGAAATTGCGAGAAATCCCGAGGGTTGTTCGGAACATGTCAACCGTTCCCATAATAATTAACCTTTGTCCACATATCTCACATGCACAGTAAACAATACAATTACATGAAGTAAGTATCGATTTAAGTATTTTATGCAAATACATACATATATATGTACATGTATTAAATCGTTTCAGCAGTGGCGGATTACCGCACAGGCGCATGAGGCGCGCGCCTAGGGCCTCGGCAAAAAGGGGCCTCAGAATCGTTGGGTTCGTCATCCTCAAAAACCAAAATTAAATTTTTATTGTCTGTTAATATGAGAATTCTAAAATAATAATTGTAGGCAAATTGTAATATCTTCTAAAACCTAAAACCTATTTTCATAGTGGGTATTGTGTAAAAGCCATTGATGCCAATTTAAAAAAAAAAAAGTTAAATTAAACAAAAATGATAGCCAATTTGGTTCCAAATCGCCAAAACTTGCAACCCTGCTTACATCTGATTACAGTGCACTGCAAGCCGATGTACTGTACAGGGTGGTCCAAATTCGATGGGATTACATGGGCATCTCGCTTAATAGTCAAGATAGAGAAACGGTTAATGTACCAAAAATGTGCAGTTTTTTGGGACAAACTCAGAATTGTTGTCAAATATATTTTATCTTTTCCGATTTTCTTTTGTTTTCACAACCTGTTTTTTGTTTCTCATCTTTAAAAATTTTAAAAAACCTTTGTAACTTGCGTATTATCGAAAATAAATACATCAACCCTAATATATTTGGAAAGGGAAAAAATAAGGAATTTAAATAGGTCATAGCCAACTATAGCTTCCATTTAAAAAAAGGTGAGTTTGTGTCATACCTTTTTAACGGCGAGCGTAATTTTTTTTTAGTACCTACTATCAAAATCTACATAAAAATATCTAAAAATAATCTTTATAAACTTTTTCGATATTTAAAACAATAAGGGAGATATGACATTATAAATATAACAGAAAAACAGTTTTTCATTAATAATTCAAAAACCGGAAATGATAGAATATTTTTGAAAACTGTTCTGAGTTTGTTCTAAAAAAACTGCACATTTTTAGTAATTTTACCGTTTCTCTATCTTGAATATTAAGCGAGGTACCCATCGAATTTGGACCACCTGTACTGTATGATGTAGAATTTTACTGTGATTTTTTTTACCTGAGATGGGATTTTTTCTTTTAAATGGGAATGTGATTTTCTTTTCTGGTACCTGAGAATATTTTTTTGTTTCCGTATTTGATTTCTGTGTTTATGTTTTTGTTGGTTCTAAAAATAAAAAACGTTATGATTTTTCTGCATTGTTCATTTTAGTGAACTATCTTAATAGGGGGCCTCCAGATCAGGTTGCGCCTTGGGCCCCACAAAATCAAGATCCGCCACTGCGTTTCAGACATTCATTGTCTGGGTTCCCACGTTTAAATTTACTTCGCGTGTTAGCGTTTATTAGATATATTTGCGCGAAATCAATAGCTGTTAGAATTGGTTAATGCCTGGCAATATCACTTTATTTACAATCGCAATTTACAATTATTCGGTAATTTAACCAATATTTATTGGCAACCAATTTAATCCACTAATTTATGGCAGTTATTGGAAATATGATTACTAGGTTTGGCGAACTTATTAGGGATAACACAGCTCAAAGTGTATAGAAAACTGAAAACGATACATAAACAATTTTTTCATTTATTAACGTACAAATCGAAACGTAATTTGCCCTGCGGTAATAATAAACAACGTGCAATTGCCGGTGAGAGACGAATATAAATACCTAGGGCTAGACACTAGACAAAAGACTTACATGGAAACCGCAAATAATTGCCAAGAAAACACAAAACCTTAAATTAAGACAGATGCGTACTTCGCTTTATAACTCGTGTTATGTAGTATACTTTTTCTACGATCACATAATACCCATGATTATAACGGCTTTTTGGCTAATATACACATGTAATTACGTTGTCTTGTCAATTTTGACGTAAGCCTACTTCGACATTTCTAGACAAGTGTGCGTTTTGCTTACCGTGCGTAAGGACCCACTTAGTATGCATGCAGGCTGTACGGTAAGAGTGATTTACATTAGTGGTTGTAGAAAAAAGGTTATTTTGTAACGTTATTTTCTATTAATTAAATTTAAATTTTTCCTTGTTTGCATTTTAAATATGAAAATTAAAATAAAATATTAATGTAAAGGTAATTTTGTACTATTTATTAAAAATTTACGCTTTAAAGATCCCAAATATAATTTCAGAGTTACAAATTATATTTATTTTTATAACGTTACATAACGTTATAAAACAAAACGATTCATTTTCTTAATGTTATCTATTAATAACGTTATGTAACTAAAACAAATAATAAATAACGTTATACAATAACGTAACGATTTAAAACGTTATTTTATCCCTGCTCAGAATATGTTTAATAGCATGAAAACAGAAATAAAAACATGCAAATAAACGACGAATGTACGTTTATACTCAGTAAAAAATACCAATGAATTGATTATCAATTGGGAGTTACGACCCGACACATCGCATATTTTCAGAGATTAAAAAGTAATGATTCCGGTAGAATAAATATGTTTAGTATTTTTTAGCATGAAGCAATAAAACAGCAATGATTTATTGCGATGCTTTTTGGAAGACTGCCTCATGCGCATACACGAACAGACGCTTTTATCCAACAAAAGCAAATTTTAGATGATTCATGTTCTTGCAACTTTTAAAATTTATTGGCTGACAAACCCTTGCTGCGTTTTATTTTTCATTGCACTGAAACACAAAAAAAATATTTAGTAACTACAGACGAAATCAATAAAAAATAAACGCGAAGCTTAGCTTGGTATGAATCCTTGTAGCATGTGAAGTGGGCTTAGCGATAATAATACTACAATATTACTGCAATAACTTCATTTTGATGAAAAGGACCTTACAATATCAGGACGCGCGCGCAGTGCACTGTCATGTACTACCATCTACACCCTTTTTCCTGCATAATCATCTTTTCACACACGAAATGTCACGGGTCACATAAAAAACTGTACTACAGTGTATTCTGGCCAGAATATATTGCATGTTCCAAGTCAATAATACTCTAATTATAAATAGCCTTCGTTGTCAATAAACACTACATTTAAATTTTAGAAAATGAATATTCTAACAATAGCGGCCTCATTTTTTGCTGCAAAATGTTGTTTTTACTTGAAATTTAGACAAGGATAAGCGCAACTAACTATAAATAATTAATTAAGTAAGCCGTGTTAATTAAGTCTTCCAGGCATCGTATTTTATGGTATAACTCGCACCACAGGGTTAGGATGTTAAAATTACATCCCAAGGACCAGCTAAGGTACAACGAGCTGTCAGAATTGTTAATTTGTAGGAGTAACGTTCAATATTCATATACTTGTTTTAACAAAAAATATAATTGTAAATTGTAATAAAAGTTAATAAAACCTTCGCATTTAAAATGAAATATAAAAGAAGATATATTTTTAATGGCTAGAAGCTAATTTTGAAATGACAATCTAGAAGGTAAACTGGCCTAAATTTATCAAAACTTATCGAAATCGATTTAAAATGTCGAATTTGTATTAAATTTTTGGTTTGCAATTCTCAAAAAACTTCATAGTAGGCTATTATTATATAGGATATGTCTAAGACAAAATAATCATTAGGTATTTGTTTAATTTATATTTATTCCTGAAATTTTACTCATTTTAGTCGCAAACAACGTGTAAAAGCTTACAATTATTATACAGGGTGTTTCTTAAGTAATGCAAAATAATTGAGAGGTCATTCCTTATCAAAAATTAAGGGTAGTCTTTCATATAATTTTTTTCCCCTTAGACGTCTCCTTTCGGAGTTACACGTCCCTAAGGGGGAGCGGTAAAATTAGGTTTTTATTTTATTTCTCAAATTTGGATAAACGTAGTAGATGATATTTGGTATACCTATGTTCAATACTTATTAAAAGGTTTCCCATAGTAATATTTTTAATCATCTCCCACCTGCACAGGGGGCTGAAAAGTGTGACCCCTGTTGGTTTTTTATCAGAACTTTTTAGTGGGTTGAAATTTTGCAATTAAAAGTATTTTTCTCGTAAAACCTACCGTTTTTGAGTAAAAAATAAAAAAAGTAACATAATCCATCAAATATTCCAATATAAAACGATTCAATTTGGTGGTTACCATGGTTTGTTTATATTTATATTGGGTAGAATTTTTTGGTATATTTAATTTACAATTTGCTTACATTGCTCATCTACAAATTTGTACGATTACTTTTTATTTTTAATAATACCAGCAGAGTATGTGATGAATAAAAATGCTCAACTCTTAATTCCGTAGGAAGTAAATGTAACACAAAAAAAGTGCAAAGTAAATTGACTTAATTTTTGTTATGCGATATGCAATGCGTGCTAATTTAAAGGCATTTTAATTACCAATAAAGACAGCAAGTTATATGCATATAAGCCATTCCATCATAATGTTTATTGATTTTAGTGCCAATAAAATTTAACAGCGTTATTAAACTGCAGCAGCATTAATGCAAATCATTATTATGATTTAGTTAGTAGCACAGCAATTACCATGGATAACAAAGAGATATTTTATCCGCACTTTAAAACAACAACAAAGTACCTAACAAAAAAGATGTAGAACTTTTAAATTTAAGTTTTAAAAAGTACTTTGCATATAGATAGTAAATACAAAAAAATTACCTTGTGATTTTGTACTGCTTTTGCTAAAAAGAAATGTGAAACTATATAAAAATTTATTCACATGAAAACACCAGAATTTTAAATAGTATTTTATTTCATTTTGCAGACTCGTGTCTCAAAACCATTGAGCTTTTTTCTGATAAAATAGACATTCATTGGCATAATAATTTATTTTGACTTATTAGTTTTCGCTGGAATATTACAAACTTGAAGTTATTCGGGGAAAAATGTTTATTGTTGTATTTGTTTCAGCGACATGAGTTCTGATGTATGTCATATTATTTACTCAAGTAATTAACATCAATTTGAAACATGTGTTTTGCAACTAAGAGACCTTTAATTGAAATAAATTGTCACATTTCTCGAGTGTTGTCAAACTTAATTACTTGTGTTTAAATCAAAGTCTCTGATGTGAAGCGTTACTAGCGTCTACTAGAGAGATAGAATAATATATAGGGTGTTGCATTACGTAACGGCCAAACTTAAGGAGCATATCAATGCAATCAGAAGACAAAATTCTATCCGACTATGACGTGAGATTTTTTTCGCCGTATTTAAAAAAAAATGAAGTTGATGTTTCTGAAGAGACGAAACGTTGTTGAAAATTTTGTGTTATCTCAAAATATAAAGCGTAAGAAGTTGCCATGGAGAGGTGCTTCCAGATTGTCGATATCTTAAAAAATTTAGGAAATGGGGCAAAAAAACGAAAATAAGTTTTTCTTGAATAACTTTTGAACTAAGACAGCTATGAAAATGTTCTTTGCAGATATTTGTTGAGCACCTAATTTCGCAACTTTGTCCATATTTAACCGACCTCGTAGCTCTTAAGATAAGCGAGATCCCCATGCATATACTCGAATTTGGGACACCCTGTATAAAAATATATTTAGGTTTTTTAAAAAATTAATTTTCACGTTATTGATTATTTCATTAACTTGAAATAATCCAAAATCCAAAGTGTAAAAATTAAAAAAAGGAGATTTTTATTGTGCAAATACTCAATGGAATAGCGATGTTAGAACATGCATCATTTAATTATACATTTTCAAAACATTAAATAAAAAATTAAAATTTTCGCTCGTGTTTGGCTATAACATATGAACAAAATAAAAGTAAAAATTTTAATAAGCAACAACCTTTAATGATTCTATTTTGTATATCATACTGTAAACACACTATACAGTTAACGATTGTGTTAGGTAACAGCATAATTATAAAGTTGCGTTTTGCATAGAAATATGTCATTAATACCATAGTTGTCATAGGCCTTTTAAACTTTCAATTACAGTTGAACTAACCAAAAGAAGTCAATTATATTGCGTTATGTTGCACAACATGAATGTAATGAAATGACTAACACAGCGTTAATCGTGGCAGCAGTCAACATGTATTTTATCATTTGTATTTATTGTTTAACGTCTCGCTGCCAGTCTAGTGAGATTGTTTATTTTATATCATAACGTCATTGACTTTGGCCGACACAGCTCAATAGCAAATCTGCTCTAATAAATTACTGCTATATTTCGTCTCAACTTGAATGCAAGATTTTAAATAGTTTTATATATGCTTTTTCAAAGTTAAAAGAATGCATTTAAGTTTCAGTTTAGTTTAAAGAATTAGCGTTTTAAGAGAAACAATAAATGTTATATATTCTAAATTTTGTATCATTTTGTTGTACCAATAAAATATTAGAGTAAAGTGCCCTAATATGGAACAGTTACCTATTATGGAATACATCAGTTTTATGACAATGAATAAGCGATATCTGTTGAAAAGTATATGTACCTATTTGTACATTGATCACACATTCCCAAATGTAAAATAGTTAAAAAATATTCACTAGATTACATAACAGTTTCAAATATATTTTTGACGTGCTACTAAGTTTTTAGGCTAAATCTCTGTGCAAAATATTATATGCTGGGGTAAATGATATAAAATATTTTATTGCATGTTTATTTAGCATGAGCCTTTACATTTCAATTAAATAGACCAAAATTTTGATTGGGGCCATTTCATGTTTTACATATACCGATTTTTGAAATGTCACATTGATGCCTAATATGGAATACATAGAGATGCCTTTTAATGAATATGATTATGGTCACTAAGTACAGCAATATGGGTTCAGTGTCAAAAGTTTCAGAAATGGGCAGACGAAAAATGTGCGAAATACCCAAAAAAAACAATTCTATTGTCCTACCTGTAAAAAATAAATAAATTATCAACATTTAGTTCTAATGACACTTGAATTATAATTTAATTAACATAAATAACAGAGTTTTAGTTTGGTTTAAGTAATAATGCAAATCAGAAAGAAATAAAAGATTAATCTATGAGCAGTTGTTTATTTTAATGTATATTTCCTATATAATTCTATATTCCATATTAAGAGCCCCTAGTATTCCTTATTAGGTTCCCCGGGAGCTTAATATGGAATAGTAGTAACATTTAAAAAAAATAGCTATATAAGAAATATCTACCGTAATATCGTACCAGAATTCGAGTAATGTGTTGCGTATTCATTACAAATTCCTTATAATTTGTTTTGCAAAATTTTGTTGAATAAATGTGAATATTATTGCCGAATACAAAAAAGTATTCCATATTAGGGCACTTTACTCTACTTGTTTAATATCGATAAGTATAAGTTAATTTTCCTTACTCTTCAAATATTCGTGCTTTTTTATAATAATAATGCAGTCATGATAATGTGTTCCTAATGTATTGTATAGCGTTAAGGGATAACAGCTAGGGATTGTAAATTTACCGACTTTTTGAATTACCGGTAATTCGGTAAAACTGTCAATCAAAACCGGTTTACCGGTAATTTACCGGTAAATCATATTATTATATATATTTATATTATATTGTTTCTTTTTAGATTTTTTGCGGTTACTAACATTTTTAATGTAGTTTTCGGAGTTTATCCTCGTCTCCCCTATAGTGAGAGCTTGCCGAAACGTCGAGCCAATTTAAATATTACCCGGATAAACTCCGAAAACCATATTAAAAATAAATATATTTATATACATTTATTTATTATGGAACTGATTGAGATAGTTGAAGCCTAAACTATCCCAATTAGTTTCATACAATATATTAGTTAACAGCCATTAACGTATCTAATATATTTTTATGTAATATTAATATAACACAATATAAAATGACAATATATAATATATAAAATAAAAATATTACAAAAAATATAATCCAGCATTACAAAAAACACATGAAAATAAAACTATTCTGAACATAAAATATAAAATGATTTAACATAATATACCTACGTTGTCAAACTATTAACAACATTTTTTATTTTAAACTTTTCTTAAAAAATAGCCACGTAGAAAATATAATTTATTTTAACTATCGTCTCCTAATTGCGACCTAATTTTTGTACAAAATAATCCAGCCGCGGAAAAAGCTTTTTCGGATTCTACTACACTTGTTGGTCGAGTAGTGAGTAAACAATCAAACAATCATATGCCATTTGTATGCTTTCCCCTTATTTTATCTCTTTGAAAATACGTCAATTTTTTTTCGATTATTTGATTTAGATTTTTATCATGATTAGAACGATGTTGTAAAATTACCGGAATTACCGGTAAAAAACTGGCAAATTACCGGTAAAATTTGACGAGCATTTTTTGCGATTTACCGGTAAACCGGTAAACCGGTTTACCGGTATTACAATCCCTAATAACAGCTATTTGTAAATGTTGTTTTCTTAAGCATTTTTTAGGGTGCTTATCGAAAGACATGCGATAAGACTTACATTTTGCCGCAAAATTCACATATAATGCGTTATATCCTCATGTTGATGTATTTGTTAAGATGCTTATACTACATCAACATATCGAAGTTTAAAAAAGTTAAAATCGCTTTAAAATGTATAGCGATGAAAATGCCTATATTATCAGATATTTTATATAACTCTCCATTTTGGCACTAGACGAAAATTGAAATGTCATCGTTTTTAAAAATTCGCTGTTACTTATTTGTTTATAAAAGTAGAACTAAATGTTATTGCAGTTTTTTATAAACACATTTTTATCACAAAAATAGCCATATCGATTATTTTTTGCGACAAATACAGGGTGTTTCAGACCACCCGTAACAGCACTTTTATTCGAAAATGCGACGTCTGACAATGATGGGGCGAAAAAAAATATATCAAAAGAACATATGCAGAATTGACTGACGCTATGCCGGTTTTCGTGATTAAACCGGAAGTGGCCAAATCCGGAAGTAACTTTAAAAACTTAAACAAAACCATCCAGTTTTTATTACATAATTAGAAAGATATTTAATAAAAAAACACTTTTTACTTGAAATTGTTTTTAATTATCTGTATTGTATTAGATTTAAATCATAACAATATTTAAAACCCTATTCGTACGTAACTGAGTTCTGGACACCCCCTTTTTTTCTTTAGTTTTATACTTAATTAAATGAAATTTTAGACATATGATATATGTAAAAAAAACGGAATATTTGAACATATGTACACTATTGTTTCACTTCCGGTTTCGCCGGAAATGACCCTAAGTTTGTAATTTTAAATAGAACACACTGTATATTTTTACATTTTTGGAAAGAAGAAGCAATTTTGAATACAACTGTATCTCGGCCCAGTTTGGGCATCGAAAATAGGCCACACATATCCTATTTTGGATGCATGTTACTACAATTCAGTAATTATTTTCGTAATACGAGTATGTAATTGTTTTTAATAAATATATTGGTTTTAATAATATGCATTTATAATCTGAATAATCTGAATCGAATAATTGGGGTTTTATGGCGTTAATATGGTTACCAACACTGTCATTTTGACATTTGGCGACCGTTCTTTAAAAATTCTTCGGCTCTGAATTTTGTAAAAGGAGGGTGGTGACTAAAAAAAAGGTCCTCGATTTAACAACAAAAAAAGGTATAACCGGTATTAACCGTTAATAAATTTCGGTTCCCGAAAACAAAATATTATGGGGGGGGAAACGTAAAGAACGAAAACGATTTTTTTTTTCGTTTCGTTTCGGTCAGAAAAGAACGAAATATTTTTCGTTTTTTATCCCTGTATTGGAAGTATCAATTTTAAAAGGTACTTATTAAAATAAAAAGACGCAACGTTTCGTACCGTTTCTTTGAAGATTAGCCCGGTAAATGACTAAAGTCAACACACTGGTGTACTTTGTGTTATTACTTATTTCAAGTAACACAAAGAAATTAAAAGTTTATTATTCAAAAACTATACGAAATTTATTTCGAACGCAGACAAAATGATATTTTATGTTGAAAATTCTAAACACTAAAAAAAAAAGATATTATTATGTCTTAGTAAAATGTTGTCATTGCAGCCATTATTTGAGTATAATAAGCCACAAAAATAAAACAAATTCAAGTCATAAAACCGAAGCGTATGTATATTTCAGAGAGTTGAATTTAAAGTAGGTTTACAGTTTTTAATACGACTATAAACGAAAAAAGAAACAATATAACCACGAATAGGCTTATATTCAAATTTTAATTCGCGCCGACTCTTTATGACGTAATAGAAACACCAAATTTATTCCGAGGTTAAACGATTTTTTTTATGAACCATTATGTGCATTATGTGAAACGTGAAGTTTTAAGAACTACGTTTATTAAGTGATACTTAAAAGTTTAAACCAAATTTGAAATTGTTTAAAGTTGCAAGCGGCGTCATAAAGTAAACTTATAAATAATTTTTTTATTGTTCAATAATTAGTGTTACTGCAAGTGCTCGTTGTTAATCGCATTGACAAAGATACATAAATACAAACGTGTAAATTTTAAAAGACAATAGTTAGTATGTACAGGGTGGACCAAATTCAATTGTTTTACAGGGTATCTCGCTTACCATAATAGAGAGCGAAAATCTGATGTTGTCCTCCTTGGTATTTTTTTTTAAAGAAAAACACGTCTGTGGTATCGGAATTTTATCTCTTTCCATTTTAAAAATTCCCTATAATTTCATAATTTATAAAAGTAGAACTAAGTATTATGCAGGTGTTTTACAAACATTTTTATGCTTAACTTAAAAACAAATTTAATAATTTTTTAACGACCTTTTTTTGAGAAAAATGTGCTCATAAATTCGATCTAAAAATATCGCTAAAGAAAATAAAGAAGTAATTACCGATTGTTGCAGATTTTAATAACTTAACATGCTAATAATAAGGAAAAACTTCCGCTAAATTAACGATTAATGATCCATATTTTAAGCATTTACTCTGCAACTAGCAATTTTGTGCTTTTCGCGATATTTTTAGATCGAACTTATGAGCTCATTTTTAGCGAAAATAGTAAAATAAATCAAATTCGCGCCAAACGGTGACAGATACGAAGAAAAGTCAGGAGACACTTTTTGTTTAGAATAAAATGTTCTACCCAAAAACAAGTTCAAGTATGATTTTAAACGGCCCTACTAGTTTATTATAAAATTTATTGAAACTTAACCACCACAACTACGTCACTGGTTGCTTGTGGGGGTTGACATTCTCACCGAATGTGGTAACCTGTAAGGTGGTGCTGTATACCAAATTTGGTTTAAATATATCCACTGGTTGACAAACGGTTAAAAATTATCGATATTTTTTCGAAAATTTCGACCCTGTATTTATTTTAAAGGGCAACCATAACATAACTTTAACGTAACTCGAAAGCTTACTTTTTGCTCTTTTCAAAAATATATAATTTGCTTATATTATGGCAAAGCCAAGTATGGTTGCCATTTAAAATCCTTTTTGTAAAAAATAATGTAGATCTGTTCGAAGAGAATATAAGAAATCATGCAGCCAATACCCGACATAAAAAAAAACCTAAAACCTGATTGCTTCAAATATACCTATCTTCAAAAAAATGTTGCCTCCACAATTATTGCTATATATAATAAATTTAACACATCACCTGAGAGTATAATAAATCTTCCCACCCGCGAATTGAAGAGGAAATTAAGAAAAGTTCTGATTTCTAAAGCTTACTATGGCATAAGCGAATATTTAAATGATGCTGACTTTATAAAATGTTATATTTAAATATCATTTTTCTGTTTTTTCTTTTTATTAACTATGTATCTTATTGTAATGTACGTAAATTATTATTGTGATAAGTTCTACACCTTTTTTGGGATATTTCAGAACAAATAAAGTTTATTATTATTATTATTATTAAGGAAGTTAGGTGTAATAGGTATATCGATTTTTATATGAGTAAAAAAAAATGAATATCGCTATCTTATTAACGACAAAAAACCATGCAAAAAATGTCTTTACAGTTTTCTCTATCTTTTCTTTTAAGCGAGATATTTAACATTTTTAAACATGGCCAAAAATCGGTTTCTGGCTATATTTCGAAAATTAAAAGAGATATCAAAAATCTGTTTACGGCAATGAAAAAAAAAATCGAGATTGCGCACTTGGTTTTTTTTTTCTCTCTTTGATAATAACCGTGTGGGCATCGAAAATAGGCCACGCTATATATTAGAAATTTTATTGTTTTAAAGAATCCAATTCTGTAATTTAAAAAAAATACATAAGTGGCAAAAATGTTTGTGCGTTTTTTAAAAACTCATTTATTTTATCTTCCCAATTTTAATTTCGTAACAGCTGGTACGAAACATTTTATTTTAAATATTAAAGCAGCGACTTAAGGAACCGAAACAGAAGGAAAATAATAAGTCGAGTGATTTTTAATCAAACACGTCAACTTCGTTTTCGTTTAAAACGAAAATTAAACACAGTGTATCGATTGGTGCAATTTGTTATTTTTAGACCCATATTGTTTTAAACAACCAAAACGTATTTTAGTTTTTATACACGAATATAAATCATTAAATTTTCATAAAACAATAACGATACCCGACTTTTTATACTGTAAAGTTTTTTTCACAGCAGTACGATAATTAATTCCGCAAGCCGGCGACGTATTTTTAACACACTACCAGTAATAATTATTAATGAGCATATTTTTAAAGTTTAGATGTCGTTAATTATGCAAGCGTGCATGCTAAAAATAGTCCCAAAACGAGCCACATAATTAAAATCTCTTATCACATAGCCAATGTAATTAGATCGTAAATAAAAGCTGAATAAAAATCAATAGCTGGTCTGCTAAACAAGAACCAAAATGCGAAACGTATAACGTACTATAAATTTGCTTTTAGCACCACCCATTCCGGAAACACGCGTTCTGAATCATATAATATGTTAATCATTTCATTTCGAAATGCCAACTAGCTGTAACAATAAAAACGATGTTGCATTAAATAACGTACGTGCATGATCTAATTCATAGTTTTTAGGATTTTCTTCTCTGTAATTGATTCATTTTATCAAAAATAAGATATTTAAATATTTTGTGATATCAACTGTCTTACTAGGGAGGGTCAGGATATGTTGTCGCTAGAATCTGATCAAGGCTGTGTTTATTGCATCAAGAACATCAAAACTAAATGCTTAGCAGAGTTATACGTGCCACTGGCCATTTCCTTCGGAAAAATAGGGGAAAAACTGAAGAGTTGAATAATAAAGGTAATTTTTGGGATCGCGTTGGCTATGAAACCGTAACAGATAAAACCGAAATTCTTTCATTTACTAATGCGCTCATCCTTTGCGAGTAATATGGTGCAAATTAAAAAAAAAAATCCCAAACGGTTCCAGAGAACAACGCGGAAAACGAGGCCCCTGTAAAAACAGTTTCCCACATGTTAAACGCCCATGCAAGTCGCATAGATTTAGTTATACAACTTCTCAAATCGTTTTGCAAAGGTTTCGTTTTTGACGTTTTTCTCCGGAACCGTTTAAGATTTTTTCAAAAACTTTGCACTATTTTACTTTGCAAAGGATACACTAATTGGTAAATGGAAGAATTTCGATTTTATCTCTGACGGTTTCATGGCCAACGCGATCGCAAAAATTGCCTATGTTATTCAACTCCCGTATTTTTCCGAAGGAAATGGCCAGTGGCACGTATAACTTTGCAAAGCATTTAGTTTTGATGTTCTTGACGCAATAAACACAGCGTTGATCAGATTCTAGCGATAACATATTGTGACCTTCCATGGTTAGTATTTACCTTTTAAAGCAAACATTATATTTACTTTACATTGACTATACTGAAACCGTATTTATAGCATCGACTTTAAAATTTTAAGCTTATTAATAACAAGCAATTGAAACCTTACAACTCCAATAACATGTATAAAAGTACTGTTGAGTTTTTATTAGTTGTTTTCCTTCGTAAGACACTACAAAAGATCTATTATCCAGTGTACAATTAAAGTAAGATAGTTTCTCTCTTCATTCTTATTGGTAGCTGATGAATATAAATTAGAAATTAAAAGAAATACATACATTAAGAAATACTTTAACTTTTTATATAAAGTAGTCTTTTAATCTATATCAATTTATAAAAAAATTTCCTTCACCTGTCAAATTTGAGTTTTCAACCAATCACTAATCTTAAATCTTCTAGAGACTACCAATAGGAGAATTATTACACGGTAATAATTTTACATTCCCCTGTCAGATGTTGATCCTCCTGTCGAATTTGCGTTCTCGACCAATAACAAACTCAGATTTCCTAGAAACGACCAATAAACATAATCATACAATGATAATATTATTTTCGCAATTAACAGATTTTCATGCGTTTATTGGTCGTTTCTAAAAAATCTGAGTTTGTGATTGGTCGAAAATATAAATTTGGAGAGGGAATTAAATATTTTGGTCTTGATTATTTTTTGACGAATTTCGGCGACCAGTAGCGTTACTTTAATATAGATTAAACCACACCCCTGACGCATCACTCTGAGAGTACCTACTTGTTAAATTTGACATAACTTTCATTTAATTTGACATAACTTTCATTTAATTTGACAGGTAGGTTAGGTGGAGGAAATTTTCTGACAAAATATAACTCGTGCATTGCAAATAATCTATAATATTTGACAAATCTTCACTCATGCAAGTTGAATCAGAAAAAATCACTCGTGCACTCGTGTTTTTGTCAGCTCAACTTGCATTTGGGCATATTTACCAAAAATTATTGATAATTTTCAATGCACTTGTTATATTACTTCTGATAAGATTTATATGTACATATGCTTGTTTCACTATTTACATACTATTTCCTTTGTTTCTTTAAGAAAAAAATTTAATTATTTGTACACAAGAGAAACGTGATTATAAATGAAGGAACATCCAACACAGAATTTATAAAAACTGTAGAAAAATTATGTTCTACGTTTAGTTTTACTTTTTTATTGAAAATTTTAATTGATACATTAAATTAATATTGTTACGAAGGTTTTCGCGGTTGTACTTTGTTGAACTTGGTTCTAGGGTGCTGAACCGCATCTGTTTCTGGTCTCCAGAGAGACCGAGTTTTCGACGTTTCGACAAGGTCACACTCGTCATCTTCAGGAGTCTGGGTTGACTGGCGATCTGTGTCGTGTCTGTGTTTATATACCCGTTTCTGTCATGCTTCGCTGAGCGTTTGCGCTTCGTTGGTTCCGTGCTCGGCTTCTCGTGACGGGTCCGTCGAACGGTTCTGTGTTGTCCTTTGGTGGTGGTCGTCGGCTTTTGGTGTTGGGTGTTCTTTGTGGTTCCTTTATAATGGTTGGCCGGTGTGTTTTTACTGTTCTAGTATGGGCGAACAGTGCGGGTCTCCATGTTGATGGGAGTCTTTGGCTGTCATCCCGCTTGTTGAGGTTGTCTGGTCTCTTTTCTATTTCTATTGCCTCTCTGATGATTCGTGATCCGAAGTGTTCTATGTTGGCGAGGACGCGGGTTTCTTCAAAATTAATAGTGTGGCCTGTCATTTTTGCGTGTTCTGCCAATGACGATGATGTTTCGTTTTGTCGGACGGCTTTTTTGTGTTCTTCTCTGCGGACGCTTATTCTTCGGTTTGTTTGTCCGACGTAGACGTGTTCGCAATTGCCACATGGTATTTCATACACACCCTGGGACTCTAGTGGTATTCGGTCTTTTGGGTTGTTCAGGAACGTGTGCAGTAAATTAATATTCTCTTCAAAATTGGAGTACTTTTTCAAATAAATTATTGTAATCGTTGTTACTTAATTAACTCCACAGTATGTTTTTATACCAAACTCGATTCTTGAAAATCTACACTCGTTGATGGCAATCTTAATATTGAGAGTAATTTGTTTACTCGTAAGGTTATACTTCTTAGTTCCGAATTTTGCGTTTTTTATTTCTAAATTCCAAATTCATACCAAAACTAAGTTTTAAATCACATCTCATCTTGTCTCACCTAGTCACATCTGAATAAAGCATATTCATAGACGTACGCTTATAAATCTTGCCAATTTTCCTACAGCGAAAATGATGCTGTTCACACCTAGATTTAGGGAAGGTTTTGTAGAAAATTATTTATAAATTTATAACACCAACAGTCGCGCTTTGAATAATCTATATCTAACGTCGAGGCTAGCAAACGACGTGCAATAAATTGTTAACGAAAAATGTGCGTTCGAAATAGGGTCGAAATAACAAGGGGATAGTAGAAATGGAAAAAATGCCATCGAATAAATGACAAAAAACTATTTATGCCAGCGCCCTGTCAATTATTTATAAATTGTAGCCTATTCATTTATTATTAACGGCCCGTTTGTTTAAAATGTTTTCTTTACTGTAGCATATTGTGAACTAAATTTTAATTTTTATACAGGGTGGTCCACATAGAAGGGCCACTATTGAGATCTCGTTTAACGGAAGAGCTACAAAGAAGTTTATATTAGACAAATTGTTCCCCTTTCTGAGACCTATTCAGTGATGCTTTAATGTTTTAAAAAAGTTCCATGGCACGTTAGATAATAAACAAAAATTAAAATTAGCATTTTTTAAATAGTTCATAACTATTAGTAGTAAACAATATTGAAACCAATGAATGTTTTCATTTTACAGTGCATAAAAAAATCTGCAACTTTTTGTCCAAAAATATTTTTGAACCATCAAGTATAACCGAGTTATTAACGATTTAAAAAACGCCCATTTTGATTTTTGTTTATTATCTAGCATTCCATGGAACTATTTTAAAACATTAAAGCATCACTGAATAGGTCTTATATGGGGAACAATTTGTCTTATTTAAACTTCTCTGTAGAAGTTACCGTTTACGAGATTCCAATCATGGCCCTTCTATGTGGACCACCCTGTATAAGGACATAAACTTAATGTGTATTAGGATTTTTTATATTAACGTGGTCATTGACAATATATTTTTATGCTGATACTATGGATCAGATGTTAGAGTGAAAGGCTGAAAGGTTAGTCATTTATTAAAAATGTGCTTCTAAATAAATTATAGAAAAATTATTTTTACTGGTAACTCAAAATCATGCACCTAAATGGATGATATAAAGTGCAAAACTAAATTACTTTATTATGAGTATTATTTAGGTGGTGTTTGTTTTAAAAATATTTTTAATATCAGAGACGTGTGAAAAACCATTAAAAATGCGCATGCATATGTAATAAAATTTAATTAGTTTGTACTCCCAGAAATGCCTGTAGGCAGTAGGCACGCTGTGGTCAGATGATATTAGGGGAAGGTGGTATATACTGGGACACTTTTTTTAAATTTTGCGTAACTTTTGAACGGTTTAATTTGCATACCTCAAATTGATATGATATATTCATATTGCTTTAGTTTATCATTGCATATACAAAAAAAAAAATTAAAAAAATAAAGGTACACAAATAGAGGGACTGTCCCACTATACACCACTTGCCCCCACATAAACCACCCCGTGGTACATTGTGGGACAGCAAAAAATATACATGAAATAAAGCATAAGTAATTAAAAAAAGGCTTAATTTTAATTTTTAATTTTAAAAACTTTCACTTTTCATAGGCATTTAGACATTGTACTTTGAAAAATCAAACTAAAATTGAAAATGTTTTTTTTGTTTTTTCAGTGCCCCCAAACGTAGTCGGTGCGCTTAACCTACACAGAATATTTTCTTTTTCAACACAGTCTTTATCTCTGTTTTTAGAGAAAGAAAATCTAAAGTCGGAAGTCTTTTTCAGAAAATTTACCTGATTATCATCATTGTCCCACAATGCACCATGTGATCAATTTTTAAAAGCAACGATTTAATAAAAAACATGTATGATTATTTTTAGTTTTAACATTGTACATACA
The DNA here is from genome assembly GCA_947652605.1 of Elmis aenea. Lineage (NCBI taxonomy): Eukaryota > Metazoa > Arthropoda > Insecta > Coleoptera > Elmidae > Elmis > Elmis aenea. The sequence continues at coordinate 10,589,978 of OX393580.1, forward strand.
TTTAATATACTGTAAGGTACACCTACGCCAAATTTTCTAATTGTTGTTAAATAAATAAAAAAGTTTTAGCACATAAACTGAATAACCACAAAAAAACAATGCGCAGTTACCAAACATGCCTCACATGTGCAAGTCACTATGACATTGTTTACGACACATACTGTAGACAGGATATAATGGGACTGCCCAACCGCTATTTTGATGTAAACAAACTTCAAGTACGGGGTAACAGATGGCCAAAATCTCTGTTGTCCCACTATATACCATGTCCCAGTATATACCACCTTCCCCTACCGTATTTTTTCGATTCTAAGACGCACTTTTCCGTATAAACGTCTCTAAAAACGGGATGCGTCTTAGAATCGATGGCGTCCTATATTAGCAAAAGCAAAATTTTGTTGTTGGTGATACTGAATTAAGGTGCGTCTTACAATCGACTGCGTCTTAGAATCGAAAAAGTACGTTATCATGCACAAACATGTTTGAACTCAGAGTTCACAAAAATGTTGGAAAATCCTCAGTATTAAAAATATTTATGAAAAAGAGGCTTTTATTTATAAAGTAGTTTTAGAACGAAACAATAATTTGATGTAAGGGCAAAGATGAACATAGCTAAATATGAAATTCGTACGTATATAAACTGAAAATACAATATGTTTCTGTTTTTCAGATGTATTTTACTCCGTGTTCGCTGTTTTACGATCATATACTTTTATTACATCTGCACAAACACAACAACAATGTTTGTAATCCCTTGTAATTCATTATTAATTTCGAAATCCTGAAGCCCACATAATATATGGACGAGAGAGCTCACTGCATTATTATTCTAGCGCCACTACCGTTGCCAAGATAGTCTATTACTATATTATAACGTTGCTATTTAAGTCCTTAGATATACCGTCGTTCGTCGTATACTATAATATAACCTTAGAAGCTTGGAACCTAAGGTTTTTTTTAGAATAGAGCACTTTGATCATTTATTTTGATTTTATACACGTCAGTAATATCGCAGTTTGATTAAAATCTAAGGCTGTTTGCGTTTTTGTTAATGTTTAATGGTTTTCAAAAACAATTAACTTGGAGAAACAATTTGTTTATGGGGCTAGTAAATAAAAATTGACGATAGCTGAAACAATAACTCCAAAAATTACAAAGTTAACCAAAATAATGTTCATGGTCATTTTTTTAATGCCGTTCAAGTAATAATCTGCTACTCAAATATTGATTTATGCCGAAAATAATCCCTTTTTAAATGTGAGCGTGCTTTTTTTAATCAAAATGTAATTCTCATGCAAACTTAACTGATCTTTGCAAAAAGGATCAATTTTGCCAAATACCAAAGCACCAAATTATATTCCACTATTATCTCCATTACTTAATGGCTTGAAATATATTTGTACTGTCAATAATTGTCTGTATATTTTGATAACGTAAACTTAGTTAAATTAAATTGAACGTTAAAGTATAAAATGCATTTTGTCTTTGAAATATACTAAGGCAGTATTCAATATAATAAGTTACAATTTTTTAGGTTAGTTGTATTGTAAAATTGCTTAATTTTGTTACTTCAAGATCGTTTACCTTATACAGGGCGTTTTTTAAGTATTGCAAAAAAATTAAGGAGGTGATTCCTTATTAAAAACTAAGGGGGGTCTTTCAAATAATTTTTTTTTCTTAGACGTCTCCTTTCGGAGGTTTTTATTTTATTTCTCAAATTTGGATTAATGTAGGAAAATGAAATTTGGTAGATGTTTTATACTTATTAAAAGGTTTTTCATAATAATATTTTCAATCATCTCCCACCTTCACAGGGGGCTGAAAAGTGCAACCCCTGTTGGTTTTTTTTATCAGAATTTTTTGGTGGGTTGAAATTTTGCAATTAAAAAATTCTGATAAAAAAACCAACAGGGGTTGCACTTTTCAGCCCCCTGTGAAGATGGGAGATGATTGAAAATAATACTATGGAAAACCTTTTAATAAGTATAAAACATCTACCAAATATAATTATCCTACATTAATCCAAATTTGAGAATTATAATAAAAACCTAATTTTACCGCTCCTCTTTAGGGGGGTGTAACTCCGAAAGGAGACCTCCAAGGAAAATATTTTATGTGAAAGACCCCCTTAATTTTCGATAAGGAATCACCTCCCGATTGTTTTTGCAATGCTTAATATACACCCTGTATACGCAAATTAATTATTAAAGTTGTTTAGTGATAATTAAAATAGTACGCCTTTCTGCATCATGACAAATTTTACTAACAGAAATCTTATTGAATCTAATATAGTCGAGAAAATCGATAGTAATATAGCCGAAAACTCGGTAATAACAATCGCAACATAAGTTCGTATTTTGTTTTGTAAATTACAAACCCAGGTGAGAGAGCTTCGTAGCAGTAAACTCGAATTTAAATTTAAATTTTTAGAATACGCAACGCAGTCTCAATCCCTAAGGTAACAAGATGGAAAGGCAAGTAAATTAGATGTCTTCAAAACACGAGATCGATATTGCTATCTCGCAAATCAGAATTTAGTCATTACGCATCTGTAAGAAATCTGATTAATGCCTGCACAACGTCGAAAAAAATGCTGGTTAACAATAAAACACCGCGTATTTTGTAGTATGAAAAGGATAATATATGATCCACACAAATACGATGCTGTTTATAATAGTATATTACATAACAAGAGTTGTAAGAAGCATATTGCGCACGAGTGGAAAAGTTATGTATTTCCACGAGTGCGTAATTGCTTTATAACTCGTGTTATGTAGCTTACTTTTTCTACGAACACATAATACATACGATTACAACGGCTTTTTGGCTAATATACACATGTAATTACGTTGTCTTGTCAATTTTGACGTAAGCCTACTTCGATATTTCTAGATAGGTAGACGTTTTGCTTACCGTGCGTTAGCACTCACCATGCATGCAGGCTGTACGGGTAAGAGTCATTTACATAAGTGGTCGTAGAAAAAATAACTTTTATCGATACTTAGTCGGGTAATTAACTCTTATGCGAGTATTAAACATTAATAACACTGACTATTGTTTTGCTTGCTTTTGTTTCACTGTACCAGAAAACTTAAGCTTGTGTTTATTTGACGGTGATAAATATGCCTTATAACAATTGACTTGGAACTGAAGCTTTTAAGTACACAGCATATTTGTGTTATAAACCTTTATCGTCACTGCGTTACGCTAATTACTTATAAAACAAAACGTTTACTGTAAACTTTATTATTGTACACGAAGTAAATGCAGTGAAACGACTACCGATTCATATTTCACCACTTGCCGGTCATATAAATTTGTTTACTGAGTGACTCGGTGCGTAATTTAACAGTTATAAAATAGAAATTAGACATTGCGTCATTGTTTTTGTACATAATTAAACACTTTATAAATTTTTGATGTTCGCAGGGGAGAAACACCGAATTTAAATGCTTGAGGTGCTAAAATACGCGTTGTGTATTGATCACACGAGCTAAGTAAATAATATCTAACTATTATTGTTGCTCTTAAAACAAGAAATCTAAAAAAAAAACAGAAATAAATAAAAATCATTGTAAACGCAATTTTTAAAGCCGATGAATTATTCACTGAATACCATTGCGTTATAAAGTAACTGAATATACCGGCATATTCGGTTTAACTGTCACATCCCTAACTTTGCTATTTTTAGAGGAAACCCCAATAAACCATATTTTGTTTAAAATTTCTTCATCAAATGACGTAACAATGTTTTTTATACGATACAATGTATCAGACTGGCGATGGTAAACTTCTTTTTCAATTACCTGTATGTAATACTTTTTTATATTAATTCTGTTAGAGAATGTATTTCTAAATCTGATTATGCATTAGAAATAATTAACATACATGGATTTTTTTTGTGAAAAAAGAGTTTAAAAGTTATTTATTATTTTTCACAAAAACGTTGTATTTGGCAAGACAAAACACGATCGCTGCAGTAATTGATAGTGTATAACTTGTCTAATTGTGTTGCATTATTTTTCGACAAAAAAAAAATGCTTTGTGGGCATTAAATTGAAAGTGGACCTTCTGTCGAATTACTTCTGTGTGTACCTAATACATTACATACAGAGAATAACAATATGCAGAGGCTAATGGTGTACACTTTGAGCATTACCAAAATTATAAAAAATAACCGTAATTTGTTTTGTTCTCATTTATTACCTAACATTCTTCTCACACGGGATATGTTGTCGCTAGAATTTGATTAAGGCTGTGTTTATTGCAACAAGGACATCAAAACTTAATGTTTTGCAGAGTTATACGTACCACTTGGCCATTTCCTTAGGGAAAAAACTGAATTTTTTTTGGAAAAAGGTCATTTTTGCGATCGCCTTGGCCATGAAACCGTCGGAGACAAAATTAAAATTCTCCTACCTACCAATGTGCGCATCGTTTGCGAGTAAAATGGTGCAAAGTTTTTGAAAAAATCTTTAACGGTTCCGAAGAAAAGCAAGGCCCTTGTAAAAACGGTTTCCCCCTTTGTTAAACTTTGTTCGGAGACATGTCGCGGTCATTTTGTCAACTTGGGAATTATGACAGTTCCATCTGTATACATCTATAAGTGCCTTATTTGCTTTAGAAAAAATATTAATTATTTTGTAAACAAATCAACAGCAACTTACCACAAATATTCATTAAGATCGAATGATTTGCGGGTACCTGTACATTGTACCTCTTTGTATGAGAAGGGTTGTTTTTATAATTGCATTAAATTTTATAATAAACTAAACCTTGATATTAAAGCAATTGAAAATTTAACATTGTTTAAGAAAAAATTAAAAAGGTATCTAATACTGCGCGAGTTTTACTCAATTGAAGAGTTCATTTCAGAAAACTAAGGCTTTGCTGTAGTTATCTAAATGTATCATCTGTTTGTATTTTTCTATATTTTATTTGTATTTATGTATACTGCATTGTGCTTTCTGAATTTTTGTATTTTGTATTTTACTTAGGACTTTTCACAAACTATTGTCAACTATGTAGTCAATTGTGAAAAAACTATTACTATTATTATAATTATATTTACAAAATTTTGTTATTATAAAGAGCTTATTTATTTATTTATTGCTCAAATTTTATATTTGTAATTGACGATTGCATTGCTTTCGACAAGTTTAAAAATGAATGATAAAGTAGTTCGTTTAAATGCCAATTTAAAATTGTTTAATAATAAAATTGAAAATTTATCTAATACAGCGTGAGTTTCACTTGATTGAAGAGTTTTTCTTTTTTCTAGAAAACTAGGATTTTATTGTATCTAAATGTATTATCTAATTGTATTTGTATTTGTATATTGCATTTGCATTGGTATTCTGTATTTTTTGTATTTATGACTTTTCATAAACTATTTGTACAAATTTATGTACCTAGTCAATGTGAATAAATTATTATTATTATTATTATGCAAGTCGCATAGATTTAGTTATACAGATATACCACTTCAAAAACTTAGCACCATTTTACTTGCAAAGGATGGGCGAATTGGTAAATAGTATTTCGATTTTATGTTTCATGGCCAACGCAATCGCAAAAATAAACTTTTTATAACAATTTTTCAGTTTTTCCCCTATTTTTCCGAAAAAATGGCCAGTGGCACGTATAACTCTGCAAAACATTTAGTTTTGATGTTCTTGGTGCAATAAACACAGCCTTGATCAGATTCTAGCGACAACATATCGTGACCTTCCCTGGTCAATACCTACATTGTTAAAAACAAATATAACTAAGTGTTTGTGAAAAAAAATATGTTGAACTCATTTTTCTCAAAAGTTTTTCTAGGTATGTTTTTTTTGCATGATCGGATTTAGAATAAAAGTCTTTATTAGAGTTGATGAAAAAAGTATACCGTCTAATTTTAATTTAAAAAACGGTGACTCGCCAGTCTGATACATTTCATAATAAAAAAAAATATTTTAGCGTTCCAAAAAAAAGGGTTATTGAGGTTTTCTTTTAAAATAAAAAAGTAATAGGGGTGCGACAATCAAACCAAATCACCCAGTATAATATAAGTTTAGTTAGCCGTGGTTGTTGCCCATGTAGAATTAAAAATTACGTACGAAATATGTAATAAAAACTTTGTTTTAAGTTAAAATTTTTGCTGAAAGAATGAATTTTTATAATTATAAAATGTAAGCAGTTTCATCCATTTAATCTCTATATGGCACAGAATTTTATTCATGATATTTTGTTGCATGTACTATGTGTATAATTACACAATATGTATAAAAAGAAAGTGTATTTATTTTGTAATAAAAATCTAGTTTGCAAGTATATAAAACCGTATTACTAGTTACATTGAGCCATGTGTATGTACCTAGATACGCATGTATTTTGAAAGTATTTGGTCAGATATGGGTCGTAAAGCTCTCTAATTTAATGCTCTAACTTATTCCTACGGAAATTGGAATTTTGCTGGGAAATGGATCCTGGTTAATCTCATAAAACGTTTTACTGCAGTACGGTATTTCAAAATGTTACAGAGTATATAGCCAAAAGCGCGTGTTATAAATTGACGTCTGACCGAAGTGGACTAACAACGAAAATATCACGTTCTACTATATAAATATTGGATCATGTACAACAAACACTGTTACTGCTTGCTTCTGAGAAAGTGTTTTATGAATTATGTTTTCTTAATAATGTTTAACTTCTTTTTTATAATAGTTTTGAAATGCAAACATTTCGCTGTGTTTGTATATAACTAAATAAATTATTTAAACTATACAGGGTGTGTAAAAATTGGCGGAAGCGCTACACGTGACGATGTTCTTCGTAAAATTCTAAGTCGAAAATCTTAATACGAAAATGTTGTACCATGCTTGCTGTGTCTGCAAGAGGTCCTCAAAGTTTTGACATTTAGTCCTTTAATAAGCGTTATTATTTAATACTTGCAAATGAAAAAGCTGCTATTTGGAATAAAAATAAATTTCGAATAGTATTTTTTCCTAGATATTGTGTTCTTCCTTTCAAAAATTGGTGTTGAAAATATGTAAATCACTGATTTGAATGAAAATAATACATATGGCAACATTGTCATTAGCTGTCATCTCTGTTTTTCTCGTAATTATTTCTAGTTTGTGTTTTACGATACCCAAAAGTGTGCAGCTATGGTTACGAACTGAAGGCTTTCAGTTCGAACAAAAATTTTAAATACCTAAGTAAAAATTGCTGATAAAAAAATGTCCAAACGCAAATCAATGTATGCAATGTTGCCAATTTTTTTTTTCTTTAAATGGTTCCTGAGGCCATAGGAAGCATGGTACAACATTTTCATATAAAGATTTTCGACTTAGAATTTTACGAAGAACATCGCCACGTGTAGCGCCTCCGCCAATTTATACACACCCTGTATTTACATCAGTGATGTATTATATTTTATTCTGAATTAAAAAAACTTTAGTGTAAAACATTTTAAAAATTTAAGTCGAGTTAGAATAGTAATTTTTATAATTTTTTAAGTACGTACCCGTGTAATTTGTTTAAATTCATTTGAAATAATTAGGATGGAAACAAATTTTTAGAAACCACTGCTTTTAAAATCATTTTAGATGAAAACATAACGATTTTTAGAGCTTATGAACCTATAATTTATAGCGAATGAGTGAGATTAACTCACCAACCGAGTCTGCCCATCTGTAAATAACTCAATCACTATAAAATTAAAGCTCACAAGCCCTTAAAAATATCTTATATTCAGTGCAAAATAATTGTAATTGAAAAATTATAGTTCGTCCTTTCAACATTTCAAAATTTCATCATCATAATCCTAAAGCCTTTTTTCACCCTTTCGGGTGTAAGACCAGCGCGTTGCGTCATGTCCTTGGCTTATTCCTACACGCCTCCTTCCACACCCCTCGATTTTGAGCTGTCCGTCTTACTTCACTCCACTCTATGTCCCTCTTAGTGACCGCATTTCTGACTTCTTCACTCAACGATTTCATCGGTCTTCCTCTGGCTTTCTTTTTGTAAGTACTTGCTTCAAAAACTCTTCTAGCAGTATTGTCATCTCCCATTCTTATCACATGCCCTAGCCATCTCAGATGTCCTTCTTTAATATTGGGTTCATTTCCAGGTTGCCTTTAATTTCGGCGCTTCTTATTTTGTCTAATCTTGTTTTTCTGTCAACTTTTCTGAGGAATCTCATTTCCGCACTTTACAATTTATTTTTTCTACTCATGTATATGGAAGTTGTCATTTTCTCACTGCCTACCCTACATGAAAGTTTTACTTTTGTCTCTAGTGGCGAAAATAATGTCAATGTCAATATCAAATTGTAAAATTTACGATTTTTTCTAGCTTAAACTCATAATAAACTAAAATTGCGTTAATATTCTTATCAAATAATTTAATTTTAATGGAGCATTTTATATAAGCCTAAAGAATGGTACAAAAATTAATATTAAATATATTTCGTTTGCAGGTTATAATTTTATTTATGTCAGTTTCAGTGTGGTGGTGTCGCTATGGAAATGAAATGATTAATTAATACTTTATTCATAATAATTATTGTCATTTAGTTCGTTTACACTAACTTTCGTTCTGTGATATAATTTTAAATTCGTATTAAAAAAAAGCATTTACGACTCGAGATGAAATCAGTTTTTTTCGTTCGGGAGATTTGCTCACTTGCCTCTTCGCGGCTCGTGAATAAATCTCACCTCACGAAAAAAAAACTGGACTTTCATCTCTTGTTGTAAAATATACTATTTTTGTTTTTGTGTTGATGCCTATGTGTCAGAACCAAATATCAAGATTGGCGTGGCTACTCTTTTAAATATTTAAGTTTTTGTTTGTTTTGGTATCTCTTTTTTGTGTAAAAACGAATTCTTAATTGCATTGAATAGTCTTCCCGCTGCACCTATTCTCTCATTTATTTCTTCCTCCTAACTGCCGTCTTGTGCTACTTTCGTTCCCAAGTATTTGAGATTACTAACCTGTTCCAAAACTGCATTTCTTAATTAATTGTATTTGGTGTATGTTCTGTGATTTGGTGTTTCTGTTCATTTTTGCTTATAATCATTGCTTTTGTCTTTTTAACGTTTATTCTCATATCGATTGCTTCAAAACTGCTATTAAATTCTCTTACATTTTGATTTAATGCTCTTTCATCATCTTCGTACGCCAGTTCTGTTATTTTTATATCTTCCATTTTCCAGTGACTTATTTTATATTTTTTGGCGTTTATTTTCGCCTCTTTGATTCCCTCATCCAATACTACTGCAAAAAGTAACGGGCTCAATATGCAGCCTTGCCCAACTCCTTTCTTTGTTTCAACATCTGTGATTTTTCGTGCTTCACTCTGACGAAATTTTTCGTTTGATTGTACAACGCTTTTACTCCATATATCAACTAAGTATTATAATTACGCAACTTTGCCCCAATTTGTAGCCCTAGAGATACATTAACAATGTTTTTATCTTCCACTATACAGTAGTTAAAACAAAATATGAAACGAAGTGTTGTGTGTAAATTATACTTAGGCTGTTGCAATATAGAGGGAAGCTTCTTCTTCTTCTTTTACTACGCCTTATGCCTCACGGCGTCGGCTTTTGGTGGTTCTCCACCCAACTTTTCCAGATCGTTTTGTCTGTCGTCATCGCTCTCAACTCCCCAACTGTTTTCCCTCTTTCACGGGCTATTTGTTCTATCCTGTTTTCCATGTTAGATGTTGGCCTTCCTACCCGCCTTTTCCCATACCTCCTACTTTCTGTTATTTTTTTTGTCATGGATTCTGACGGCATCCTCTGCACGTGTCCGTACCATTTTAATTGTTTTTCTTCGATATTTTGGGTTATTTTTTTTTTGTTGTAGGTTATTCTGGATGTCTTTATTTTTGCACTTATCTCTTTTTGTTTTTCCCGCTATTTTTCTTAAGAATCTCATTTCTGCTGCCGTTATTCTTTTTTCATGTTTAGATGTTAGTGGCCATGTTTCACTACCATACATAGAGGGAAGCAAACATTCTTAATTCCTGGATTCCAGATTTGAGCTTTCCAGCGATGAACGATTCCTGTGTTGCATGGTTCCATCGTTGCATGATTCCGCGTTGAGTGATTCCAGCGTTGAACGATTCAAGATTTGAATGATTCTATCGGTGCATATTCCAGATTTGAACATTCCATATTTAAATGTTCCAGATATGGCTTACCGTTAGCTGCCTTATACGTTATGAAAAAAATTATTTGTAAAACGATAAGCAAAATATAAAGATAGTAACAGGTCTTTCTGGTATGAGAGCTTATCCCTCTGGATCGGTGATTAAGCCAGTTTAAAAATACTGTTGCAATGTTAAATATATAAGCAACAGACAAAAAAAAGTCTATTTATTGTTATTTCGTTTAATGTAAATTCCCTTGTGCTTAGTGGGTATTAAGAAATTTTAATTACAGTCAAATCCATAATAATTATCAATGTTTTTTTCCGAAAACATAAAAAAGATTAGGTTTCTTCATCTATTTGTTTTATTGCTTACGCCGCCCTAGTAAATGAAGTGAATTTAGCGTGTGACAACACAAATAAATCTAGTCTTGTGAATTTGTAAGGACTTCGCAAATTTATGTGCAATTCTATATCCTCGACATCGGGATGCTTGGCTTCTATTCAGACGAGTCGGTAAGATTTCTAGTAAATGCATTAGTGACGATTTTGTAAACTGTAACAATACCAACCCTCGTATATTTTGCTGATTAATGGTTTCAATTTAACCAGAATAATCAGATATAGGGAATGAATGAACAAAATGGAAATTAATTATTACTGAGTGGTTTACTGTAGCAGCAATAATTCCGTTCTAGACCGAGTTTGAAATTGTTTCGGCAACAATAAATACGAAGATATAAGTATGTATCAGAAGACCACAAAAAAATGCCTTTCTTAATCCTTTCTTGATTCTTCTGAAATTTTTAGTTGTATTCGACCAACATAATCCATGCATTTTATTATGTTATTTTTGTACGATTTTGCTGACAATATAGACTAAAAATCTTTTCAATCACTCTTTATAAATAGGCCAAAATTAATGTAATACCTATATTTATTACAATAGAATCCCAAATTGTGCTGTACAAGGTGGTCCACATCCGATGGGATTACATGGGTATCTCACTTAATAGTTAAGATAGAGAAACGGTTACATTACCAAAAATGTGCAGTTTTTTTGAGACAAACTCAGAACCGTTTTCCAAAATATTCTATCATTTTCGGTTTTTGGGTTATTGGAAAAAAGTGTTTTTGTCATATTTATAATGTGTCGTACATCCTTTATTGTAGTATGTACTATGTAGTAAGTATCGAAAAAATTTATGATGATTAGTTTTAGATACTTTTGTGTGAAATTCGATTGTACTAAGAAAAAAAATTGCGCCATCCATTAGAAAGTTATGACACAAATTTACCTTTTTTTAAATGGAAGCTTTAGTTGGCTATTACCTAATAAAATTCCTTATTTTTTCTCATTTCAAATACATAAGGGTTGATGCAGTTATTTTCAATAACACGGTTTATCGTTTAATTTTTTATTTTTTAAGGAAAACAGACTGTGAAAACAAACAAAAAACTAGGTGTAAAACCTTTTAAAACTCATGTGGTACCAATTACGAAGGTTGTTTAATTTGTTGTTGAGATAAACGTTATAAATATTTTAACATAAGATAACAACACTATGTGTAGTAAGAATCAGCACTTATGTAGTACATTGTTGTTTATCCTATGTTCAAATATTTATAACGTTTATCTCAACAACAAATTAAAAAAACTTTCGTAACTGGTACCAGATAAGTTTTAAAAGGTTTTACATCTTGTTTTTGTTGTTTTTTTCCAGAGCCTACTGTGTTTTTCTTAAAAAACCGTAACTTGCGTATTATTGATAATAGCTACATCAACCCTTTTATATTTTTAAAATATAAAGAATTTAAATAGGTCATAGCCAACTATAGCTTCCATTTAAAAAAGGTAAGTTCGTGTCATACGTTTTTAACGACGCGACGGGCGTAAAAATGTTTTTTTAGTACATTCGAATTTTACATAAAAGTATCAAAAAATGATCTCTATAAATTTTTTCCATATTTACAACAATTACGGAGATATGACACATTGTAAATATAGCAAAAAACAATTTTTTTTCCAATAACTTAAAAACTGAAAATTACAGAATATTTTTGAAAACTGTTTCGAGTTTGTCTCAAAAACCTGCACATTTTTGCTAATCTAACGGTCTCTCTATCTTGAATATAGCGAGAACCGGTCTCGGTGGCTGATTGTGTTAACAAGCTAACTTGCAATCTGAAAGTCGTGGGTTCGAATCCCAGGGCCGACTGACATTGTAGAGGTTTTAGGTAGTTTCCTCTACAGTTAAGGCAAATGCTGTGTCAGTACTCCCACCTATCCTCGCCCATCCTTGACTATCCACATCCATTATCCTTGTACGTCTAACGACTGAAGAGGGGGTCAACTCCCCTATAGCAGTCTGTCGCGCGAGCGGAACACACGATACGAACCGAATTAAGCGAGATGCCCATGTAATCTCATCGAATTTGGACCACCCTGTACATATTTGTATATTAGAGATTGATTTTGTCACTGCGTTATTTTTCAAATTTATATTTAGTGAAATGATGTTTTGTTATACTTATAACTAAACGGATTTTTTCAAAAGTTCTATTGATAATAAATAATTTAAATTAAAAAAACATTGTATTATGACAAAACGCTGTATTTTAGTAAAAGTCAATAAAAAAACTTTCTGTGGTAATGTATCAAATACTACATCCTTAAGCAATAGGTACTTATACGCCTAGTGTCAATGAGGGCTTTAATCTATGCAAATTAATTCGATGCTTTTTTTTTCAAACCTTCTGGTGTGCAAACGTTTTGTCTTAAGCTGTTTGATATTTTGAAAACCTTTAGCTTGAACCTTCTTAGATTTCGTTCTGCATAAGCCGATTATTGAATTATATTCATTGGCCTGAGCTCAGGGCGGTGTTCATTGAACATTACATACTTCGATGCTTTAATTGAAGTTTACGGTGTTTAACGAGTTTTGTAAGAGACTGTCTAATTAAATTTTCAAAAATCGATAACAGCATCTTTTAATTTATTAAGCAGTTAATTAAATAAATCGTGTTTTGCTAATAAACTTTTCAATCAATATTTCAGTCCACTAAAATTGTAGCTACCGTATCTATCGGAAGCGTCATCCAAACTGTGAATAATTTAGGCTTCCTAAGTACAAATGTGTTTACGGAAACCTTTACGAGTAATCGAAGGGTATCCAATTTCCCTCGAAATATTTACTTGTCAATTCGCACCCTAAAATCGTTTTGTAAACTCTCCAGATTATGTTTGTTTCGACAAATTTAAAAACTAAATTTCGATCTTGTTTAAGTGCCGAATATCGGCTCGCACAATACTAAGTAGGTCAATTTTAAGGCGCTCTTGGATAAATATACCATTAGAGACGCAAGGAGGTTGCGATCAATACTCGATTCCTCACCCCAAAGTGACTGTGCACAGCGTAATGCTGAAAAATCCTTTGAATTATCGGCGGTCCATTTTGTAAACCATTTTCTAATCTCGGGACGCGCAGAAACATCGTTAAGCTTGTAGATGTTATCATTACTTACACTCGCAACTTTCAAGTAAACTTTAACAAGTTGCTCCAGTTAGTTCCGTTGAGTTGAGAGTAGACAATATGTACCGCGATGAAATTGGGTCAAACTTGAATGGGGTATGCGCCGTGCGCTGTCCTAATTGCATCGGATTATTATAATGATTTTATTTTCGTCATGTAACATTTTGTTCTTTATTAATCGTTTTATACAATGCAAAATTAAAGTTTGATAAATAAAAAATACAGGGGAATATCTTTATACCAAAAATATATGTTTTACAAAAAAAAAAAACAATTACATGTTATTTTGTTGCTCTTGGCTTTTAAAACTAAAATGCATTAAATGCTAAATATCACAATAATATAAATAACAAAATTGACCCTTGCCCTAGCAAAATTTTCAGAAGGTCAATCAATAAAAATTCTTCTTAACCTAATGTGTAATAGGTATCTTTTTTATATCGTTTAAATTCCAATACAGTTCCATGGCTCTCTCAGTCAAAAAATATGAATAACTTAAATCAATATCCATTTAAAAATCGCGTTGTTTTTGCAACACACGGTATACTCGAAATTAAGCCAACACCATTTTTGGCTCTTTTCAAAAATGTTAAATATCTCGTTTAAACGAGAAGATAGAAAAAAACTTAAAAGACATTTTTTGCATGGTTTTTTGTCCTTAATAAGATGGCGATGTTCATTTTTTTTTACTCACACAAATATTGATATATTACACCTAACTTTCTTATTTTAAATGACAACCATAGTTGGCTTTGACATGAATCGAAAGCTTATTTTTTGCGCTTTTCAAAAATATATAATTTGCCTATGGTTGCCATTTAAAATAAGAAAGTTAGGTGTAATATATCGGCATTAATATGAGTAAAAAACAATTGAACATCGCTATCTTATTAAGCACAAAAAATCATGCGAAAAATGTCTTTAAAGTTTTTTTCTATCTTCTCGTTTAAACGAGATATTTAACATTTTTGAAAAGTGCCAAAAATCGGCTTTTGGCTATATTTCGAAAATTAAAAAAGATATTAAAAATCTGTTTACGGCAATAAATTTCTCTCGAAAAAATAAATCGAGTTTATGTATTTAGTTTTTTTCTATCTCTGATAATAACCGAGATACCCTGTATGGGCATCGAAAATAGACCACACTGTACAGAGTGGTCCAAATTCGATGGGATTACATGGGTATCTCGTTTAATATTCAAGATAGAGAAACGGTTACATCGCCAAACATGTGCAGTTTTTTGATGCAAACTTAGAACCGTTTTCAAAAATATTTTATCAATTCCGGTTTTCAAGTTATAGGAAAATATTTGTTTTTTGTCATATTAATAATGTGTCATATCTTCGTTATTGTTGTAAATATCAAAAAAAAATATGAAGGTTATTTCTAGATATTTTTATGCAAAATTCAAAGATTCTAAAAAAAAAATTTTAACGCTCGCCGTTAAAAAGTTATGACACAAAACTTTTTAAGGGCGAGCGGAAATTTTTTTTTTAGTGTAATCGAATTTTACATAAAAATATCTAAAAATAATCTATATACTTTTTTACCTATTAACAACAATAACGGAGATATGACATTATAAAAATGACAAAAAAATAGTTTTTCTTCCAATAACTCAAAAACCGGCAATAATAGAATATTTTTGAAAACGGTTCTAAGTTTGCCTCAAAAAACTGCACATTTTTGGTATTTTAACCGTTTCTATATCTTTAATATTAAGCGAGATACCTATGTAATCCCATCAAATTTGGACCACCCTGTACTGTGTATTCGTATACCGTGTGTTGTAAAAACAACGCCCTGGTTTATAACGCGATTTTTAAATGGATATTGATTTAAGTTATTCGTGTTTTTTTACTGACAAAGCTATAAAACTATATTAGAATTATAACGAAATAAAAAAATACCCATAAAATCCCATCGAATTTGGACCACCCTGTACATCAGTCAGCTTTAATTGACCCACTTGTTCATTAAAAATAAAAATCGGCTGATTATAAAATATTAAAATTATCAGTTGTTACTCTTTTATCGCTTGTAACATATGCCAAATGATAGATATTCCTTGGTAAACATAATATTTAAAGACTTGTATGCAAAAGAGATTGTTTGCCAAAGTCAAATACAATTAGTTTTTTACTTTTGGATTAAGACATGTTATAAATTTTGCAGAGTAAAAAGTGCAAACTATCAACATTTAATTTTCTGCAACAACTATACGAAATGTAACAATACATATTTCCGCTAAAAAAAGGTGTCATGGCTAAATGCGATAAATAAGTAACTTATAATTTTATGATGGGTACGCTTAAATTATTTTTTTTGTTTATTTTTTAGAGCGTTTTTATGTTTATCTCGCCTCGCCTTCTTTCTTCGGAATATTCAAGGTCAACTGTGAAGCTATGAATCAGCGTATGTTTGTGAAGGAACTTTGAAATTAAAAAAGTTATTTGATGTTCTGAATTTTCCTATTTTTTTATTGTTCACTTTATGGCTCTGTTGACGAAATATAAAGTGTTGCCATTCGTTTTTTTTTTCTATATTTGATACGTTTGAAATCGTGTAAAAGTTATTTTTTTGTAGTTGTTTGCCATATGCTCTTATACTCGCGTAACATATTTTATTGTTGACCTGTATGCCATTTTAACTCAAAAGTATTTTAATGTTGTTCAACCCAAAAGTTTCGTTTTTATGTATTTAAATATTTTAAATTTTAAACTTTTTTAACGTGCAGCTAGTACGTCCTACGTCGAAATATTAATTATGTAGGTGTAGGTTTATATTTTTAAAATGTTATAATTCTAACCAACGTTAACCGACAGTAACTTAAAAAAAATTAAATGAGAATTCATTTTACTTATAGCTAGTAATGTAATATATGTGCAATAAATATTTAAAATTTCTCATTGGCCTTTATAAACTGAACAAAAGTTACGATGTTTTACAGCTAAAAGGGTAGTACTGAATAGTCGATGTCGTACGAGGCAGGCAAGTTATAAAAAAAAATGTTTTAGTAGCTATTACTTTGACTGGTTGCTGGATGGCAGTATAAACGTGCAGTTATTAGAGATACCGCAGTAGTTAGGTATTTTAAATATATAAACCTCTTCGATGTAAATGCCTCGATTTAAATTTAACAGCTATACCATAAATGTATATGAGCTATACATACAGGGTACACATACAGCCCCACAAGGTACGCCTTCGCTAATTTTTCCATAAATCGAATTTTTAGGACCCAAATAAAAAGCAAAATTTTTAAGTGTCACTTCATATACAGGGTGTCCCAGTTAAAATGAACAGCATGGGGATCTCGTAAACGGTAAGAGATACAGAGTTGGTTTGATGGGTCAAAATAATCTATGATTTAAAAGCAAATATTCTATATCTATAGGAAAAAAATTATCAATAGCGCAAAAACTATCAATTTTTTTTCATAAAATAGTTAGTTGCTCTTAAATCATAGATTATTTTGACCCATTTAACCAAAAATGTTGTTGGGACACCCTGTACAGGGTGATTCAAAGTCGACGGCGACCATGGACCATGGGGATCTTGCTTATTACTGAAGATAGAGGGTAGGTTTAAATTTGGCACAGTTGCTAAATTTTATGCTCATCAATAATATCAAAACAGCTTTGAATTATCTTCAAGTGTTTTTGAAAAAAAAAATTAAAAAAAACTGAAAAAATGACTTCGTTTCTTGCTGTAAACTTTTTTACCTGGCCAATTTTTATTTTACTTTTAATGGTGCCATCAATTTTTTGCTGTGCCGATTCCGTTTTTCTGGTTTCAAAAATGTTTTACATAATTATGTTATTGACATAAACAACGTATTTATTTGAAAAAAAAAAGGTTTTCATTTATTCAACATATCTAATAACTAGATGAAAATCAAGTTTGTCGCCAATAAGAAATTAAAAAATGAATACCAATAAAACAAAACGCAATCGGCACAGCAACAAAAATAGGTAAAATAAAAAGTGGTCACGTAAAAGTTTTTACAGATTTAAAAAAGAAATTATAAATGAAAAAGATATGATATAGCAAAAAAACGGAGTCATTTTTTCAGTTTTTTTCAATTTTTCAAAAATAGTTGAAGATATTTCAAATCCGTTTTGATATTATTGATGAGCATAAAATTTAGTAACTTTGCCAAATTTAAACCTACCCTCTATCCTTAGTAATAAGCGGGATCCCCATGGTCGCCCTCAAATTTAAATCACCCTGTATATAGAAGGACACTTGAAATTTTTGTTGTTGCTAAAAACGTTTTATTTTAGTCCTAAACATTCGATTTATGCAAAAATTAGCGAAGGCATATTTTGTGGGACACCCTTTACTTTATTGAACTCTTAAATTGAAAAGCCAACTTAAAATCATTTCGATAAAACCAGATGTATTTTTAAAATAAATTTTGTCTTCTTTAAATGTTTATTGTAAAGCTTAATTGTTTATTGTTAGATGTGAACCATAAAAAAATAGGTCTATTAAAAACTTCTGGCCAAAACTTTTTACAATTTTATGAAACCAAATTCACTTGCTTATTGGAGATAAAAATAAAAAAATTAACGAAGCAATCGGTTTCCTTATCTGCATAACCCTTCACCTTTCTCTTAAAGTACCAGCAGTTTTACTCAAACTGTTTCGTATAATGTTAAGTTACGAGCTATACGATGTGCTATAAACTAGGTTAGATTTGGTGCTTTTTATTATACTATTAGTAACATTAAAACCATTTGTGTAAAGCGTCTGTAATTTTAAAATTATTAAATCCACTATTTTAAAGCTTTTTTATAAAATACCCCTTTAGAAAAAAATTTTATGCAAATTAACAGCTTAAATAGTTTTTTTTTTGCTATTCATTCTGTAACTTTATATACTGCTGTTTTAGCTGTCGAAGCTTTTTTGTACCTTTCAAATTTTAAAAATAATTGCTTTAATAACAATTATAAATTTTTAAATAAAAAAAATTGTTAATTTTAATATATTTATTTATTAATTTAACAGCCTAAGCAATCAGTTACAATAATATAATTTAGTCTTAAGTGTTAAAAATTTCACTATAATATTAAAAAATATTAATACAAAACAATTTGTTATGGTGACGTTCGCAATACCTCATACACTAAAACAGGGGGCGCGACGAATGATGTGGGGGGCGCAATGACAGCCATGATATAATTTTAAAAGAAAAATCTAGTTTTTTTTACATTATATATTATTTTTCTGCTTACAAAGTTGTATTTCTGTAATATTTCGTATCGGTTGATTGAAAATTATTAATGCCGGTTAACTGCAAAGTAAAAAAAATATTGTGGGGGGCGCAAGTTGACATGCTGAAAAAAATGGGGGCGTGGCATGCAAAGTTTGCACCAAAACGTGTCACTGCCAGATGCAAAATAAATTGTAGAAGGACCCCACTGTAATAATATTATTGTATTTAATTTTTACAATATCATTTATAGGATTTAATTATTCATGCTGGAATTGTGTATTAAATAATTTTTTTGCACATTATTTTCAGTTATATTAAATCGTTGAAATATCTACTTACTAATATTTGATTTCGACCAAACTAATTGTTATCTTTGTTGCAGGTAAAATTATACTCTTCTATCTTCTTTTCTATGCAGCACTAGTTGGTTTCTTCGCAGCAATGTTAACAATATTTTATCAAACCTTAGATGCTAAAAGACCTAAATGGTTGTTAAATAAATCTTTAATAGGTAGTAATCCCGGTAAGTACAGCAATATGTATTTATTAATGTTATTATTTATAAAATTATTTGTTTGTAGGTCTTGGATTCAGGCCGATGCCCCCAGAAAGTAATGTGGAAAGTACATTAATTTGGTATAAATCGAGTGACGAAGAAAATATTAAATACTGGAAAACTCAGTTAGATGATTTCTTACAATGTAATAAATGTTTTTTGATGCCAGCGTACGTGTTACTTATTAGTTTTATTTTATAGCATATAAAAAAGATAATAACCCTTATGTTTCGAACATCGAAAACTGTACTCAAGGAAATCACCCAACTCCTGGTAAAGTGTGTGATGTGAACGTGTTGGGTAGAAATTGGATGCCCTGTCATTATAATTCTGGATATAAATATAATTCCAGTTCAAGCGGACCATGTATTTTCCTCAAACTCAATCGGGTATTGAAAATAATAGATATAAAACTTTATTAAATTTATTTACTATAATTATCAACAGAAGAGTATTAAAAAAGCATTTAATAATTAAAAAATTTATTTTATTATATGCTGTGCAAATTTTTACTTTTCATGAAGCCAACTTTCTAGTTTAATAATGTGTTTTGAATAAAATATTTTATTTGTTGGTAATCATTAAATGGCCAGTGTTAAACACTGTTTATACGATTTTACCATTGTTTTTTTATATTTAGATTTTTGGATGGGTGCCTGAATACTATAACTCTTCCAATATACCGAGCATAATGCCCCAAGAATTAAAAGATCACATTAAAAACTATGGAAATCCTGATTCGAATATGTACAATCTAAAAGAAGTAGGTTTTAATGTTTCTTCATGTAAAACTTTGTCACAATTTACATTTTTTTATAGCTTCAAACTGTCTGGGTATCATGTGAAGGTGAAAATCCTGCTGATGTTGAAAATATTGGTCCTATAAAGTATATTCCTAAACGTGGTTTTGCTGGTCAGTACTTTCCATTTGAGAATATCGGTGGTTACCTAAGTCCAATAGTTGCAGTCCATTTCGAAAATCCAACACGTAAGTTGTTTAAAAATATTGGTTAAGTACATGCATTGTGTCCAAAAGGTTTGGATATGCTATATATTTCAGTAAATATTCACTTTAGGGAAAAATGTTTTGAATAAAAGTAGTTTTGTACATAGTTTTCCGCCATAAAACAAAATTTAAATTCAATTTTTTTCGAATAACAAAAGCGCAATGAAAAACAATTGAATTTTTTTAAATTACAAGATACCCCTATATTATACTCATTTGATAAGACAATTTTTTCACAGGTTTAATATACCATATATCAAAAAAGCATCATAGTTAACAATGTTGTTTTCACAATCAAATTTACTTTTATAGGGTTCCTTTTCTTCAAAACTAATGTCATTTTAAAAACAAATACAATTTTTTCATATACTACGCAAAAATATTTATACAAGGGGCTTTTAAAAATTAAAGATTGAGATCATTTTCCATTCACTGGAAGTGAAATATTACCCACAATAAGCACAAAATATGGTTGTCATTTTCTCTCTACCCTACATGAAAGTTTTACTTCCGTCACTAGTGGCGAAAATAATGTCAATGTCAAAATCAAATTGTAAAATTTACGATTTTTTTAGCTTAAACTCATAATAAACTAAAATTGCGTTAATATTCTTATCAAATAATTTAATTTTAATGTAGCATTTTATATAAAAGCCCAAGAATGGTACAAAAATTAATATTAAATATATTTCGTTTGCAGGTTATAATTTTATTTATGTCAATGTCAGTGTGGTGGTGTCACTATGGGTCATTCTAAACAGATGAATCTTCCTTAGGTGTAAACACATTTTACTGTGGTTACCTTTGTTAATAACAATCATAATCTCAATAGCAACAATGGTAACCACAGTAAAATGTGTTTACACCTAAGGAAGATTCATCTGTTTAGATTGACCCATAGAAATGAAATTATTAGTTGATACTTTATACAATAATAATTAATTGTCATTTAGTTCGTTTACATTAACTTTCGTTCTATAATATAATTTTAAATTCTTAGAAAAAATAGCATTTACGACTTAAGATGAAATCAGTTTTTTTCGTTCGTGAGATTTGCTCACTCGCCGCTTCACGGCTCTTGAATAAATCTCACCTCACGAAAAAAACTGGACTTTCATCTCTTGTTGTAAAATATACTATTCTTAGCATCAAAATTTTAATTCTGACACACCTTAAAACTCAATGATAAAAGAGACCACTGATTATTCATGTTCATAATAAATTTCATTTAAACAGTAATTTTACATTTTAGTGCTTAGTTACTTTTAAACAGTGGCGTACGCAAAGGGGGGATTAGGGGGATAAATCCCCCCGAAAATTTGAAAAGGACTAAAATTATAACTACCGCATTTCCTAACATATAAAATATATAATATGTTTGTATATTTTACTTAAAAATGCTATTTTTGGGTACGTTTGACCTTGAAAATTAAAAAAAGGTACCCCCTGGGTACCTCTTTCTTACAACGCACTTTTTGTGTGTAGCCCCCCTAGATCATTTTCTAATTTTACCATTACCATGGCCCGTTTGAAATTAGTCAGTATTGTTTTTGCAAATTAAAACAATATCCCCTCTGAAATATTTTTCTGCGTACGCCACTGCTTATAACTTGTAAGTAGTCAACAATTGCATTTTTTTCATGTATTCTTTAGTTTTATGTAAATCTTTTTGTTGCATATGTATTAACAGACTGTTTTTTGAATTTTAGGTAGCATATTAATCAATATCGAGTGCAAAGCTTGGGCCAGTAACATTTATCACGATCGGCAGGAAAGACGTGGCTCTGTACACTTTGAACTTCTCGTAGATTATTAAAACTGCAGCCATTGTCCCCTTGTCGCTATTTTCAACATTGGACGAGGATGATTCAACTGCCATCATACAATACACATTTGAAAAGAAACGAAGTAGATGTGGAAGTTCACGTACATAATACTGTGCGAGAATGACGGTCTAGTTAGTTTAGTTTTATTGACTTAGTTCCAACACATTAGCCATTTGACTTCTTACATCTGCCACGTTAGAAACAAATTAGTTGCTTGAGGCTGTGAGCAAATTGTTACTCCTCAGCGGATGTCATTATTTAAACGTACAAAATTTGTGTGCATCTCATTCCGAATTATTGATATGTTCAATAAAACCACTACGGCGGTAACAAAACTGCGTGGATGTTATGCCTCAAAGATTTAACAAATATGTTGCGTCCAAAACCACTTGGCTTTTATAAAACACGCGCTCAATATTTAGACACCATAAATTATTCATCATTGCATAATAAAAGCTTTGTGGTCAAATATTTAATCGACATTTCTCTTTATATAGTTCTAATTTTACAGATTATCAATATGCTATTCGCTGTTTTATCCCATGAGAAATTTTAACACCATTGATATCATTGTTTTATACAAAACGTATTTGAAAATTAATTCTTTTTTAATGCAAAATTTGTTCAAAATGTTATTTGTAAATAACTCAAAAGTGCTAATCCTCATCATCAAAAATCATATTAATCTACCATGGCATACTTTTCAATCTCTATGTGTGTTGTTATTAGCTAGTCAGATATAACATATATTAAATAAATGTTAAACATTAATCTAAGCAAAAAATATACCATGGTATAATTATAAATTCATCCTAAAATATTTTTTTCCATCAATTCAACAAACATTATCATATTAAATTATGAACCCATTGCTTCATTTTCATATTCATAAAACATTCACAATCACTGAATTTGAAATTGTTAAATTTATTTTAACTTATAGGAACTTATTAAAATCACTTTGCTAGAAAATATTTTTGAAACGCTTTATTGTTAATGTTAAAGTAAGCGTACAAAAATACGTAGCAATAATAATTTGATCAAAAGTTATTCTATCTACATACCACATAACAAATGTGCATGTCCGTAGAAATCTTATAAATCCTCTTAGATGTTACATAATATGGTAGACGTGTGTGTAATTTCAATATAAAACTTTATCGGTACTCTTAAAACAGTAAAAAGAAAATTATATGCAGGCGCTCTTATATTTACGGTCATTTTTCTGATTTGTTACTTCTAATTAAGTGTTTTGAGTCAGAATTTGGTAGAAAATAGGGGAGTGACTCATTAACCACACACAGTGGCGTAGATAGGATGCTTCCATGGGGGGGGGGGGTTAACAAACGCAAAAAGAGAGCTGAGGACCTATTTTTTTAGGTCACCAGTCACCACTCTCTTTTTAAGTTTTTTTTTGCAGCAGGATGAGGATGTGTAATGGTTTCATTATAGAGGGGGTTAATAAACGGTTAAAAGAGCCTAAGACCTTTTTTTAGGACAAAATTTAGTTTTCCAGCTCTATAACGACTTATTGTGAACCTATGGGGGGGGTTCTGACCCCCCCCCTGACACCCCTTGCCTACGCCACTGCACCACAGAACATACTCATTTTAACAAAATGTTATTACCAAGGAATATTCCCAATTATAATTGTAAACTTGTACTCGCTAGCACTGAAAACTTAAAATTACTTTTACTTTATGTAATTATGCTTAAAATTTATGTGAAAAAACTGAAATAATAATGCGAAATTAAATAATTCTTTAAATATAAATAAGTACTTTTGTGACCAATAAGCAGCAACCAAAATGTCAGCTGAACAAAATTTTGATTCACATTGGACACCTCTGATATAAAATATTTATTCTCTTATTTTTATATGGAAAATATGAACTGACCCATTAATTATGTACATATTTTCCTATTGGCATGGTATTTTACTGGCAAAATATTGTATTCTGTGATTAGAAACAGGAACTGCTGAGGATGTTACGAGCTCACTGCTGATAGACTGCATTTATCAGTAAATTCTGCTACTGGCGAAAAATTCTGGGTACGACGTACTACAATAATACTTGTTACTTGTATTGTATGAATTTCTTGCGTGTATGTAGTGTTACATACCGTTGCATGTGAGAAAAGTGTGACTGTGTAAAAATGACATTATTTATTCGTAAGTTATGTACATAGATTGAGTTGTTCAAATTAATATTAGGTATTATTAAATTTTGTGTCTGTTACTTTTAGTATTTAAGCAGTATTTTGTTTAAGCATTATAGTTATTCCAGTACATGTTAAGCACTGTTAACGCTAGTTCTAATGCAACAGAAGAAAAAGCAACATTAAGAAATTGTTATAACTAGTACATACTTAAGTGTTACCTGTACTTCATAGTTTAGATACATTTAGAAGATATTTGACTTTGTAAGTTCTGGCAGAAGGATATTTGAAAGACAGATTTGTTTCTGGGTGCAATGTGCATATCTGGTAGTGATAACGAACGATTAGTGGTTGTTTCAAAATGTTAGTAGACCTCGGCCGGTTAATGATGGGAGCTGAGATGCATATGTACCTACAATTAATCGTTTGTTTGCCATTACTTTCAATAATAAAATGAGCTAAATAATACCATTATTTGTTCGCTACACATTGTTATAAGCAATGTACAATAAATTATATAAATTCTTAAAATGGTCTAATGTTGGGCACAGTCTGGTATTTAATGTCTTAATTGCTGTGTGCAGCTAGTAAATGCACATTAAATAACTTAATTATGCTTTATTGTAAAAGTTTTTTAAAAAATAAATAAAAATATTAATAGCGGTTCTAATATATTAATGTTTTGTTTCATTTACCATAATAAAACACCTTATACGGATACAATTAATAAGGAAGTAATTAAATGGCCTTTTAATAATAATATGTAAATAAATTTGGATAAAATTGCGATACAAAGTGTTGGCGCTGAAATTCAAATAAGCGTTTAATGCGCATGACTTTAGCCACTACAACGGCATGAGAACTACAACCTTAGCACAATTGACAGTTCACGTTCACGGAAGAGAGTAAAGAGTAGGTCGGAGTTTGATTTTCTTTAGTGTCTTGCAATTTATTCCACCATGAGAAAGAGTGCTTTATTTGTGCTTCTGATTACTGTGTTATCTCAATCTAACGGTAAGAACGTACAATTATGAAAATATAATTAAAAACATTATAACAAAAGGGGGTGGGGTGAAGATTCTCGAATGTCGTTTTCTTTATAATCAGTTGTCAATCACGTGATATAATAATTAAAATCCAGATATTGGGTTACAACAATAATCTTTGAAAAATTGCTCTCAACTCTGACGAAGTACAGGAAATATATTTTAATAAATAAAAATTAAATAAGTATATATTTAGCATTATGTTTGCAAATTATCTTTAATGCGTAGTAAGTCGTGAAACGGATCATTGACGTAATTAGTACCTTAAAAAGTTAATTTTAGAAATAGTTTTTATGGGCTAACAATGGTGTTCTGCATATAATCTAAGAAAAAATTATTTGACATAACGTAAAAGGCGTTTTTACGTTCCTTTATTTTACCGGTATACCGGTAGCCACCGTGACTGCGAGGCAACAAAAGAATTGTTAAAACCAAATAAACACGTGTTACACAAATGTTAATAATTACTTTAATGTACATCCAATAAATAAAGCGGTATATACAAATAATTTGTATTTCAGAACTGCAGATTTTTGTTCATTCATTGTCGGAAAATTTCCACTGCTTATTATTTAAAACGAACGTTGCTTAGCTTTTGCAAAAGTCGCTTCGAATGATTAGGGGAATACCAAACCAAAATTCCATATAATTGCATGACGATGATTTGACTTAATGCATATTTTTACACTCAGTCATACAATAATAGAATTTACAACTGTATGTTAATACATATTCATAAACTATAATCGATCATGGTCCCTAGTTTTAAATAAAATTAGCAACTGTATTGAATTCTTATTTAACTAGAAAGATATAAGAGCAACATTAATGTTCTGCGTTCATTAGAGTATAAAAAAACAATTTAGGCATTAAATTTCATGACGTGAGTTGAAAATTTCCAGCAAATTTTTCAGTTTTATTGTTGGTGTTTATTATTGATTAAGTAATAAATGTTTATTGAACTGCATTACCAAATTGATTTCCTAATTTTTAACGTAAAGAATTAATCACTTTGTAATTTGGTGGTGTACAAGGTTAATTTTTTTCTAAGGTCCTTTGTTGTTTAATTTTTTTTAAATTTTTTTGAATGGTCATTTCAGTATCTTAACGTGTGTATCAACTTCTGTAAATAAGTAAATATAAGAGAAACTTCAATAGTCCTATGCCATGTGACAATCAAAATTTGTATTGATTATTTAAAAGTTCGTGCCGTAATATAATATTTATAAAACAATATAACCGACCTAGTAATAAACCCTGAGAGTTTTTTTTTTTAATGTACAAGGCATGAAGAAGTTAAGTAGCAGCTAGTTTTATCCTTGAACATTTGCTTTTTTCAATTGTAATTTATTTCTTTTGTTATGTTACTGCTTGCATTGTAATTAAAATTCTTTGGTAAGTGTATTAAGTCCAGGTTACATGTTACATATAACAACATTACCACAATTAATTATATTAGACTAAATATTGGCGTATTATGGAAAATATGTAGTTTTTTACTTAATATCTTCACTTGCGTTATTTTGGTCAAGGAACTTGATTTCGGTAATAGTGAACAGGTATTAAATTAATTTATAAATTATTTAAAAGCTTACCAAAGGATACGTATCACAACTAGATCAAAAACTTTAAAAAGGTTAATTAAAATCTCGAGTTAAAAATGAAGCCTTTTCAGTGTTTGTTGATGACATTTCATTAGTGATTAAAGAAACCTACCGCAAACTTAAATTTGTACATATGTGATCACCGCAAATACCTAAATTAAAACTTTGCTAGCTATAGAAGTTGCCGAGATACCTTAAAAGTACTTCTAATTTGGGCCATCCTGTACTTGAAGATTTCAAGATGTTATTGGCATTACAAAAGTTTATAGAGTTTAAAATAAACACTTATTTTGTGTTTGTACATATATGATATAAAATATAAAAGCAGCGCTGAAGTAATGTTATGTTAATTAGAAAGTAATTTTAACCCATTTGATTCTGACCTAAATATTTTAGTTATAAATATAAAAACTGAGCCACTGCAGATGTAAATTGTATGTTTTACATTTAAATATATGATGCAAATAATCACAAATATATTGAATAGTATTGATCAGTTTTATGATCGAAGGGTACTATACATGAAGGTTAGCTAAGTACTTGGCCAAGAATGTTTGTTTTTAAGGTATGCAGTGTGCAGTCATACTCAAAAGAAGGAAATATTT
Organism: Elmis aenea; assembly: GCA_947652605.1. Taxonomy (NCBI): domain Eukaryota; kingdom Metazoa; phylum Arthropoda; class Insecta; order Coleoptera; family Elmidae; genus Elmis; species Elmis aenea. The sequence continues at coordinate 10,617,674 of OX393580.1, forward strand.
TTAAAGGTCATTCAAAGAATGTACTTAGTGTTTAAAGTTTAGCAAATTAGATATTGTTTAGCAAACTAAAACTGTTGCGCTATCAGTGAATAATGAATTGTAGACAGTTAATGAACACAGTTTTATCAGTTCTTAGTACACCAGGAACAAATATCTACATTATCATTATTAGTTTTTTTCAAAATAATTTAACTCTGAAGTAGAAGAGTTAAAATTCTTATTTTTGAGATATTCACTGGGATTGGTATTTTCTAGACTCATTGCATTTGAACACTGAAAGCGCACACATTATTCGTAAGCAAAATGTGCATAACAATATATTTATTGATGGGAAACATTTAACAAGCACTTACTAATAAAGTTACAAATGTTTGTTTGTGCTTGTAACTAAAGTTAAGTAAAATATGTATTATATTATCACACGTTCAAATATGCAGTTAAATTATGCCATATCACGGCTATTATGTGTCGACATTTTCCTCAAAAATGTGTAATTCCACAAAAATGTATACTCAGCTAAATAGCTCATAAATATTTGCACTGCCTCTCTAATCTCACTTTTTTGTTTCCTCTTTTATGTGGTACAGTACTTTCATTGATACCAAAATGCACCTATGTAAGCCATTTTTGACATTTATCTCTTATCTGTGCTTGCCTCTCTAATCTCAGTTTTTTGTTTCCTCGCTTGTTCAAATCACTCACTCGTTTTTGTCCACCACCTTGAAAATATTATAATTCATGAATATGGAGACCCAACTGTAACAGAAGTACATTTAACTAAATAATATTTAAATTTTTTACTGTTTTTTTTTGGTAATAAATTCTAATCTAAAATAAGTTATGTACAAAACTGGGGAGTTTTTACCGGTACGACCTGCATGTGTGTTTTTATAACTGTATTAAAACTGTGAAGTAATATCCAGCGTGTATCAAAATGATGGACCCAATTTCAAGGCAGTATATTTCACGATGAGTTACAATTACACCAAAAGTTACAAACGGTGTATCATATTATCCAGTATTACTAAACGTTTTTTGAATGCTCCATGTGCTCCCACGGACAACATCGAGATGATAGCCTAGTTGAATCCGTCCCAAAAGCCTTTCAAAGTGTCTTTTTCCACTATAGTCACCGCTGCCATTATTCTTTATTTAAAATTTAAAGTAATTCGGATTAGTTGCTAATGGAAGCACAAAAACATACATATAAACAAACTTTGTTACCGCTGTATCTTTGAAACGAAAGGTTGTACAAAAACACGGACGGCCCATTCCGGATAGAAAATTTTATGGGCTACAACTTAAGTTCAGTGAAGTTTTCAGAAAATCAAACCGATTTTCAGGAAAAGCTGAAAATAAGTGTAAATAAAATTCCGAGAAATAATGTTTTGTTTTAAAAAATGCTTTTAAAGAAAGTGCGATTATGTACTGAAAATGAAGGTCATTTTGAACACTTCTTGAAGTAATTTTGTGGTTACATGTTAATTTTATTGTGTCAAGATGGATTTGCATTGTTTTGCATTTTATCGGTTTTTTTTTTACCTTTTGCACTATTGTGAACATTTCTATGATAAGTTTGGTTTTATTGAACAACATATTTACCAAAGTTGCGGCGTTTTTAATAATTTACATAACTTATTTATATGCAATTTTACAATTCTTTGTTAAATTTGTTCGTTAGCTCCTCAAAAAAAACGATAAGGGGTGGTTTTCTGAAGAATTTTAAACTTCATAAAAAGCTTTGAAACTGATGAGATACATAATATTATGAATGGTGCCGATGCTATGGCATTTTTAAATACAAAACATCAGTATTCCTAGGTTTGTTTTTTTTTTCAAAAACGATAAAATGCAAATCCATCTTGACACAATAAAATTAACATGTAACCACAAAATTACTTCAATAAGTGTTCAAAATGACCTCCATCATTTTCAATACATAATCTGTACTCTCTTTAACCTTTAACTAGTCGCGTGTACTGTGTATACATAACTAGTCGCATGGCGCCTCGGAGGCACCATTGGGGTTTTATAACAATACTTTTGACTTAAAATCTTAAAAATGTGTTAAACTGCTTTATTCATGAAATATAAGCTAAATCTTAAAAAGAATAACAATGACTACATAAATTATAAGATATAAAAAATATATATCTGTATATAAAACATAACTGTAAAAACGTAAAATAATTTATTTTTAATACGAATCAAACATTGGATGCAAAGCATTTACTGCACAATTTTTTTGCATGCTCTGAAAAAATATTTTTATGGCATTGCGAACAAATTTGTTGCGAAGCTCGATTTTTAGCCCTAGGGCATAAATGCCGAGTAGCACATAATTGCATTTTACGGACTGTAAAATAGAGAAATATGAATAATACTATATAATTCGTATTCCTAAAAGTACAATTGAGGAATACATGAACAGATATTAGTGACAAAAAAATAATTAAAAATGTAACGACGATTCAAAAAACGCTTGGCGCCTCTGCGGCGCCGTGCGACTACTTAAAGGTTAAAAGCATTTTTAAACACAAAACATTATTTCTGGATAATTTTTTTTTCAACTTTACGAAAAATCGGTTTGATTTTCCAAAAATTTTAATGGACCAAAGTTGTAGCCCATAAAATTTGCTATCCGGAATGGGCCATCCGTTTTTTTGTAAAGCCTTTCGTTTTAAAAATACAGCAGTTGTAAAGTCTAGGAAACAATTAAAGTCTTTAAATTTTTCACATTTTTTTGTACAAACTGCTTTATAACTTTTAAACCATTGCCGGTAGACAAAAAAAAAATTATAACCAATTTTGTAGAGAATTTCATGTTTTATTAAAAGCTGCAAGGTATTTTACGATAAAATTAATATTTTCGGCAACAGAGCCTTTTAAATGTATAAGTGTAAAAAAATCAAGTAAGTTTTGATATATGCTTAGCATTTGATTTTAGGAAAAAGTTTTACTTAAATTTTTGTTTTAAACGGTTCTCTATCACCACTTAAAATATTTCCGGTGATAACGGGGACACCCTGTATATGTAGGTACACAAAATACACTAAATAAAAATCCTACATTCGGGAAGTGCCGCGTGTGTTCTAAGCTGCAGAAACTTGTCAATTCGGATTACCAAAACACAAGGAATCCGAATTACAAAGTATCCCATTGAGAATTTATCAAATCCGAATTACTGAAGAATCCTGATCACTGAAGATTCGGATTACCAAGACACAGTAGCGTAGCAAGGGGGGGGGCGGTCCGCCCCGGGCGGCACTTTTAGTCTACCCAAAGGGGGTAAAAATGAAAATCTCGGGATAATGAAGGAACAGTAGATACATAAATAATAATCAGTACCGGCACTGGCGCTATTAAATTCATAAAAATTAATTTAAAAAAAGCAATTCTTACCGAAGTTAGAGGATAAAACGGGCTACTTGACCTTGCTTCACTGAAAACCCGCTCCCTTGTAACGACAGAAATTCCAAGTTTCTAATAAAATTTACGATACGGTACGTACCAACCATTCAATAAAATTTCAAACAATTCATTTATTTTAGGCATTAAATTCCATGCAGTTTTAAATTCTATTGTAACAGGGATTTTTCACCCTTATTAAAAATAATTTCGTGGGAGTGGGGGCGATCTGATTAAAGAAAATAAAAATCAGAAAAGGTTCTACTGTAAAACTGTAATTTTGGAAGATGATAAAGTACTCTCCATTATCTAACTTTGCTTTAAAACACGTTTGAACATCAAAAATTTAAAAAAAAATCGCCTGCGGCACATTCTGTTTTTCCCCCCACTTTTTTTGTGTCGATCTCTGCTTGTTTTTGGAAAAAATCAAAAATTAGCAACCCTTTTTTATAGGGGCGGCAAATTCAGGGACCGCCCCGGGCAGCACAAACTCTAGCTACGCCACTGCCAAGACATTACTGTAATTATTTCAAACTGTATGGGCGGTTTGTAGTTTCAGAGATATAGCGATTTCAAATTGGTCATATGTTAGATATAACTTGTATTTTACTGCAGATATTACACAATTTTGTTTAAAACAATTATCAAATACAGTTTCTGTTAAGATTTTTATGCTGCATGTTTCCAATCGTTTATAAAATGTGTCGGATTGTACTAATTTTTTTTTGTTTTGTTTATTAGGTGCAGATAACGTTACTGTTCAATATGTTCCTCCTGAACCCCCTGTACCAAAAACTACAACTATTCCTCCCATAACAACCTCGACACCTATTACCACAGTCTCGACAACTACCACTACGACAACTACCCCTACGACAACTACCCCTAAGACAACTACCACACCGATTACTACGCCAAGTACTACAACTAGTACAACGACACCTACAACTAGCACAACGTCACCTACAACTACCGTGACTCCCAAACCCACTCCACCACCTCCTCAGCCCAAACCTGTTGATCCAGACATTGGAACATGGTCCGTAAATTACACCGCCACCAATGTCACTTGTATTGTCGCACAGCTGGCACTGCAAATAGAAATAACGTACAACACGAAGCAGAACACTACAAGCAAGGCGTATGTTGATCTTCCTGTTAATGCTACATTCGATGGTACGTGTGGACCAATGGAGCAAAGCGTTACCCTTCAGTGGTTGAACAAAACGGATGCTGTCGTAATTACATTTAAAAGAACGAATGAAACTTCTTCAAAATATAACTTAACCGCAATTCAGATCACAATTACACCTGATGAGAAGAACTTCCCGAATATTAATGGTTTGTATTATTATTTTAATGCTCTACTTTAATAGAGGTATACAAGTCTGTGTCTAGGCAAGATTGTGCTTGGAGCAAACATTTCAGGTTGCTTAGGTGCGGGATGTTTCACTATTTTTCACTCGATTAAGATATTAAAAACTAGAAGATCCACAGAGAAAAATTTATCCCAACACATATCGGACCGGCAGCAATTACTTGAAATGTACTTTGAGAACCAGTAACAATTACTTGGTCCTCAGATAAACGCATAAGTACCGTAAATCTACGTATGCCGGCCCCCATGGTGCATGAACCAGAGAAACGTAGAGTAACAGGGCCGGTCCGATATGTGTTAGTTTATTTTCTTTATTACATCTTTTTTCTTTGGGTTTTTTCATAAAAATGGATAATTTTATGTATATAACTTGTTTCCGGGTTGGAACCACGTCGAATGTTTCTTCATAACCGACGTTTCGTCCTCCTTTATCGGGGACATCTTCAGGGTTGTTGGTTAAACAGCAACTGGACGAAACGACGGTTATGAAGAAACATTCGACGCGGTTCCAACCCGGAAACAACTTATATACTTTGGACATCGGCCGCGGTAGCCTACAACATAGGGTAATTTTATGTTATTGAATGCAAGTTACCGAAAAGTTGCATTTTTTTCATATCTAATCGATTTTTAATCAATAGTCAACATTGTTATTTTTTATATGCGCTCTGTATCAGGTTTTCACGTTAAAAATAAATATTACTACATACTTTATGATTACCAAAGCAATAATTATATGTTGAAAAATATTGACTTGTAGTAAGCTGTTTATCAAAAGCTTAAAAATGAATTTTTTTATTTCAAAATACTTTATTGCTGGACATAACTAGTCAGCCTGGATTTACTGTTTGCCAAAAATAATTTTTTCTGTGTTCCAAAAGGAATGGCACAACCCTGAAGGTACAGCAAAATAATGTTAAAAAAATGTATGTGTTCTCATTTTTAATTGACATCGAAACTTAATGTTGAATTTATAATATTGTATACAGGGTGTCCCAATTATACACCGCCAAAAAGTAGGTGCATATTCCTGAGTGAAAATGATGACCATTTGTCAAATATTTTGTTATCCTTAAATGCTTCCTTTCAAAGTTAGAGACCTCCAAAGTTGCAAGAAAAAAATCAAAAAATCTAATACGTCCTAGCCGTTTAAGATAGAGCTATCAAACTTGGCCGAAATGTTTAGGTGTTTCCCATTGACTTTGTGGGATAATTAGAAAGAAAACACGTAATTGGAAGTATGATTTATAGTCAGGTCATCCGCTTAATTATGAACAAGCTTTAAGTTAAGCATGACATTAGCCAACCAAGTTTAGCAAAAAAAATATTTGAGGTGTATAAACAGAGTTTTTCGATGCATCTTTAGCGCTAATTTTCTCGAAAACGGCTGCGTTTACAGCAGAAAACAATGAGGGACGAATTTTTTCCTCTTTAAGTCGTACTTTCTTATGGACGAATGACATTTTCAATTTTATTCCAGAGTAAAAAACTCTGAAGATGGTAAGCGGATGACCTGACTATAAATCATACTTCCAATTACGTGTTTTCTTTCTAATTATCCCACAAAGTCAATGGGAAACACCTAAACATTTCGGCCAAGTTTGATAGCTCTAGCTTAAACGGCTAGGACGTATTAGATTTTTTGTTTTTTTTTTCTTGCATCTTTGGAGGTCTCTAACTTTGAAAGGAAACATTTTCGGATAACAAAATATTTGACAAATGGTCATCATTTTCACTCAGGAATATGCACCTACTTTTTGGCGGTGTATAATTGGGACACCCTGTATGTTGTAGCTGAAATAAAGTATAAATAAGTAGCTACTTTTTCAAAGGAATGGTTTGAATAGTCTCATTTTTGAATTGATATTTTGTTTCTAATACTATCAGCGTGTTACAAAACTAGTTTTTGTCGTCGGTTTTAGTGCATACAGGTTTCACAAGTATTACATAATAAATTGAAAGTTGGTGGTGAAATAATTGTTTTTTTGGTTTAACTACCGATGTTTTCACTGCTGTACAATTTCCAAGTTTCATAGTGGTAGGATGTTTTTAACCTTTAATGGTAAACAAAAGCTCTTTTTATTTCAACACTTCCCAGTTCTATATTTTTATTTGTAATTGCTCTGCAGATGAAAATATATTACACTGGTGATGATAAACATGTTATGTAGTTAAGTAATTACTTGCAAAACCAACGATGTGTCTGTTAACCTTTTAGGTTTGATGATCGCAGTGTTTATTAAGTTAATCTAAAGATAATGATTCTCCCTAACCATGAGAGTATCATATTTGACTGTTATTAGATAAAGAGTGTGTTATCATAAGGTGGCGATAAAATAGTATATTAGTCACCGTATGTGTTACTAAACATATTGTGGTTATTTTTCAAAGAATTCGCGGTAAAAGATATTTTTTATGACTAAGGCATATATCAGCCGTGAATACAATAAATTTAAAAACTAATAAAAGAATCATTACATTTTTAAAAATAATTATTTTTTTTAGTTAAGAGCCAAATTTTCAAAAATAATTTTTGTAAGATATGCTAGTACAATTTTATTTATTTAATCCTTTAACTGGTAATGACGAGCTCAGTTAGTCAAGGGTTTTATATGCCCAAATTGGTCACCGACTGGTTTTTTATGCAGCCTAATAATATGCAACTTAAAGTGAAGATTTCCATAGCAGAATCATTCGAATCTCAGATGCTCGAAGTAGTGTAGTGTTGCCAAAATAAAGAAAAACGTAATTTTATGATGTTTGAAAAATATACAGTTTTAATTTTATTTGGTGCGTAAAACTTTGTAACTTTTTTATTTATTATCGTATCTCGGCGATTTTTTAATTATATTATTCTCTGCAATTGTTTGAATCTCACTGTAAAAAATTATTCATCTCGGGATGTAATAACTCTTGTCAAATTAGTCTAAAGCACGACCTCGTAAATTCTGGAAAGCTCATGCATCGTAAAATGTCTTATGCGAGAACTTTTTTAATTTTTATAAATAGGTCAGTTTAGATTTTTACAAAAAACAGAACTCAGATATCCCTAAAAGTTTAAGAGATACGTTTTGTTAAATAAAGGTAATTTTTTGGTGACAACTATGATAAATTAATTTGCCAGTTAAAGGGTTAATACTCGTGTTAAATTTTATTGAATAGTATGTTGTCAGGTTCTTTACTTTTACGTTATTGACTGATTAACGTTATTTACCTTATGTATTTAATAATAACATGTTTGCATTCTGTCTAAATCTTATAGATAACCATTAGATTAGCGTTCATGTCTCAAAACTAAATCAAATATTCATATTTTAATTATAGAATTAATAGGAATGTAAAAATGTATGCCTTCGCCACAAACTGACAGTTTTTGAAACACATCTGAACTTTAAAGTTTGCTTGACAGCTATAATATGCATTTTAAGAAAGGTGTTGCATGAAACTTTATTTTTATTTTTAAACGCGTTTTAAAATTTACTTTCATGTGTACTTGTGTGAGTGTTAATTTAACACTAGCACCTTAACCCATTTATGCCCCAATTATTATTTTTTGTTATTTTTGGGCAGCGATGTGATAGTTTAAGTGTTCATGATGTTTTGGGAGCGATGACGGTAAAAAAAATTTTTTTGTCCAACAAAATATTTGAATTTCGGCGTGTTCCATAAATGGAACAATGGGCATGAATGATACCAGTATTATTACGCCCATAATGATCAGTGGGCCTTCATGACGCGATCATTATACAACTATTTACAGGAAATGAAAAATTAAAGACAGCGAATAATTTGAAGGTAATTTAATTCGAGAAAAATAAATAATATTCCAGGATTCTAAATGTAAATAAACTTTTTTAACTGTCAATAAAACTTGTATATAGATACTGTACATAAAAGTAGGCACTAAGCAGAATAATTACTTAGTGTGAAACGATCTAAAACAATCTTCATGACAATTAATACCACACTTTCCACAAGCTTTTGTAGTATTTTTTTTACAAACGGCACAGCGATTTTGTTTTTCGGCAGCGATAATCCAGTGGTCTAATCGATCAAACCTTACTTGATCAGGAACTCGTGAAGTTAGTTAGCTCTTTATGAGTAACAGGACGACCTCCTCCTTTTCCTAACTGACCATATTTTTGTAAGTACGTTTGAATTATAGTGCGTCGAAATTTCAAATGATCCATTTTTTACCATTGCCTTTTCTATACAGTTGCCAAGCATTATGGACACTAATATCTACACAATAGGCAAAACCTGACCACCACCATTTTTTTGATCTAATAGATATTCTGTAGCACTCCACATTTTGATCCATTCGATCGACACCTCCCATATATTTGTTATATTGAGAGATAACAAATGGTTGAGTAACAGGAATTTCTTCTTTTCCGAAGATACCCATCTGTCCACATTACCTTCGGGACCTGTAGGGTTGCATGTACTAACAGTTAAGACGATTCTGTTGTCATGCCAACTTGTAATTGTGACATTATTTTTTTGGTCAGTACAAAAATCATAATATCCTCGAGGTTTTTTTTCCATAGCTTTTGATGACATTATAGCCGAGCACTTTTCAATTCGGTTGTACTTTATAGTACCTCTATAACCGATATCTTGTTCTTGTAAACGATTAACTAATTTTAGTGACGAAAAAAAACGATCACCATATATTTTAAATGGCACCTTTTCAGGTAAATCTTTCAAGAGTTCAAGTACAACTGTCCCTCCGCACAAAAATTTTTGTCCTCCACAAGCTGTATAAGCTCTGCTGTGGTGTAATATCTGAAATTGGAATTAAAAAAATATGTACCCGTTCATGTCCAATGTTCCCATAATGGAACATTTAAAAAAACGTTGAATTGCTTCAAGAGTAAAAAAATAATATTCCGTTTCATTGTCAATCAATTAGTTAACAAGTTACTAAATAAGAGATAATATAAAAAAATTTAATAAAAACGCATCTAAAATCTAGTTTATACTTACTTTTTAAATGCCATATTTTTTTGTTTTATTTCACAAAATAACTGTTGAAATTTAAAAAAATCACAACGCAATACACAATGTATGTGGTGAAAAGTGATAACCGACAGGGTTTGTAAACACGTTGAGACCGTTTCAAACCATTTCCAACCTCACATATAGCCAATAGTGGGGGAAATATAGTATGTTCCATTTTTGGAACAATGGGATAAGATGGGTTAATGTTGTTTATAAATGTTACATGTGCCGGTGTTCTTCCCAGAATTTAATTTTTGCCGGCCGGACGCAAAAGGTTGCCGGGCGCCCCTCCCCCTCCCCAATGAATGTTCGGTCTTATTATTTGATAATTACATATTATTTTGTATTATTACTTTTTAAATTTACACAAATATTTTGTTCCAAACAATATTATTTATTTGTAATAAATATCGCATTTTAAACAATAATATAATACAATTTAATTTAAAGAATTTAAGGAAACAATCGTTTAACTAATTAAAAAACAAACAATTCACTAATAGAACCTTCGGCTTCTTCAACTTCCTGGTTTGAAACCAGAGTTGTTTTAGATTGCTTTTCATTGTTTTGAGCACTTTCTTGATTCTTAAAAAAACTAAATCAATTAGTCTGATTTGACTTTAAGTTATTGTTCATGTCTAAAGTATGAAAATAAAATTAATAATTAATAGTGCAGTATCTTTATACAGGGTGTCCCAGTTAACTTGAACAGCATGGGGATCTCGTAAACGGTAAGAGATACAGAGTTGGCTAAATGGGCCAAAATGATCTATGATTCAAGAGCAACTATTCTATGAAAAAAAAACTTGAAAAAAATTTACAGTTTTTGGGCTATTCGTAAAAAACAAAAAAATGACGTTTTCGATTTTTGCTTATAACTTGCTTATTTAAAATCATACCCAAAATATTTTTCGACATTATTAGGACACTTTTTTGCGTAGAATTGAAATTAGTTAATAAATTTTACCTATCTTCATTTGTTTTTGTTATTTTAACATCAACTTTCTTATTTTAAATACGGGTCGTAGTTGGCTATGACACTATTAAAAAGAGATTTTTTTTCTCGTTTCATTGATGTATGGGTTGTTAGGTTTATTTTTAAAAATAAGCAAGTTATAGCAATATTATTGTATTTGTTAAGTTTAATCAAAGCCGCCATTGGAAAACAAAACAAAACATCACATAAATAAACTAGCTGAACTTAATTAAACACAAATAAACCTAAATAATTTAAGAATTTTTCAAATTACATAATAATTTATGTTTTTCCAATTACTGTCACTATTGAATCTAAATTATAACATGCGTTCAAAGTGTAGCCCACTCTCCATGAGCAATACAAATTTGAGATCTGCACATTGTAGGTAATAATGTTTTTCTAACGATATTTCTTTTTATTTGATAAACTTTTGTTAAACTATCCAATCTTAATTTTGTAATTGTGTTCAGCTGTCTTTTTATGATTAGCTGTTTTAAGAACATTTTATCAAGCAGAAAGTAATATGCATAAGAAATAATTGTTACCTACAATGTGCAGATCTCAAATTTGCATTGCTCATGGAGAGTGGGCTGCACTTTGAAGGCATGTTATAATTTAGATTCAATAGTAATAGTAATTGGAAAAACATAAATTATTATGTAATTTGAAAAATATCTTAAATTATTTAGGTTTATTTGTGTTTAATTAAGTACAACTAGTTTATTTACGTGATGTTTTGTTTTGTTTTCCAATGGCCACTTTGATTAAACTTAACAAATACAATAATATTGCTATAACTTGCTTATTTTTAAAAATAAACGTAACAACCCATACATCAATGAAACGAGAAAAAAAATCTCTTTTTAATGGTGTCATAGCCAACTACGACCCGTATTTAAAATAAGAAAGTTGATGTTAAAATAACAAAAACAAATGAAGATAGGTAAAATTTATTAACTAATTTCAATTCTACGCAAAAAAGTGTCCTAATAATGTCGAAAAATATTTTGGGTATGATTTTAAATAAGCAAGTTATAAGCAAAAATCGAAAACGTCATTTTTTTGTTTTTTACGAATAGCCCAAAAACTGTAAATTTTTTCCAAGTTTTTTTTTCATAGAATAGTTGCTCTTAAATCATAGATCATTTTGACCCATTTAACCAACTCTGTATCTCTTACCGTTTACGAGATCCCCATGCTGTTCAAGTTAACTGGGACACCCTGTATGTTCAAAACTTATTGATTTAATGGCAATATTACAAAGTTAAAAGAATTAAAATTGCTGACTGCTTTGCTACACCGTTAAAATACGGAATGTTATTGATTGTCGCAATGATGAGCACTGCACTTTATAATGAGGGTACAAATATACGAAAATGACCAAACGTCTCGATTTTGGCAGGAGAGTAGTAATCCGTCCGCTATTTTGTGATAATCACTGTTGCTGCAGAAAGGGCCTGGGGAGAACACTGTGTGCACTTCAATAATTTATATATTTGATTGTGTTTTGGAATATTTTTTCATTTAGTAACATTTTTTTGTAGATTCGAGTGTGATTAAGTTATCCCATGAAAATAATGAGTTTACTACCAGCATTTCCAAGTCGTATAAATGTGATAAACTGCAGAGTTTGAACTTGACAACATCCCAGCCGAATATAACAGGATATATTCATGTTAGTCACCTTCACCTTCAAGCTTTTTTCAATACCACTGGAAAGACTTTCACAAGTGGTAAGTACATAATAATTATTATTATTATTAGTAATTTGCATGTGAGTAATTGAATATGAATAATATCTGATACATTTTCGTATAAGTTGGTGATAATGAAGTTTAAAATGTAGCTGTTAATACTGACTTAAACTTGACAGTGACCTATTACTAAGTAGGTAAAGGTTATCAATTTTGAACTACTTTGGTAAGGGTAATCTTAAATTGTTGGTAAATGGAGAGAGAACTTTTAATGTTTTGTTGTCAATTAAAATTTAGTCAGATTTTAATGTTGTATTTGCAAAATAGTGATCTTAATTTGGAATAATTAATTGCACATATTTCACAATAAGCTGTATAAATTAAAGTTTTGAAACATATTTTATTCATATGAGTGATATGAATTGTGCACAACTAGTGCAGCAAAATTGAAACTAAATAATTTAATGTTTGTTTGTAAAAGTTAAAAGCCTGTAATCATGTTATGTTTACTGTGCTTAATAAGATCAGTGACACACTTTCAAGTATGTGTTATTTAAAAACATAAGACGTGATCAAATATAACTTCAAGATTCCAATTTTTTCGTCCATTTTTACAAATTTCAGAGATTACTGATAAGAGGAACGAGCATTTCTAAGCAATAGAAACGTTTATGCAAAGTAAGCTGAATTCATAGTTACCCTGCTACACTGTAATAATCAACATAGAAAAAAAATATTTACACACAACCTCCACTTCTTGCAAACTATCATCCATGCTAAATTTAATCTTTTGTTTCAACACTAAAGTGGCAGAGGTTAAAAGCAAATGAATTTGTGGCAACTTCCTATGTTGTATCTTATTTTATTTTTTATTTAAAATTATCAGCTCTTTTACAACAGTTTTGCACATTCAAGATTTTCATTAGATCAGATCTGAATGTTGTACAGGGTGGCCTATTTTCGATGCCCATACAGGGAGGGAGGGTATCTCAGTTTTTATCAGAAATAGAAAAAAAAAACTTTTCGAGAGGAAACAGATTTTTAATATCTTTTTTAATTTTCGAAATATAGCCAAAAACCGATTTTTGGCAATTTTTTAAATGTGCAAAGGGTTGATTAACAATATTTTTATTTATTTATTTATTGAAGTTAATGCAGTATACATGAAATTGTTTAATATCTACAAAAGCATGTGACGATGATTCACCCCAATAGCTGAGTTTGAGTCATGACCATGAAGTGCTACCTTAACAAAACAAAAGTATATAAATAAATTTCAATACTTTGTAATATTTTAAATACCTAGGCTGTTTATAACACGAAGACAAATATTCCCAAATTTATAATTGCTAAGTAAGTGCTTACTTTATATCAATATGTGAAAGTAAAGCTTTGACTAACAGACTTAATATCTGCTGGAGATTCACAGATTGAAAACAATTGACTAAGGACATTTTATATTTCCATGAAATGTTTTCAATATTTTCATTAACAATTCAGTGAACTAGGTGTACAGAAATCGAAAGTGAGATAAACAATCAGTGGTGGTTTTGTACCTAATATCAGAAATCAATTAATAATTACAAAAATGTATCATAATTATTGAGTTTTTAACCCTTTTTATACCAAATTTTAAAAAACCCAAATGTTTCAGTTAAAAAAAAAAAATATTAAATTTGCCTTACTGAGTACAAAGAAACTCGAAAACAGAAACAAGATTTTAAAAACAAAATTGAATGGTTTCTCTATGAAATCACAGGGACTTAAACAAAGTAATTATTTTTTGTAATGTTAGTAAATTTTTTTTCACTTACCGTCTAACATTTCCTCAATAGAAGTGTATTTAAACCAAGCAAGATTTTGTTTTATTTAAAAGTTTTATGGCTTACAGAATATAACGAAAAAACTGAATGCGTTCAAAACTTTTAAACTCAAATATCTTGACTATTGTTGTTAATACACAAAAATAACAGGGGAAAAAATTGTGCTGAATTTTGTTTGCTATAAAATGGGGAAATTCAAATTTTTGTTTATAAATTACCGTGCGAGATATTTAATGAAATTCCTTTTTATTTAATAGCAGTCTTGGTAGGTGATGACTTAAATATAAAGAATATTTTATATATTCATTTGCAAACATTAGCAAAATAACTAAAAAATTGCACAATCTAAGATAAAAATCAACGTTGCCATGGAAAAAATAAGAATCGACTTCCATTGTTTATTTCGACCCTTGTTAGCCTATTGTGTCGTCACTCTTTTAATGGTGACATAAAAACAAATGTAATGCGAAATTTATGTTGTCATACTAATTGTTTGTAGGTATATTAATATCCTGGGCAACCAACTATGTAATTTACTTCTATCTTTTCTATATGTGAAAATATTCAGTAAAAATCGTATGTGTTGTTAATAATACTACTCATGAAAATAAAATACTTAACAGCCATTGTTGCATACAGATTATTTAAACATTGCAAAATAATAATAAGGGAATGCCTAAAATTTGGTCGAATTTTCTTCAAGTGACAGTTTTAAAGTAATTCAAATTTATACATGCCAACCAAACATCAAATTTTAGCTTTAATTAAAAAGCAGGTTTTATAATAGTGTATAGGTTTAAATTTGGCAAAGTTGCTAAATTCATTAATAATCCGAGCTGAACTTGGAAATATCTCAAAATTAGAAAAAACCGGAAAATACGATTTTTAAAAATCGTTTATAACTCCCTTGAAGGATGAAATGTTTCAAATGTGTAACAACAAGTGTTACAAAAATCATACGCAAAAACCGCGCGAACCCAGCTTACCCAAATCTACCTGCATAAGATTTTTAGGTCAAGAAAAAAAGAGACTTAAGGCATCGGCGACAAAGATCAACCTAATTTTTTTTTTTCCAACTTATAGCTTCAACACAGAATGCACGTTTAAAAAAATCTGTCTACGCCGCCTTGATACTGACGCGTGTCATAAAACCGGCTCTAACGCGCGATCAACTGAAGTTATCCGCTTCGCGTGTACAACGCCTCAAATCGCACAGCATGGCACAAACGCGACAAAAACGCCCGACCGTAGTTCGTAGAACAAGGTCAACGGTGCAAAAGCAGTAAAAATGTCCAAATTTAAATCGTAGAGCCTCGGTATTAGCGCGA
Source organism: Elmis aenea (assembly GCA_947652605.1). Classification (NCBI taxonomy): domain Eukaryota; kingdom Metazoa; phylum Arthropoda; class Insecta; order Coleoptera; family Elmidae; genus Elmis; species Elmis aenea. The sequence continues at coordinate 10,633,288 of OX393580.1, forward strand.
AAAGAACGCCCGAACCCAGTTCGTAGAGACCAGTCAAGGGGTTAATGAGCACCAAATTTAGCAACTTTTCCAAATTTAAACCTATACTCTAGTTCAGTGTTTCCCAAAGTGTGGTACACGTGCCACTGGGGGTACGGAAAGAGTTTGGTCGGGATATGCGATTATAATGAATTTTATTTATAATATTTGTATTTTATTATGAATAAGTTTTATTTTTTGTTTATTTTAATTTTTTAACGAGGGGTACTCAGTGTTACGAAAATTATAGAAGGGGTACATAGATGTCAAAAGTTTGGGAAACACTGCTCTAGTTATTACAATAAGTGAGATCCCCATATTTAAACTCGAATCTCAAACACAGTGTATTTGCAAAATCTGTTTATGGTTTTATTTTCTTCGCCACACCTGGGGGATGCGTGTGGCACACTAGTTTGCCATGGCACACAGGTTGAAAAACACTGGTGTAACTAATATCGTAGGTAGTTCTAAACCACTGGGCACGAACGAGTTAAGTCATGAAATACATATATCGCATCGTTTTTGGCAGTATAGATGTAATGTTAAAAAGTATGCAATATATTTCAGTATGCTGTCACACTTGAAATATGATGTACTTATAAATTTTTCTTTTAATCTCTAGCTGAAGATTGTGAACCATTCACTACATCTGATGTAGTACCTATCGCCGTTGGCTGTGCCTTAGCTGCATTGGTTCTCATCGTTCTTGTAGGCTACCTGATTGGCAGAAGACGTTCTCAGGCTCGAGGCTACTTGTCCATGTGAGTCAAATACACACTCCATGGCGTGCAGACGGATACAAAACAAACTGATTGCTTGCAATTAGTTTGTTTTAAAAAGTTATTACACTATCTATGAACAATGCAACTTAAATTTACATCACCTCTCTTTGTGTTTAAAATCTGCTCAGTTTTATGTTGTGTTTTGTGCTAAATAGTTCCGTTATTATTTGGTGATGTAAACTAGGTTCGATTTGTGATACTTTCCTCTTCAGTTTTAAGCTTTGTTCGGTTTTACTTCTAACACGCAAAAATTTTGTTTTCTGTTTTAATTGTTTTTTGTTTTAGCAAAGTTTTATTCGTAAGTAGTTCTATTTTTATTGCAATGTGAAGCATACATTTTTGGCTAACTGTTTCAGACCTTTAATTTAAAAAAACGTGAAAAACATCTATCTAATGCACACTCTCATGCTACTAATTAAGCTTATATATTATCTTATGTTTTCTCTTGTCTTTTCTTGAAATTAGTTAATGTTACATATACCTACTATAAATTTATCTGCTTACTTAAAATCTCTTCAAATGGTCTTTCTTATTTAATTTGCTATTGGTATTAACTACTGAAGCTGTATTTTTATAATAAAGTATCTTATATTAGTTTAAACATAAATGTAATTTTATTATCTAATACTTTTAGTAGTAGCTTTGTTGATTTTTTAGTTGAATTAAAACCGTTTGTGACTTACTAATCATCAGGGTCGTATAATTTTTTTTTTTGCATTACCGAATGAGAAATAGTTTTTCGAACAATATAAATAATACTTTTTGGTCTATTCAAAAAAAAATTGTGTTCTTAATGAAAATAATTGTTTAATTTCAAAGGAAATATGGTTTGCTCAAATTATATATTCAAAATAACGACTTTTGTTGTCCCTTTGTTTATTATACAATTAGGGTTAATAATAATGAGACTGTAAAAAAAAATTCGTTTCCTATTTTTACTATTTCATTTTGGAAATTTTTGCGAAGAATAACGATTTAAATTTTGTTACTATTGATTGATAAAAGTGAGATTTAAAGACTTTTGTTGACACCCTGTATAGTAGTAGTCTAAGAAATAGTAGAATTAGCTTTGTGGTTAAAACTCAACAAAATATAAAATAGTTTATTGTTACATCTTTATATTGTAAGTTATTATGTATGTGTATGTATGTATAATTTTGGCATGAGAATAATTAGGCTGTGATGGTATTGTCTGAAAATGTATCGTTTCCTGATCAGAATGATGTAAAAAATTTGTAATAAATTTTGTGGGGTACCTGTTGCTTTTTTTTGTTGCACCTGCCTTTGTTGTAAAAATTAGTCTGCGTGCCGTGGAGTGTTATCATACAAACATTTTGTATGTTACTCGAAGAATTGTTTGAATTCAATTTTATTTTTAAATGATTATGTAAGGTGAAGTAATGAAGAAACCTCAAACCTGGACATAAGCCTTCAAAACCTGACTTAAGTGTCAATTCGAGAGAGGTGGTAACAAAAGTTGCTTTTTTAATTTATTATTTTTATTTTCTTGTAATTGTTGGCATTGTTCGGTAATGTTAGAGGTCTTTCAAGATAAACTGAACTGTGACACAGAAACCAAGACTCGTCTAAAAGCGAAAATTACTGCCCCACCTAAAAACATATGTCTACTTCAAGAACAGGGTTATAACCTATAACGATGTAAAGTTTTTAGAAAGGTCTACATTTGAACTGCCATCTCCTCTTTGCGCATTTCGTGGTTCAGTTTATCCTGAAAGACCTCTAGTTAAGCATTAAACATATATGAATTTTTTAGATAATAAGTCAAATATAAAATATTATTCAGTCAGTTCGAGATAAGCTTGTTTTTATTTGTTTAACAGTGCTCTCTTTAATAAAACTTCCTTGACAAAATATTGTTACTTCAATATTGAACTCGCTGTTGGAACAAACATGCATAAAACCTAAGCTAAACGCTGCATGGTTTTGTCTTCCTTGGTTTTTAGCAGGTCCTTGGTATGAGAGACTTGCAATTTTTTTTACTGGAGCCCAAAGCCGTTGTTGATGGCTCTGCCTCTGTGATGAATAGATTTCAACATTAACAATGAATTGTATACAACCTAAAAATTATTACACAAAACCATGAGTTTTTAACAACACCCTGTTTGAATATGTTATTTAAATTTTGTTGCTCTTTAAGACAGTAAAATTGTTAAAATTTAAAGTTAAAAAATATGAAGCAATTTTAAATCACCATAATTATAGCGTCTTTTATCAGTAAGTAACTGAAGCCTGACTGATGGGTTAGTGCTGTACCTCCAATTACATCTTATAAAATTATTATCTCTGAGAATAATACTGTATTAACAACCATATACACATTGGTCAAACGCAGTGGCGGATTACCGCATAGGCGCATGAGGCATGCGCCTGGGGCCACAGCAAAGCGGGGACCTCAGAATCGTTGGGTGCCTCATCCTCAAAAACCAAAATTAAATTTTTATTGTCAATATGAGAATTATAAAATAATTGTAGGCAAATTGTAATATCTTCTAAAACCTATTTTCATTGTGGGTATTGGGTAATAGTCATTGATGCCAATTTAAAAAAACATGGTAAATTAAACAAAAAAATAGCCAATTTGGTTCCAAATCGCCAAAACTTGTAACTCTGCTTGCATCTGATTACAGTGCACGCAAGCTGATATACTGTACAGTGTAGTCCAAATTCAATGAGATTACATGGGTATCTGGCTTAATAGTCAAGATAGAAGAAACGGTTAAATTACCAAAAATGTGCAGTTTTTTGAGACAAACTCAGAAGAGTTCTCAAATATATTCTCATTTCCGGTTTTTTTTTTTCACAGCATACTTTTTGTTTCTTATCTTTAAAAAAATTCAAAAATCTTTGTAACTTACATATTATTGAAAATAAATATACATCAACCCTTAGATATTTGGAAAGAGAAAAAATAAAGAATTTAAATAGGTAATAGCCAACTGAAGCTTCCATTATTAAAAAAAAGGCGAGTTTGTGTCATAACTTTTTAAAGGCGAGCATAAAAAAAAAATTTTTAGTGCTATCAAAATCTACTTAAAAATATCTAAAAATAATCTTCATAAACTTTTTCGATATTTAAAACAATAAGGGAGATATGACACAATATAAATATAACAACAAAAATTGTTACTTTGATAACTCAAGAACCGGAAATTATAGAATATTTTTGAAAACGGTTCTAAGTTTGTCCCAAAAAAACTGCACATTTTTGGTAATTTAAGCGTTTCTCTATCTTGACTATTAAGCGAGATACCCATGTAATCCCATCGAATTTGGATCACCCTGTACTGTATGATGCAGAATTTTACTGTTTTTTTTTTTTTAAACGGGAATTTGATTTTTTTTTCCTAGTAGATACCTGAGAATATTTTTTTACTTCCGTATCTTATTTTTGTGTTTTGTTTCTGTTGATTCCAAAAATAAAAAACGTTGTTTGATTTTCTGCATTGTTCATTCTAGTGAACCATCCCATTCTTAGTAGGGTCAATAGGGGGCCTCCAGATCAGGTTTCGCCTGGGGCCCCACAAAATCAAGATCCGCCACTGGTCAAATGTACAAGTATAAGTAGGGTATTTATTCGGTATTGTAATGTCACCACTCCAGGAAGCCATAATTATTCTGAAAACTAAAATGTGGATCAGTTAACAGATAACTAGATTTTAGTATAAATAAGAATTATAAATTACATTTATTTTATATTTTACTATGGTTGGAGAACTTAATCCTTTAAATTGTTTGTAATTTGTTTTTAAATAACTGATACTTGAATTAGAGTTAATATTGGTATATGTTACTGCAATTAATTAAACTATTACAATTTTTGTTTTGTAAATGACTCTGTTTAAACGCTCTATGTACATTTTCCCATGTTGCATACAATAAATTTTTATTTTTTTTAGGTTTACTGAAACGAAAAAGGAATCTTCCTATATACCAATGAAAAATTTATCTTGTTTCCAATAATTTCGCACTTACTGAGCATTTAATTGTCCATATTCCTATTACGAATAAAAAGCCTTGAATAAATGAGCCGTTCACAGGCCAAATTAATTAACTCCACAAACAAAAAATAGAAAATTGACAAAATAGTAAACAGTCCTATAATGAAATTGTTTTTTAAATTTAAATAAAGGTTGTAGAATGTATTATTATAGGTTTATCTTTTATATATGTGACGTATAAAATAGTATTTCCTAGAAATAATTGTTTTTCTGAAAAAAAAACATTTATTATTTGACGGGCAAAACATTTTTTTGTCATTCAGTGGCATTAAACCTAATTTTTAAGCAAAGTTATTTTAAATATAAAAAGTTAAGCATCAACCAAGTGCTCTGGCACTAAATTCTAAAAAAATTCAAAAAGTGGAGTTAATCGATTTGGCCTGTGGTCGGCTCACATATTAATGTGTAACGCGTTGTGATCCCAATAAAATATGTGATATTAGAATAACTCAATATTTTAAGATGGATCTGGTCAGGAATGAATGTGTTTTTTATTTTGCTCACGCAACTTTTTATTAAGTAAAATAATTACGCATTTATTCACTATTTATATATTTTGTAGGAATTTTTTATGTGCTATACTTTTATCTCAAAGGCTTATGAGCTCTGATTTGACAATGCCGAATTTACATTGGTATAGTAGCTAAAGCAAGTTACTAAATCGAGTAGCTAAAGCAAGTCACTAATCAAGTAGCAAAACTTGTCAAAATTTTGGTTTAGTGAGTGTTTACACAATATATACGTGGTCTACACCCAATTTAAGGAAATTGTTTAGTATTTGACAATAAATGAAGTATCGTCTTCAAGTAAATAGTAATGATTTCTATTTACTTTACTCAAAAAGTCACTAAATTGTTTACTTGCGCAAGTACTAAACAAAACTGTCTACACAGTGCAAGTAGCTAAATTTAGTTACTTGCATTAGCTACTATACCAATGTAAATTATTAATAATAAATATTCTATGCACAACATGCATTTTTATATGATTTTTAAAATTTATATTAAGTAGTCTTTATGTAACAAAATATTTAAACGAATCATTATACACTTGCATTTGATAATATTTCTTCTTCTTCTTAATCGGTTCCCCTTGTACCTTTCGGTGTAGAGGTATGCTTTTCTGTTTCTGTATTAAGTTTCTCCACTCCTGCCTATCGTTAGCTAATTGTGGCACGTCTCTCCAGCTGACTCCTTTTTCTTCTAGTCTCTGCCTCACTTCTTTTTCCCATTTTATTCTTTGTCTTTCTCTATTTCTTTTCCTCTCCATCTTCATTTTCCATCCTATTTTCGCGTATCTACTTTTTGGCATGCGTACTAAATGTCCAAGTCATCTTAATTGATTCATATCCATCTTTTTTTAAATTATCTGTTACTCCTAGGTTTTTTCGAAATCTTAGGTTTTTTGATCTTGTAGAAAAGTTTTTGATTGCTCGCATATTATTCTTCCATTCTCTTTGCAAAGTCCTCCCAAGTCTTTGCTTTTTCTTCTAGCACAATCCGTTTGGCCTTTTCTCTTTGTTGTTTATATTTTTCGTAATCTGTTGGTTTGCTTGTAATCAGGTATTTTTGTCATAGTCTTTTCTTTTCCATTACTTCTCTTTTGACTTCTTCGGTCCACCAGGCTGTTTGTTTCCTATTATTACTATTACACTGTTTCATTGTCCCACGTGCCCTTTCAGCAGACTTAAGAATAATTCTTTTGAAATCTGTCCAAAAATTCTCCAAATCCTTTCCTTGTTCATCTTCTTTGCACTTTTGCATCTCTGTTTTTATATAATCTTCAAAGTTTTGTTTTAGTTTATATGCTTTTATTTTTGTTATATTTTTCTTTTCATCTTGTTCTACTATTTCTGCATAATTTTGTCTTAATTGAACTGCTGCCATAAGTAGATAATGATCACTGCCCATTTCTACCCCCCGGTATATTTTAGCATTTATGACTTTGCTCTTTTTTGTGTCCTCTACAATTATATACTTTTATTCTCTACTTTTTACCACTCTGCTGTATTTATGGATATTTTTGTATTTAAATCTGCTAATCATTATTGACATAATATTTTCAAAGCAAAATTTTATTATTCACCTTCCATTGTTATTTAGTACTTCTTCCCCATATCTTCCCAGCACTGTGCCATACTTTTTGACATCATTACCAACTCGTCCATTAAAATCTACTATGATTGTTCTCCCTCGCATTTCATCCACTGTTTCTTGTAGTTGTTTATAAAATCCTTCCTTATCCTCTTCTGCCGCAATTTCATTCGGGCCATAATATTTATATGGCATATATTATATCAATATACTATCAAATTTACAATTTTTGTTACTGTTTCCAAAGATTATTAGGAACTGATTAATTTTTTTTCATGACTTGATATTACAGTGATTATAAACTAAAATGACCTAAAGCCAAATGATGTTATACAAAGCACTATCATGAGGGCTACACTAAGGCCTAGCCAAACTAAAGATATTGTCTAAGATTAAAATTTGTAAGGTGCTTGTAAATTGGCTAAAACTTAATTTGCTATCGCCGTATGAATATTGTATTAAACATGATTAAATAGATTTTTTTAAAAATTGTTTTGCTTAGTTTTACTCCTGTATCATTATCATTTATGTTATGTATTACATGATGTTATATAATTTCATGTCCATTGATTTACAAAGAACTATAATACAAAATATTCGTTAAATGGTAGTGTTTTATTGTATTTTTAATTTAAAACTTTTCCTAAAATTCTGACTTTCTTATTTATGCCTACATATTATTACTGTTTATTATGATTCAAATTATTTTTAATGACAGTATGCTAAATATTAGTAGTATTAAATTAGTAAAATAATATATCCAATTTAAATATACATAAATTTGTTACAAAAAATCATTCACGTACAATATGTGTCTCATGAATTCTCAATTCAGATTTTACTTAATCTATATTTTTGAAATTAGTGTGAAAATTTATCATTGCTAAAAAATGTTGCGTATTGTATCAACTGTTTGCTTAAATTCTTATAACTTATAATTATTTTTAACTTTAGCGAGTGTTTTGTTTTTACATACCTACCTGTACATAACTTTGTTACCTTATATAGAACATCCTGTATATTTTAAACATTACAAATTTCAAATCACATGTTTTCAAAAGTGTCTATTTAATTTTGTACATAAATCAACTGTTTTTGAGTAATTTACGTTTTTTGAAAATATATGTATACAATTCTTAACAAATGTTAATATGCAATGATTTCACAATGCCAGAATAAGGTAATTTGGAAGTTTTATCAACAGGACTCTAAAGTGGTTGCTAGCTAGTCAAAATTTTTAAAATAATACACCGGATGTTTTTTTTTATCGTTCCCATTTTGCTGAATTTTAAACATAAATAAGTTAAGTTTGTTAAATTGTACGATTTAAAACCTATATTGTTTTACATTTTACGAAACCAAAAAAGTTGATCAGATCACTCAATGCAGAAAAGTTTCTCGGAACAGATATTTAAAAAACCGTAAATAAAAAAATTGCATTGGAAATGCCTACAGTTAATTTCTAGATTTTTTTGTTTTCAACCAACTTGCAGATATCTAAAATATGTATTGATTTAGCAATTTTTTCAAAATTAAACTCGATAAAATGTAAATTGTTTATTATTTTGTTGTCCGCGCGATTGCGGGCTATAAAAAACAACTGTTTAATTGCGATTAAATAAATGAATATGAATAAAACTTTAAATATCGTTGACCAGAAAAGAGTGATTGATGAAAACCCGTATGACGAAATGCCGCCAAATCTGCTCAAGTAAAATAGCATTGTTGGCAACCCTAGCTTTCATGAACATATATGTTGAATGTTGATATTTATTTGGTTGGTAGTGAATGTTGTCACACATGGTTGATAATAAACAAACTTAAAAGTTTGTATTAGTAGGTATAAACCAATTTAAAAATAATTGATATGAAGCCTGCAATTGTGGCCGATGAAATGTTTCCAGAAGGTGCAGGACCGTACATGGATTTAGAAGAGGTATAAGTTGATTTAAATAGCTGTAACTTAACCTTAGTTATCATTTTGTAGGCAGGAGGATCTAGCGGTCTTTTAATGGATTTAGCTGCTAATGAAAAGGCTGTTCATTCAGACTTTTTTAATGGTGAGTTACTAATTTAGTTTTCAATTTCATGAATATACAAGCCCAATTGGAGCAAATGACGGTAATATACTGTTATAGCGTCTCTTATTATTAGACCAATTTTGGCACATTATCAAATGGTATGATCTTACATAGTTATATTAGAAACACGTAATTTAAAACTATCCAATTATGTACAAAATTTTAACCTTGTCTCGTTACTAATTATGCAAATGAAATTTACGTAATCAAACATTCACATTTGTTATGAAATTATAACCTGGTCAGTTTTCCAGGCCTTTGCGAATTGAAGGGCTTGGTGCAATAACCGGCTTAACGCCATTTTCGAGCAAAATGAGTTTTGGGTCTGTTATTGTATAGAAAAATTTTTAATATCGTTTGGTGTAAGAATCGTTAATGTATTGAATAAGAAAATGTATTTGTCATGAAACATAGCCTATTTCTCCCCAAACACAAGGACTGCAAAGAGTTTTTTTAGCTTTTCTCAAAACCACATAGCCGGCTCTTGCACCAAACCCTTCAATTGGTTTTCTCATTTTTTAAATTAATATGCAAATCAAGCCTACACAGTGCCAATTGTTCCATAGAGATGTATGTGGTAGCTAAGTGTCACAACTGGTCTCATAATAAGAGAGCTAAAACAGTTGATTACCACAATTGTGAACACATCTGATGTTAGTTCAAAATTTTAAATTAAATTTTGAGGTTTATATTCTTTAATTATCTTAATTTTTCATGAATGTGTTGTGACCATCTTCAGTATAAGACTGGTAAAGTTGTTTAATTTATGATTTAACATTTCCCCTGCCCTTATTGTACAGGGTGGTCCAAATTTGATGGGATTGCATGGGTATCTCGCTTAATAGACAAGATAGAAAAACGGTTAAATTACCAAAAATGGGCAGTTTTTGCGACATAATCAGAACCATTTTCAAAAATATAATATAATTTCCGGTTTGTGAGATATTAGAGAAAAACTGTTTTTTTTTACATATTAATAATGTGTCATATTTCCGTTATTGTTGTAAATATCAAAAAAGTTTATTAACAATATTTTTAGATATTTCTATGTTGATTGCATAAAAAAAATTGTTTGCGCTCGCCGTTACAAAGTTATGACACAAACTTACCTTTTTTTAAATGGAAGCTATAGTTGGCTATGGCCTATTTAAATTCCTTATTTTTTTCTCATTTCAAATATATAAGGGTTGATGTAGTTATTTTCAATAATACGCAAGTTACAAAGGTTTTTTAATTTTTTTAAAGATTTAAAACAAAAAGTAGGCTGTGGAAACAAAAAAAAATCAAGAAAAACAAAATGATAGAATATAGGAGTATTTGACAACTGTTCTGAGTTCATCTCAAAAAAGTGCACATTTTTGGTAATTAAACCGTTTCTCTGTCTTACCTATTTAGCAAGATACTCATGCAATCCCATCGAATTTGGACCACCCTGTATAGAAATGAATATACAGGGTTCTCATTTTTCGAGGGCCACTATGGGGATCTCAAAAACGGTAGAGTTACAACTTCGGTTAAACTAGGGCAAAGTTGTATAACCAGGTGCTTAATAATTTGAAGCAAACAAAACTTGTCTAGCTTTTTTAGTTTTTGAGATACAGGGGAAAAAGTAAATAAGTGGATTTTTGTTTTTTGCCCGTAACTTTTTTATTTGATGTCGAATTTCATTTCTGTAAAAAAATGTATGCGGCCACTTTTTGCAAGGAATCAAAATTCCCAATTATATTTTCCATGCGACGTTTCACTTTTTTTAAACCATCATCAAGTCAATTTTTTCTTATCTGATTTTATCGCCAATTTGTAGAGCATTTTATTCTGAATTCGACAATGTATAACACTTGACACTTTTTTGAAACAATTGTTAAAAATGGCAAAAACAAATATTTTATTTAAAACAAATCCTAATCGGCATCACTGCTCTAGTTGATAGTTAAAGCTATTTATAAAATGAATGTGAACGAAAATTTAAAATAAAATAAGAAGTGTCAAATATCTTGGTGAAAAATCTGTTACTTTGTGGCATATTAGAAAAAAGAATAAAATATTAAAAAATTTATTGAACTATAATTTTAATTGTTTCAGATTTTGAAGACTTATATGACGACGACGACATTCAATAAAGGCAATAAAACAAACAAGTGTTAAATTTATGTTATATTTAACTCATAATCATGTTTACAAGGTTGCTATTTAATATTTTACCAAATACTGTGAAGGTACCAAAATTAATTTTCGCAATCACAGATTGTAGCGCTCAAAACGTAATTTTGTAAATTTTGTTATCTGTATCAGTTGTACTAGTATTTGTATTAATATTTAAAATTAATTTAAAAATTAAACTACCCTATAAAATGGCATCCAAATTGTTTTTAATTTCCAAATGCATTGTCAAAATTTTATCACATGGACTATACAAGGCAGTTAGAAATTAAAATTATTGCATCTATACACAAGATGGGCAATATATTACACTGAATACGTAAGTTTGTGCAGGGTGATGTAACAATGAAATGTTGCTTTGAAAATTTAATAACCCAATGCTACAAGAAATATTTTGGCACACTAGTTTTTTCTCAAGTTGTATTTATTGTATTCATGGGCGTCCGCAGAAAATTATCCAGGGGGGCAAAGCTTGCAAAGAAATGCATTAAAATATTAACGAATTTAACTTGACCCTCTTTCATTTGGTCATTAATGAAGTACTCGATTCCAGGGAGGGGCAAGTGCCCCGTTTGCCCTCCCATGATTGTATTCACTACGTAGGAGCTACATTTACTTTATTTACATCATTTAGGTTGACACTCAAGGGTGATTTTAATAATTTTAACAATCGGTTTGTAAATTAAAATTGCATCCGCTTAGTCAGTCAGGATAATATAGGAAATATTCACGACCTCAACACCGAAAGGTACAAGAGGAACCGATGAAGAAGAAGAGATATTTACGACAAGATAATGAATGTTATGGTTAAAAAAAAAGACTAGTAGAATGTTTGTGAATAAAAAACCTATGGATATACTTCGGTTTTCTTTGATTTAATTTCACTTAATGAAGTAATGGCACGATATAATTAAAAACCGGTACGAAAAACTTTAACTGGTATTGCAGTACCGGCTGTATATCACCTTCGCATACACTATCTTATAAATAGTATCGTAATTTCAGTTTAACATTATTATCAATATCTTTTATTTAGTTACTGGGAAAAAAAAACTCAAGGTGTATTAATATGAAGTAAATTATAAGCGTTAATTTCATTCTCAAATGTACTGTTGATATCGATTATGTTTTGGTAAATAAATGTATTTATTTAAAGCAGTTTTTTTTGTGTACATATAAAAAAATTATTGAATAACAAAAATGAAAAAATGTAATCTATTTCAAAATTGAATTGAATTTTAGTTGATCACTGGGTGATTCAGTTTGACTGTCGCACCCCTATAACTTTTTATTGAAAATACCCCAACAAACCTTATATATTTGAAAACGGCGACAAATTCTCTATTAAATGATGTGCATTTGTTATCTCTACGATGGCGTATGTCAAATCCGCGATAGGCAACTGTTTTTTTTTTTAAATTACATAGTGTACAGGGTGGTCTATTTTCGATGCCCATACAGGGTATCTCGGTTATTATCAGAGATAGAAAAAAACTAAATACATAAACTCGATTTATTTTTTCGAGAAAAATTTATTGCCGTAAACAGATTTTTGATATCTTTTTTAATTTTCGAAATATAGCCAAAAACCGATTTTTGGCACTTTTCAAAAATGTTAAATATCTCGTTTAAACGAGAAGATAGAAAAAAACTTTAAAAACATTTTTCGCATGATTTTTTGTGCTTAATAAGATAGCGATGTTCAATTGTTTTTTACTTACATCAATGCCGATATATTGCACCTAACTTTCTTATTTTAAATGGCAACCATAGGCAAATTATATATTTTTGAAAAACGCAAAAAATAAGCTTTCGATTCATGTCAAAGCCAACTATGGTTGTCATTTAAAATAAGAAAGTTAGGTGTAATATATCAATATTTGTATGAGTAAAAAAAAATTGAACATCGCCATCTTATTAAGGACAAAAAACCATGCAAAAAATGTTATTCAAGTTTTTCTCTATCTTTTCGTTTAAGCGAGATATTTAACATTTTTGATGTCTTTTTTGATACTCGAAATTAAGCCAACACCATTTTTGGCTTTTTTCAAAAATGTTAAATATCTCGTTTAAACGAGAAGATAGAAAAAAACTTTAAAAACATTTTTTGCATGGTTTTTTGTCCTTAATAAGATGGCGATGTTCATTTTTTTTTTACTCATACAAATATTGATATATTACACCTAACTTTCTTATTTTAAATTACAACCATAGTTGGCTTTGACATGAATCGAAAGCTTATTTTTTGCGCTTTTCAAAAATATATAATTTTCCTATGGTTGCCATTTAAAATAAGAAAGTTAGGTGTAATATATTGGCATTAATATGAGTAAAAAACAATTGAACATCGCTATCTTATTAAGCACAAAAAATCATGCGAAAAATGTCTTTAAAGTTTTTTTCTATCTTCTCGTTTAAACGAGATATTTAACATTTTTGAAAAGTGCCAAAAATCGGTTTTTGGCTATATTTCGAAAATTAAAAAAGATATTAAAAATCTGTTTACGGCAATAAATTTCTCTCGAAAAAATAAATCGAGTTTATGTATTTACTTTTTTTCTATCTCTGATAATAACCGAGATACCCTGTATGGGCATCGAAAATAGACCACACTGTACATGTTTTTTTTGATTCGGGTAGAGAATTTAATTCTGAATCCGACTATGTATTAAAAAAGTATGCATGCAAAGTAAATTTTTCGAGAAAAATCAGTTCAAAGTTTATTCAAATTATAGCAAACAGTCTATTTACCGTAACAAAAAACAATCAAATCTTAAAAATTATACGATAACTATCAATGGAAATGTATTAAAAATTAATTTTTAATAAAATTAAAAACAAATAATAAACGTTGACATAAAAAATTAGACTCTAAAAGAAAAGCAGTTACAAATAGAGGACAACTATGTTTGGAGCTCTAATTTTTTGTCGACGTTTTTTTGTTTTTATTTTTATTAAAAATAAATTTTTAATACATTTCTTTTGATAGTTATTGATAATTTTTAAGATTTGATCGTGTTTTGTTATGTTAAATAGACTGTTTGCTATAATTTGAACAAACTTTGAACTGATTTTTCTCGAAAATTTTCTGATGTATGCGTACTTTTTTAATACATGGTCGAATTCAGAATTAAATTCTCTACCCGAGTCAACAAAAACATGTATGCTATGTAATTAAAAAAAAAAAAAAACAGTTGCCTATCGCGGATTTGACATACATTATCTTAGAGATAACAAATGCACATCACTTAATAGAGAATTTGTCGCCGTTTTCAAAAATATAAGGTTTTAATAATTAAAAAGTTATAGGGGTGCGACAGTATACTATACTATACACTTTGTGCGCCAATTTCTTGCAGCAATGGTAGAGGCCATTCAGATAACTATTAATTGGTAACCATAAAACACTTTTTACACTACTTTTCCATGTAAGTGCAAACAATTAAAATTCCAAACGGGAAACAAAAAAAAAGAGTAATAATCAATATTTCCAGCAAATAAAGGTAGTTCTAGTTTACCTGCCTGCCCCTGTTTGGCTAATAAAAATAAAAAAAAATTCTTTACAAATCAAATTAAAAAAATAATGCATGGTAAAAATTCTATCACTAATATAAAATTAAACACAACTATTTATACTAGTAGTACTTATATACAAGATAATAACATAAATGAACTGTATTTTAACCATATTCAGAATAAGGTACTTCAGAAACATGTAGTTTTATTTACATTTATACAAACGTAAATTAAACAAACTGTGGAATAATATTTTCCAACGTTCAACGCAAATATCTGAGGTTGCGATGCACATTTGGACATAAATGTATAAAAATCTAGTCAAAATATTTGGTCCACTACAAAAATCTGACCATTATTAAAAATTCCTCGAGTTTAAGCACTTATAATTATCACTTACTTGTTCACAATTTCATACATTGCAAAATCGAACAAAATAAAAATATTCTTATTTAAACTTATAATATATACAAACAATGGAGCAATAAATGTATGTATAAAACTTTGGGGATTATAAACAAAAAAAACATAATTTAAGTGCAGAGCACAAGCTTTAAGAAACTGCCTCGAATGTCATAAAAAAAGTACAATTGTGGTCTATTTTATAAAAAATTGTGGTTACAAATTAATTGTCAAGGTGCAGGTATAATTTTTAAAATTTCATTTAGCTTCTTTCAATGTTGAACCTAATAATCCTGTTTTCTTTTGCACTCTTTTGAGTCAACTTCAATCTTTGCTCATTTCTTTACAATAATGGTTCGTACAGCAAGCATATTTGTATACATACAGGGTATCCCATAAGGTATACCTTCGCTAATTTTTGCATAAATCGAATGTTCAGGACCTAAATAAAAAGTTTTTACTGATAATAACTTTTTTCATGTGTCCCTCCATATACAGGGTGTTCCAAATATAGTAAACAGCATGGGAATCTTGTAAACGGTAAGAGATACAGAGTTGGTTAAATGGGTCAAAATGATCTATGATTTAAGAGAAACTGTTCTATGAAAAAAAAAACTCGAAAAAAAGCAATAGTTTTTGGGCTATTGACAAAAAACAAAACACATCAGGTTTTTAATTTCTGCTTATAACTTGCTTATTTGAAATCGCACTAAAAATATTATTCGACATTATTTGGGCACTTTTTTCCGTAGATTTGAAATGTGTTAACAAATTTTATTTATCTTCATTTGTTTTTGTTATTTTAAGATCAGCCGTATTTACAATAAAAAAGTTGATGTTAAAAAAACCAAAACAAACTAAGATAGGTAAAATTTGTTACCAAATTTCAAATCTAAGCAAAAAAGTGCCCAAATAATGTCAAATAATATTTTGAATGTGATTTTAATTAACCAAGTTATAACAAAAATAAATAATCTGATGTGTTTTGTTTTTTATCAATAGCGCAAAAACTATAGATTTTTTTTCATAGAACAGTTTCTTTTGAATCATAGATCATTTTGACCCATTTAACCAACTCTGCATCTCTTACCGTTTACGAGATCCCCATGCTGTTTACTATATTTGGGACACATTCGATTTATGCAAAAATTAGCGAAGGCATACCTTGTTGGACACCCTGTATTTCGCTGTTCAATTTGTTAATCATTTAAAATACCAAATTTGTTTCCAAAAATAGTCCATTATCATTACAAACATTTCTAATGTTATTTTTTTTACCAATTCTAATAGTCTATCTGTTTTAGACATTGCAAATTTTTAGAAAATTACAAGTGTTGCTCCTAATATTTGTAAACGTTTTTCCATAAGGTGTACAATGTAATTTGGTCAGTGGGAAAAATTTCAAGAAAAAAAAAAGTAATTCAATGAAATGCATTTTCATATATTTAAAGTGCCTGTGTCATAAATTAAGCGGAACAAAAACCCAGCAGAAATATAAATAAAGTTTTACTAAAAAAGCTGATTCCTTTATAAATGTAGATCTGTATAATTAATTTTATCAAGGTGATTAAAAATATTGGTCTGCTATAAAAATCCAATTTTTGGCCGAAAACAATAAATGTACTCATTATTTTTGCTGTAAAAATTTGTCTCTTATTATGACATTATTGAACCAGTTTATAGAACCTTAAAGCACGAGCTTAATTAAAAGGTGGTATTTGTTTTGAAAATTGAACCTTAAGCATGAACTAACGTTGTATCCAATGTCGCCATAATTAATGTTGATCTCATTCACTATTCCTACACTGATATTATGCAATATATTACTTAAACAAAAAAAAAGTACATCAAAACCTATGATACATACAACTATTGAAAGAACTGAGTGAGACCACAAAAAAACTGAGACAATATAATTAATATTTTAAAAATTAACTCAGTAATAACTATAATGCCTTAAATAAATGAGAACATATTAATATATACAAATTAACAACTTAATCTTTGAACAATGTTTATGTATAAAAATGGTTATTACCACTCTCCAAGGCGTTTGTTTGTGTTTAATGATTTTAACAGATCCAAGAGGTGATAAAAATATATACTTGTGTGTACAAATGTATGTTATGTACATATACTGTTACTAGTTAGTATCAGCATCACTTGACATATCTGAATCAACATCTTCGTCTGAATAATCCTGCGTTGTAGGTGATAAAGGATCACAACTTGACGAATGGCGAGAATTTTCTTCGTCAAGATGTGCTTCAACTAAATCTTCTGCATGTATGGACAAGCTACTTGGACCTGGTCCGGCTGATGCCAGTATTTGTTCAATTGGATCAACTGTACCGGTGGCCAATTCTATAATTATAACATCGCTAATTTAGGACCTAAACAATTTACATGTTAACTTTATATCGACGGTTGAAAGGCAAAATGGAATAAGCGACAAAATACAAACTTTACAGGAGAGCGGTTTAAAGTATACATTTTGGGGGGAAAAATCATTAATAATCAGCTAACGATCAGGTTTTTAAAATTTGTACCTTTATGAGGCCATGAACATAATCTCTAAGTCATGGTATTGATATTTTCTTAAAATATTACTTATTATGACATTTATTGTCTCTTACGCTATTCGGTCAGGAAAACAGAGTGTGGAAAAGGTTCTCACTAAACAATAATTTTAAATATGCATGAGGGTAAAAAAGTGCAACCGTCATATTTGTTATTCTCTAACTCAGGAAAAAGGGTTCAGTCTGTTTTGGCAACTTTTTAAAAGATATTGAAACTAAGCTAAGTGGCATAATAAGTTTCATCAGATTCAAAGTAAATCGGCATAGCCATTAAAATCATCAGACACATAACCGTGGAAGAAAAAGGAGGGATTTAATAGTTTTAACTCATGCTAGTAAATAAAACAAAAAATGTATAGAAAATCAGTAAAGTTGTTATTTTGGTTTCACTAATTGGCACATTTCACTTTATATCTATTTAAACAAAGTCCTAGCTGGGATCAAAATTATGTTAAATATTGTCAAAAAAATTAATCAATAATAAACTTTATCCGTCTTTGTACTACAATCAGTCAATATTAAACAATAACAACTTAAAAAAAAAGAAGTTATAGTGTTCTTAGCAACTTTAAAGGCTAAGATAACAAAAAATAAAAATTTCCCTGACTCAAATTAAAAGAAAAGTATCTCTTTGTTATGACACATTAAAAATAAATGTAACTACTGCATAATAATCTAAAATGAAAAAGTAACAGTATTCAGACTTTTGTAACATCACTTTGTAAAAACTAACATGACAACTTCTTAAATATTCAAGTAACAATCATTAAACTTCGATTAATGTAGGAACGCAAAATAGTAATCTCATAAGTCATAAATATTAATCACTTATTCAGAATCATCATCCTCTATGTCTGTAACTAGAAGTGTGTCTCTTATGTTAGTTGCAGTAGGAATGTTTATCAAAATAACAATTGGGAAACACGGTCCAAAGTTTTTTAATCAAAAAAATTGTAAAACCAATGTTTTAATTTTATCGAATATGTGGAAGTTGGTCAAAAATTACAATATTTGACCCTAACAACCAAGTGGAGTTAAAAAAATGTTTGAAAGAACAAATTATTGATCTTCACAGAAAAAAAAAGTTTTTTTTTTAAATGTTACATAATAAACTGGAGCAGTGGAGCAATTAAAATTATTTTCTCCGGACTCTGCTCCTGCTCCGGGCAAAAACCCATTGCTGCTCCACTGCACACCCCTGGATAATAGTGCAATCAGGAAACAATCCAAAACTAAACCATATTTGTTATATTTGAGTACATTGTAATTGTATTTATTTAGGGACCCGAACCGAACCGGAACAAACCGGTGCATTTATAATGAACCGTGAACCGGAACCTTTAAGTTCTTCTTCTTTAACTCCTTTTGCCTTTTCAAGCATCGGAGGGCTTAAAAAATCACAAAACCACAAAATCGAACCAGACCGGTTCACGCTACAACCGGTTCGGACATTGTATATGTTTAATTTTGGTAATTTTGAATACATCTGACCAAAAATAGAAAAGTTTTATACAGTTCAATTTATAAATATGCATCGTCATCATTAACAATTTGGAATAATGCATACATTTTTAATTTTTTTATTAAAAACAAAACATATTGAACCGGCACCGGACCATGGCCGCCGAATCATTATAAAATAAAAACCGGTGGTTTCGGAACTGCAAAGTTAATACTTATCGAACCGGTGTAACCAGAACTGAACACTTTTTTTTGCGGTTCGGACACCTGATTTATCTAGATAAAATTCCAGGGCACATTTAAAAAGCCAAAATTGTGTGATAAGAGGGAGCAAATGTGGTTGAAAAAATGTAAAATCTATATTTATAAAGGTTACACTTACGAACAACATAATCTTCTAAAGCTTTTGGTACCATGGATTTAATTTTTTCCAAATCTTCTAGAGTGCATTCACCTTTGTCTAAACCTAAAATATATAAAAAAACATAAACACTATCAAAAAAATAAAAAAGTTCAACATACCCATAAGCATACCAATCTGTTTTAAAACAAACACATCATCATGGATTTCAAATTTGTCGTTGAACTGAAACAGGTACTCCATTCTAAAACACAAAACAAAATATATCAAATTGCGTAAATTGCTTTTTTGCAACACAATAAATGCAGTGGTTGAATTTTGAAAGATTCGGCATTTTTGCATTTACAAATAGAAAATACTTTTTTTCCATGCACAGGTTTTGTCAGGATATGCTTATAACAATAATTATTAGTTGAAAAGTTTTGAAATTTGGCATAAAAAAATGTTACTCACTTGTCATTTGAAATACTACAATCAATAACAGTCTTTTTATTTGTGTTAACAACAATAAAAGGCAACTGAATATATGAACTGGAAGCAGGTGGTCCTTGCGTCATTTCCAAGTTTTTATTTCTCAGTGCCAGGTTTTTAAATGCTATTTGATTCAGAATGAGGTCGTGTAATTTTTTTGTTTTTTCTCTTATACTCAATATCCGTTTTTGTTTTTCTTTTTCAAGTTGAATGCACTCTTGGAGCGAATTTGTCGGAAGACCAAGCCATCGAATTTCTTTCTTTTCTTTTGATATTATATTCATGGCCATTAAAACATTTAAGGCATCATACACTCGTCTTCTAATATTCTTTTGGTCATATTGCTGAAATTGAAAAAGTTTTTTTAGCATTTTTAATAGAAAAATGTAAAATCATTTTAAACTTAAATGAAATTAAAATTGGTCAAATGGTTAATGAATTAAGTCTGCAGAAGGGATTGACCAATTCATATTTGTACGACACAATATTCTTTATGGGTTCCTGTAAACAATTTTTTTTAGAACCCATCATCGCCATTATTAGTTTTACGATTTCAAGTCCAATTGCCATAATGCAGCAATTTTGTTCATGATTTGAAAAGCTTTGGTGCATAAAATCATTCAAAATTGGTAACACCTATTACCTGATCAGCCAGCGAATTATTAAGAGTACTGGTGAATTCACCAACTAATTCATCTGCCACTTCATTATACGACGTGGTCCCTTTTTTCCGCACTTTCTCACACACTTTCATTGAGAAGTGTCTTAAACCTTTACCTACTTTTTCTGTCTTTCTACGTTTACTACAAAACACAATTATCAATCAAAATTAAACCACAAACAAGAAATTATTTACTATTCTGGTGTGAAGTCTGTGTCCATAACATCTTGACGTTTTCTATTTCCACTGTGATCTAATATTGGGGGTGAAATATAATTCTTTTGAGTTTGAAAATTAGACTGTTGTATAATCGGTGTTGTTACTGGAGTTGGTATTTGTACTTTTTGAGACGAGTTAACTACTTTAAAACTTTGCTAAAATAAAAATGTCAAATATGTATATTAAAGGAAATATGTAATTAATTAAAACTTACCAGTTGTGATGGCGTTAACCTAACTGTTTTGTGTATTAATTGTCCATCTGGACCCCTTTGTGCTACTCTGGCCAAAGTCCCTACTGGTACTTCTGAAATACAGAATAAATATGTTTTGTAAACTGGAATGTTAAGAAGTTAAAATTTTCATTCTTATAGTTATAATCATTTACGGAATAATTGAAATTAAAGGAGAAAAAAAAAACTCAAAATTAATGGTGAATCTTTGATAGAGCTATTTTGTAGTAGTTGATAAAACTAAATTGAAAGCACTGACTTTCACCATGAATACAATAACATAAAAAATAATTTGTATACTATTTTACTGAAATACGAAGTTTTTTAAATTAACAAAAATATGCACAATTATATTTCAAATCGAGATATTAATTTCAATTTTAGACAAAAGTCGTTAAAATCGCAGGTATTATGTGATCGTAGAAAAAGTATGCTACATAACACGAGTTGTAAAGCAATTACGCACTCGCCGCTACGCGGCTCCGTGTACAACTTTTTCACTCGTGCGTAATATGCTTCTTACAACTGTTGTTATCTAGAAGTAATATAATATGTTCTTTGTTTCAAATAATGAAAATAAGCTACAGATTTATTAAACAATAATTTAAAATATGAACCTGACTATTAGAATATTGTAATATTTGATAGGAGTACAAAATTGTATTTTATAATTTACTAGCGATTCCAGAGCCCCTTCGGGGCTCCTTCACCGCTAGATCCCGGCTTGCGCGTAGAAGGTTCGAGCGTTTAAACGTTACGTCGAATTGACAGATTGTCAAATTTTGACGAAATTCTCGCTCCAGACGACCCGATTTAAATGTTGTGTGTAAGATTTTGGCACGTTTTCCTCAATATCTTTTCCAGACGATTTTTTTGGGAATTCTCATATAGCCTATGTTCTTTCCATGGTCCTATAGATTGTCTGTGCCAAATTTGGTCAGGATCGGATGAATGGTATAGGAATGCATAAAGGACAAACATCCATACAAACATTCATACATTCATTTTTATATATATAGATTTGCGGTTCACTGCACAAGAACATATTTTTTTAAAAATAATTTAATTTAAAACAAATGATTACCTCATCACATTGAAAAAATTCTTATTATGGTGTAGTAGACATAATATTATTATATTTTGATTTTGTGTTGTTTAGTTTTTTAAATTATTTTAATGCAAAAAATTTAAAATATCAATTAATTCTTTGTTTTTGATCATATATTCCACCGTTTTGGGACTTTCTTCTAACCTTATATAATCAATTGAATTATACAAGGTGGCCCACTTTTTTTGTAGCAGGACTAACAGTTGATACAAAAACTTATTTTAAAGCGAATATTCCATATTAACATGGGTCCATAAACGCTTAATTTTAAATAAACTGGGTGTTGAAATTTTCGAAAAAATATCGATTATTTTTTACCGTTTCCCAACCAGTAGATATATTTAAACCAAATTTGGTATACAGCACCACCTTATAGGTTGCCACATTCGGTGAGAATTTTAAGTCCCACAAGCAACCAGTGGCGGCGGAGTTGTGGGGGTTCGGTTTCAATAAATTTTATGAAAGACTAGTACGGCCCTGTTCAAAATCAAATTTGAACTGGTTTTTGGCAGAACATTTTATTTTAAACGAAAAGTGTATCTGGACTTTTTTTGTATATGCCACCGTTTGGCGGGGAAATCGATTTATTTTACTATTCTCGCGAAAAATTAACTCATACATCGATCTAAAAATATCGCGAAAAGCTGAAAATTGCAAGTTGCAGAGTAAATGCTCAAAATGTGGATCATTAATCGTTAATTTAGTGGAATTTCTTCTCTCATTATTAGCATGTTGTTATTAAAAACTGCAAAAATCGGTAATTACTTCTTTATTTCAAACATTAGCGATATTTTTAGATTGAATTTATGAGCTAGTTTTTCGTGAGAACAGTAAAATAAATCAAATTTCGTGCCAAACGGTGGCAGATACGAAGAAAAGTCAAGAGACATTTTTTGTTTAAAATAAATGTTCTACCCAAAAACACGTTCAAGTTTGATTTTGAACAGGGCCGTACTAGTTTTTTATAACTCTGCCACTGGTTGCTTGTGGGGTTAAAATTCTCACCGAATGTGGTAACCTGTAAGGCGGTGCTGTATACCAAATTTGGTTAAAATATATCTACTGGATGGAAAACGGTTAAAAATAATCGAATTTTTTTAGAAATCCTTAACACCCTGTATCTTTAAAATGAAGCGTTTATGGAACCAAGTTGATAAGGAATATTCGCTTTAAAATAAGTTGTTGTATCGACTGTTAAAGTCCTGCTACAAAAAAGTGGAACATACTGTATAAGCGAAAAATTAATAATTAAAACTGAATTCATTAGACAAAAACAGTTTTTCAGTTTAACTTCTAGCTTTTATAAAAACGTATTACTATTTTTTTTAAATGTATTAGATTTTTAGGTCCCCTGAGAATACATTTCAAGTATTAGTATGTGTCCTATTGTTGGTCCATATGTACCATTTAAGTTTATGGTAATAAAATTAATTATGACAATAGACGAGTAAATTTTTTAAAAATTATAAATGTTCAACTTACTTGTTACAACCTTTGGTGATGCTCCTATTGTTCTAAAAACTTGTGAACCTGTTGTATTCAGCGTCTGAAACAAAACAAATAAATTAAGTAACTACAATATTTACGTTTATAATAATTATTTAATTCAGTGTTCTCACTTATACAATTAGCACACATTTAAATACAAAAAAAAAATACTGGCATGTAATCATGTAAAACATTTTCTAATCCAAAATGCGATTTTGCTTTAAAATACAAACAGGGCCGGCCCAAGGCACGATGCAAGTACGGGGGCGCCTTACAAGATTATTTATTTAAATTATATGACATTAAAAAAATATCAAAATTAACATTAAAACCTTTATCTGCAACTAGATTTAGAGTTGAAGCACTACGACCATTAAGATATGAAATAGAGAAAATATACGACGCATTTAGGTATAGAAATTTTAGAAAATAATAATGACTACAATCGACATGAGGCACAAAGTTTGGCAAAAAAAAATTAAAATTTTAAATTTATTTGTTCTACTATTATATGGTATGAAGTATTAACAAGAGTAAATGTGGTAAGTAAAATGTTACAAGGTGTTAAGAAGCATTTAAAAAGTGCATAGATGTATTAGACTAATTAGACAATTAAATATGTTTGATAAAGGAATTAAGAACAGATAAAGGTTTTAATGAAATTTTAGTATCTGCAAAAGGACTAGCTACAAAGTTAGAAATTGCGCCAGAATTTATCCCGTCAATAATTGTACAAAGACGTAATATAAAGAAACAATTTAGTTCCGAATCTGCCGATGAAACACCGATTGATCCTTAAGATAAATTTGAAATATTTTTTTCAATGCTATTTTAGATACAGTACTGAACGCTTTAGAAGAAAGATTTAGTCATCTTAAAAATCACAATAATTTTTTTTTTACGATATCAAAGAGATAAAAAATATGGACAAAGAGATTTTAAGAAAACATTGTAACGACATTGAAAGTATGCTTACGGATGGTACAGACAAGGATATAAGTGCATTAGAATTATTTGATCAATTAAAAAGATTTTAGGTGACTTTGTAGATCTTAATACTTATTCAGATACAATTGACATCATAAATTTTATTTGTGCCAACAATTTGGAGTGTGTATTTGGAAATGTAACCATTGTTCTACGATTTTTTTTAACTTTGCCCGTAAAAGTAGCTTCTGCAGAAAGATCTTTCTCGAGATTAAAAATAATGAAAAATTACTTAAGGTCATCCATGTCTCAAGATCGGTTAGCAGGTTTATCAATAATTGCAATAGAACATGATGTTGCTACCATGCTAAGTAATAAAGGAATTATTGATGAATTTGCTAGCATAAAGGCCAGAAAAGGAAAATTTTAATATTGTTTGCTTATAAATTTAATTTTGTTAATAATTTAAGAATTTTTATACGAGTAAATCCGTTTTGTTTTCTGTTTACTACTTATGTAGTGTTTATGTAATTAATTACATTACATTGAATACTAGCCTATACTAGGTACTTTATAAAGATTTATATTAAATTAAATTATTAATAACAATATTAGGAGTATATTTTTATTACCCGAAAATTAGCCACTATTGTCTTTAACAAAATATAGGGGGGAGGCACTATAAGAGTACTTTGCAGCAGGGCGCCGACTACCCTAGAGCCGGCCCTGAATAAAATACTGTTGCATATTGGCCACAACTAAACAAAAATATTTATTTAAATTGAGTTCCTTTTGAGTGTTTTTTGGGTTTGATTGTAACAATTAACGAAATGGTCATTGGATTGTTAGCTTATGCTTGATCCATAAAAGAAAGTAAAAAGGTTTTTACCAGGGTTGAACAGATTTAAATCAATTGATTTAAATCATTATTTAAATCAAGTGATTTTAAAAAAAAAATCATTGATTGAAATCAAGTGATTTTTTTTTTAAATTTATCAATTTAAATCACAGATTATATGAGTAGATACAGTATAATATTTATAATAAAACAAAATTGTATTACTATTAGTAATTAAATACACGAAATGGTGAATAAACCATATCAATTTGCTCTTGTTAAGTAATATTCATTGTGGAAATGCAAAAAATAAATGAAAAGTTTTTGACGTTAGCGAAGTGAACAGTCAGTTTTTTCAATTTCCGCGGCACTCTATTGCTCAATAACGATTTGAAGAAAAATGTCGAATATCTCGAAAAGTATGAGTTTTGGGTATAGGACATACTTAACAAAATATGAAGCTCTTTTAAAGACGAATTCGATGACATAAAAAAAGGGGGTTGCATTTGCAAAAATCGAGTTACGAGCTTTTGAAGATCATGTTGCCACCTATTTATAAACACCTCTGTATGTGTGATTCAATTTTTTTCAAATCGAGCGAACAGAGAATTTTTTTCTGCATGTCCATACCAAATTACAACTCTGTACTTCAAAATAACTTTAGGAGAATTTTTTAAATAAAGACTTAAAACCTTCAATAATTTAGAATTTTTTTTTTTTACAACGCCGTATAAAAACCTGTAGTATTTTATATTGATGCAAAGCTAAAACTAAGGCGGTCAAACATATTAAATAAATTGGGTGTTGTATTTGAAATATAAAAGTTGCTATTAATTGCAGAAAGGTGACTCACCCTGTATATTTGAAAATATTTTTATTGCGTTGTTTAGAAAAAACTGTATAAAATAGCACTTATTTGAATCAACTTCATCTCTCAAACCGTTTAGCCACAATCGACCGATCCCGCACTAATGACTCAACCTGTATATAATTAATTAAACATCATCATTTAGCACTGATTTTTTCAAAATTCTTATTAATTATATTTCATTTTTCATTTTGACAACAATTCACCAATGAATTCAATATATTGGTTATTAAATATATTAGCACAAAACAGAAATAGCATGTGAATATGTCACTAAATTCGATAATATGGTACATTTGATTTAAATCAAAAAAATCTGATTTAAATCAAAAAAATCTGATTTAAATCAAATAAATCGATTTTTTTGATTTTTTTAAAAAAATCATGATTTTTATCCACCCTGGTTTTTACTACAATTTCCTTTACTTATATGTATTGTAAAACTTTGTATAATGAAGTTTTTACAAAGTATACAACACGTTATGCTGCTATAAAACTATTTATTAC
The DNA here is from genome assembly GCA_947652605.1 of Elmis aenea. Lineage (NCBI taxonomy): Eukaryota > Metazoa > Arthropoda > Insecta > Coleoptera > Elmidae > Elmis > Elmis aenea. Next base: position 10,660,079 of record OX393580.1, read on the forward strand.
CCATTTATTGTTGACAATGAATTTTATGCGTGTGACCTTTAAAAGTATTTTAAAGGTAAATTGGTTTGAGGTTTAGACTTTCATAAAACACTCTATTAAGGAAGGTATTTACGACCTTACAAGAAAAACGACAACTTTTTAGGAATAAGATGTTTCATCGGAGGTTTATTAAATGTTCAGGAAACAAATTTTAAACCAAGGCAGGCTTTTCACTGTATACACACACGCGTTGCGGCAAAACGAAATTTGATTACGCCCACGGTTCGTGCGTATTCGTACTAACAAAATAAGGTTTTAAAAGACATAGGCGTTGCATGTAAAAATGAACAGACGTTTGGTTGGGGTTACTAATGCATCCATATGACAACGTTTTATTCTAGCAACTTGCAGATGTAAAAAGAACACACAAAAGCTGTCCCGCGCTTACGCTAAATTTGGTTAAAACTGAAGCATTGCAGTCAGGTTTTTCCATTGAAGTTCAAACTAGGATGTTAGTTATTGTACTTCTGCACTTAAACTCAGTTCATTAGCTGCCCTTTTTTGCTGTCACGCGAATTCTAGTTCACATTAGATCAACGAGTTGAGATGCATTTTAAAATGCTATCCACAATACATTTCGAAATTAATGGTGATGAAAAAGACCAACGAGCCAAAGAAAAAGCGAGGAATTATTTCGCCTTTTAAGGAATGTTTTTTACGTTGGTGTGAACACATTTTTAAAAATTGCGTGATGATTCGTGTGTTGAATGAGTTCGTTATTTCGTCCCATTAGTGTTATTAATAAAAAAAACTGTATGTGGAAAAGCTCGACGAAGGAGATGGATGAATGGAAATGGATGAAAAAATATAGTTTAATGCCGACTCGAGGTTTTTTCCACTTTTAGTTTACGTCCGTAGTGCGCGAATTTTACAAATTGTGATCCAAATCGTTAAATACGAATTTGAATCCTGAAAAGTACTCCTATACAGAAACAGTGGAGGACGATATCAAAATATGAATGAAATATCGACATGATTGTTTATGTATACGATGTACCACTGTACCAGTCAATTTGGGCCACTTTAGGAATCTTGCTTAAACAAGAAATGCGGTTAAATCAGCAAACAGTTACACATAATAGGGCTCAATAAGTAGAGATGTTTTAAAAATGCATAGGTAACTTGATAAAAGCAAATATTAGGAGGATTTATTTTATGTAATCTTTTTTAATTTTAAAAATAAGAATCGAAAGGTTTAAGCGTTGTAACATTTTCTGCGTCCGACCAGAAAATCAGTTGTTACAATTGTTGTGTATCAATTTTTAGGCTGGATAATGCGTATTTACTGGCCTAGGCCAAAAAGTAACTGGTTGCCATGGTAATAACAACTCTTTACCGGCCTAGGCCGGAAAGTAGCTGGTTGCCATGGTGATGTTGTTTGGTTGGTTTGCGCTGTCAAACAAGCGTCATTACACCACCAAGCGAGTTTGCACCTGTAGTTTTTTAAGTTATTGTTTGATTATGGATGGTGACGAACTGACGATAGTGATTTTGGTGTCAGTGGCGGATGCAGAAAAAATATTGTACGTAACATACACGTAAAGTGTATTTACTGGACTCGTATCCTTTTAGGACTTGCCAAGGCTCGTCCCAAAACTGCCTACTCGTCCAGTAAAGTACCACTTTCCGGTCTTGTTACCTAAATAACTTTTTATGCAACAAAAACTTAACGATACCAGTTTTTTTTTACTACACTTAGTTACAAAGATACAGCATTTAATTTTTGATTTTCTTAAATGTACGCCTTATAACATATTTACATAAATCGATAGTATTTGTTTTTTTCTGGCCAATGATACTTGAATTGTTACATATAAAAATATCAACCTACACCAGCGTCAATATTTTTTAAATAAAAATTTCCATAATTTTATTTAAATTAATGTTGACGAATACGAGGTCCTTGTTATGTGCAACTGAAAAGAGTTGAAAAAAAACAAACAAATACTGGTTATTCGTGTAACAATCGAATACGGTGTACATGAGTAAATCAAAAGTTGATTGTTATATTTTCGTAACAAAGTGTGCAATAAACAAACTGATATCACCAGCTTATTTGGCATGTGAAATTATCATTCCGAAAAAAAATATTAAAAATTAAACAAGCTACAAAATGAAAAAAACTTCATTGTTTGCTTCCATCGACTATTCATTTGAATATCGTTATGCATTGAGTTCTGTTATACGCAACTTTTAGTAATTAAACCGAATCTCTATCCGCCTCTCATAACATGTGTTTAAATGAAAAATGTTGGCATTGATTTCCTATTGATGGACGGAGGACGCGACGATTAACAAAAATCCCTCCTATCTGTTTTCTTTCACGGTCTACTACACATGTTAAGAAAGGAAGCCTGTCAAAAAATCTGGAGCTTTTTTCCATAAATTTTCGCTAAGTTTAAGCACATTTCTCCATAAATATCCGTTAGATGGCGATAAGTTGAAGAACCTGTGCTTGCACTTGGTGGATCTTATTTTAAACAAAACTGACTTAAAAATTCGGTTAAAACGTTTGTATATACGTCCTTTGATTGATCAAATTTGAATTTTGCGAATTTTTTAAGCGAAAGCTTACAAACCTCGCTGCTAAAATCTTGTGCACGAATCGGTTCTTAGACTTATCGCCATCTAGCGATAATTTATAGCGAACGGATCTTAGACTTGTCGCCATCTGTGGGATAAATTACGGAACTAGTTACCGGCCTCAGTCGGTTTTATATGGGAGTTTCCCAACCTGTGTAGTAGGCCGTGGTTTTCTTAACCGTGTTTTCATTTTTGAATTTATAGGTTACTCAACTATCAATTTCATAAAATTAATCCAAGACCAACGTCAAATTGTTGTTGAAAAGTCAAAGCCAACTTGATGACTTTTGCATTGTAACACCTTCTATTAAGCGAGATCCCCACAGTGGCTAAAAAAAAGTGGCACACACTGTAAATCTGAATCGAGAGATTTGATTCAATTATAGACCTGTTTTGTTCGTAAGTATTCGTTTAAATTAAAGGACCGTTTACCAATTTTTGGTCATAAAACAATACTTCTGTTTATCGATATATTTATTTTATGTGGTTCAAATGTGTGTTCCGCTCACGCGGCTGACTGCTAGAGGGGGGTTGACTCCCTCTTCAGTCGTGAGAGGTACAAGGATAATGGGTAAGGACGTGGATAGTCAAGGATGGGCAAGAATAGGTGGAAGTACTGCCACAGCATTTGCCTTAACTGTAGAAGAAACCACCTGAAACCTCTACAATGACAGTCGGTCCTGGGATTCGAACCCATGTCCTCCCGATTGCAAGTTAGGTTGTTAACACAACCAGCTACCGAGCTCGGTACCGATATATTAAAATACAGAATACCTATAAACTATATTAGCTGTAGCGAAATCCAGACATTTTTTTTTCAAATTTAAGATTGCAATTAATTTAAGTTCAATTATACCATTATTTTTTTAAATAAATTTTGTTTTTTAAATTGTTATATAATTAAGGTAAATGTGGGTATAATTGACACCGATGTAGTAGTTGACATGTTAGTTTTTAAATCATTATAAAGACAGTTCGGTTGTTGTTACATCCACACGTTTAGTGCTATCTGGTAATTTTGTACTTTACTTTTGTTTGTTGATATCTTGACAACACTGAGAACATTCATTTTGACATGACATAATCTTTCTCGTAAAAAGTTGTGAGCATTCAGATATATCAAATTTTTCTATTCGATTTAAAGGAGATAAGTAAAGTGGTTGAAGTGATTTTTATTTTCTTGAAGACATTAATATAGATAATTGTGTTGTTACATGTTGTTACTGGTTATTATGTAGTGTTTTAAACTTGCAAGTATTAGTGTAGCGGTTATTTTTGACCATGGTTTTAGTATGTCAACTACTGGTGATCATATCTCTTATGTTTACCAGTAGTTGACATGGCTGTCAATTATTGGTGCGTTTAAACTCTTGCTTGGAAAAAGATTTTAATCTAAGTGGATATGCCTCCCATCAAAGGTAAAATGTTAGCATATCCTGAAGAAGATATAAAAAATGCTCTAGAGGATGTTCGAATTGGAATGCTTGTAGCTACTGCAGCTAAAAAACCTAGTGTCCAGTGTCTCCTTTACAAATCCAAAGGAAAAAGCTCCACTGAAAGAAAAATGGGGCCAAAAACAATACTTTCTAGAGAAGAAGAAGACGTAATAGATTGCAAGTTCTAGTAGCGAATCTGAAGAAGATTGGGTACAGTCGAGTTCCTCGACGATGGACACAAGTTTTGAGTTAACAAATCTCGATGAATGATACCATGATTTTTATGAAGACTCACAAAATATTAATAAAGACAGAGACATTCGCTATGAATAATTTTGTAATTATGAAAATTTTCACAAAAACAACGGTTAAATATTTTGTTGGTAACATAATTAATATCATTTCGAAACTACCCACTTCTCAAACAGATAGAAGGAAACGATTGTTCTTTAAGTGCAATTTTCAGCAGTTCAAATGTTTAGGATAGTTATTTTAGTAAAATGTTTATTTACTTAGTATAGTAATTTTATACCAAAGTTATTATAGGAATATGTTTAGTTCACCATTTAAATGTTCAATACTCAATAACTGTAAGAATTGTAAACTTTTAATAAAAATTTTTAATTTAAAAAATAATGGTTCTTTGATGTCAACTATACCCACAAAGGATATCATTTACTGGTACATACTGATTTTAGCTATGTCAATTACTGGTGAATATTCCTATAAATAATAAAATAATCAGTTTCAAAAATGGTATCACCTTACAAAAATTTTGTGAACACAATGAAGATATTTATAAATACACATTTCTTTTCCATAAACCCAGAGTAGTATATGTCAATTTTTCTGAGTAATATACATTTTTTAAATTGTTCATCTTGTCTAAGTGTCAATTACTCCCAGGCGTCGTCAGTATAGATCGTGCACCAAAAATCTTAAAAAAGCCATGAGTGGGTGAGATTTTTTAGCTGAAACAAATTCGTCTCCGTTGCGTGTCAACGCAAAATGAATTTGAAAATGTTTAGTTCGCTACACAAAGCACGAAATAGGGATAAATATCAAAGTTCTTATAATCTATAACATTACCAATGTTTCTGCAAAGCTGCATATCGATATAGCACACGCAGCAGTGCACAGCTAGTTGTCGAAAACTTTATGTTTTGAAAATCTTCAACGACTGTAAATTGCATAAATAAAATTACCGGATGACAATTTTTTAATTCATTTTAAACAAGTGCAATGTCATTCCGTGTTATCAATAATTTTGTTATCGTGCAACTTTCGGCAAATTTTTGTATTTAAAATGCAAATAAGTTTTTATTAATAAGCGCCCAATGCAAAAATATTTAACATTAAGATAATTCAACCTGTGTGTACGAGCTATCAACGGCGCGTATCGGTCATATTTGTTTATACTTTTGGTAAATCAACTTCACTTATCATGTGTAGGTTTGTGGATGTATTGATCACACCTATGACTAACTCATGGTTTGTAACTTGTAATAGAGCAATTGTTATTGTTTATTAAGTATAGAATGTGAAACAATAAATAAATTGTACAATTTTAGCTGCAATGGCTGCGAATGTCGTTAGTCATTTTAATTGAACGGGTATTTGTAAACTTTTGCAAATTCCGTTTTTCATGCACCAACAAGCAGTAAAAATTTATTGGATAGGTATTTTTGCTTTTTTGATATTTATCTACAAATTAAACATTTTGTGAACTTTAAACCAAATGCGAAATTTTTTAAAAAATATTATCAATAGGCACAACATTGCGCTTTTTAATTTTCATTATCCGGTTTCGCAATTGTTACTCAAGCACAGTGGCGTAGTTGAAGTTAGTGCCGCCCAGAGCGGTCCCTGAGTTTGCCGCCCCTCTCAATAAGGGTTGCGAACTCTTGATTTTTCCAAAATCAAACAGAAATCGACACAAAAAAGTCGAGGGAAAGACAAAATAAGCCGCAGGCGATTTTTTTTTAAATTTTAGATGTTCAAACCAGGGATGGAAAACGTAACGTAACGATACCCGATAATGTTATAATAACGATTCAACTATAATTTTTTATACAATAACGTAACGATATTTTTATAACGTTATAATAACCGATAACGTTTCGTTAAAAGTTATTATGTATCGTTATTCTCTATAAATTAAATTTTTATATGGCGATCTTTTTATTTTCAGAAGGTCATTTAAAATATCTCAACCTCAACGTAATTTTGTAGGTACTATTTTTTAAATTTACATTTACAGATCCCAAAAATAATTTCAGAGTTACAAATAAAAATTATTTTTATACAGCATGTTTCTTAAATAATGCGAAAAAAATCGGGAGTTGATACTGAATCGAAAATTAAGATAGGTCTTTCATATATTTTTTTTCTTTAGGGCCTCCTTTCGGAGTTACACCCCCCTAAAGGGGATCGGTAATTGGGTTTTTATTTTATTTCCCAAATTTGGATAAATGTGGGAGATTTATGCTTATAAAAAGGTTTCCCATAGTAATATTTTTAATCATCTCCCACCTTCACAGTGCAACCCCGTTGTTTTTTTTTATCAGGACTTTATAGTGGGTTGAAATCTAGCAATTTTAAATTTTCTTTAAAAACTTGATTTATTTAGAATTTTTTTTTATTCCTTAATTGTTCTCGTTAAACCTACAGTTTTTGAGTAAAAAATTATATGAAAGAACATGAACCATCAAACATTCCAATATAAAACGATATTGGATAGAAGTGACGGGTGTAATTCATTTTGACGTTTACGCGGCGACAACGCTAAAACGCCCGTCAATTTTACCCAATATGAACATAAACATCATATTCTCATTTAATTTTTTACTCAAAACTGTAAGATTTACGAGAAAAACTAAAGAATAAAAAAAGGTTCTAAATAAATCAAACTAACAAAAAAAAAAATTTGCAAAATTTCAACTCACCAAAAAGTTCTGATTAAAAAACCAACAGAGGGGTCGCACTTATCAGCCCCCTATGAAGGTGGAAGATGATTAAAAATAATACTATGGGAAACCTTTTAATGAGTATAAAACATGTACCAAATATCATTCTCTTACATTCATACAAATTTGAGAAATAAAATAAAAACCTAATTTTATTACTCCCCTTCAGGGGGGTGTAACTCCGAAAGGAGACGTCTAAGAAAAAATTGTTATATAAAAGGCCCCACTTTATTTTCAATAAGAATCACCTTCCGAATTTTTTCGCATTATTTAGGAAACACCCTGTATATCATAATGTATGTAACGTTATATAACATAACAATTCATTTTTTTAACGTTATTTATAACGTTATGTAACGAAAACAAATAATAAATAACGTTATACAATAACGTAACGATTTAAAACGTTATTCCATCCCTGGTTCAAACGTGTTGTAATGCAAAGTTAGATAATGTAGAGTAGTTTACCATCATCCAAAATTACAGTTTTATGGCAGAACATATTCTGATTTTTATTTTTTTTAAATCAGATCGCCCCCACCCCCATTATTGTTAATAAGGGTAAAAACTTTCACTAATAGTTTCCATTTAGGTAAAGAAACACTTACATATTATATTTAGCAAAATTCCAAAAAAGTAATAATATAAATATAAACATAAAATTCACATAAATTCCAAAAAAATAACACCACATATTTCAGCCTAAAATTTAAACGAAAAACTGTGTTGAAGCTTTAAATCTATATTTTTGTTGCTCGTTTTCATGAACAAAAAGCGTACATTACTATGAATTTTCTCAAAGGCACCTTGCCTGCCTGACACCACTCCAAATAAATTACAAATGATAAAGAATTTTATATACCTGTCAAATTGCACTAATTATCACCCACTTAGGTCAGTCGCCACGACCAATATTTTTATCACGTACTTTAAAAGCTCTCAACAATAATTGTATTCACATACAATGAAGTATCGTCATTACAGTTTCTGGTGACGTATGATTTGGAAGTTCTGTTACCACTGTTCGAAACTTTTGTACATCTCAATTTACAAATAATTAGAAGAATGTTATCGCTATGCGCCGATTGGTTAATATAGAAATGGTTTTATACCTCAAACCAATTGTTTGCAATAGAACTGAAGTGAAAAATCCCTTTTACAATTAATAGAGTTTAAAACTGCATGGAATTTAATGCCTATAATAAATGAAATGTTTCATAATTTTATTGAATGGTGCTCTATATCATAAATTTTATTACTTGGAATTTCTGTCGTTACAAGGGGGCGGGTTTTCAGTGTAGTCAGGTCGACTAGCCCGTTTTACCCTCTAACTTCGATAAGATTTTTTTTTTTTAATGTTAATTTTTCAGGGACTAGCGCTAGTGCCAGCAATGCTTATTATATCTACTCTACTGTTCCCTCATTGTCCCGAGATATTAATTTTTACCTTATTTGTCAGAAATTTTCCTTCACCTAACCTACCTGCCAAATTAAATGTATGTTATGTCAAATTTTACAAGTACTGTCAGAGTGGTGCGTCAGGGGTGTGGTTTAATCTAAATTAAACTAACGCTACTGGTCGCCGAAATTCGTCAAAAAATTATCAAGACCAAAATATTTAATTACCTCTCCAAATTTATATTTTCGACCAATCACAAACTCAGATTTCTTAGAATCGACCAATAAACGCATGAAAATCTGTTAATTGCGAAAAGGATATTATCAGTGTATGATCCGAGTTTGTTATTGGTCGCAAATTTGACAGGAGGATCAACATCTGACAGGGGAATGAAAAATAATTATTGATTGTTGTACCATTGATTGTTGTACCATGGAACACTTCCAAGATTTTATTTAAAAAAATTTTTAATAATAACTTTTTTGAAATGAAAAAAATATGGTATTAACTAATGAAGATCCTTTTACAACTTGCTGTTTGTATTTCTATGTTTTAGAGCTCTATTAACAAACAAAAAAATAAAATATGATGTTATGAAAAGTGTTCCATGGTACAACATGGTCATGTACCATAGAACACACCCTCTAGTACTTTGGAACACGGGGAAATGGCTGTAAAAAATAATTTGAAATACAGATTTCAGTTCTACAAAGAATAATATTCCGGAATTGCGAAATGTGTCTTGACAAAATAGCCAATTTAACATTGTACACTTTACAGGCTTCTGTAACTGATGTTTTTGTTCCGGGAGCAGTCAAAACTGCTTCTACAGCTTTTCTCATAGCATCTGGATCTTAACGCCACTCTTACTTCTTGGCATAGCGATCTGTTACAAACAAACAAAAAAAAAAAAAAAAAAAAGGGATTGTATTGTATATCTTGTAACATGTTCCATGGTACATGATGTTGTGTTCCAAGGTACAAGAGGGAGCGAAAATAAATAAACATGTCGGCCTAAGCTAGTGGTTAGAATAAAACATTGACTACAGTACATGAATCTACTCAACACAAGATTAGCAACACACTGTAAATGATGATATAGTCAAGCACAACTTTGTTTTCGGTTAAAAAATCAATTAACAACACTCGAAATATTTACTTTTGATACTTCAAAAACGGTTTCATCAACTCAACGCGCGTTTTCGAGTCAAACAAGACAGATCTGCCGTTAGAGACACCTAGCGACATTCTTCACATCATGGTGATGGATTTAGCCCACCAAGTGCCAGCACTATTTAGAATCCGCAAATGTTCCAAGGTACACTATGCTCAAGGTACAACAGTCTCCCCTACTCACTTTTTAGATGTTTATAATGTTTATAATGTTCAAATGAAATAAAGTGTTTATTTTACTGATTTTTCTACTTTTATACCTTGCTACCACAATAGAACTTGTCTATCCCATATTAGGTATCTGCATTGCCTAATATAGGATTCAGCACCTTTCTATTTTCTTATTTTTTAATTAACATTCTGTGATCAAGCATATAATCTGCTACTGAAATTAATTTCTTGAAATATCATTAAATATATTATTCGAAATATGTTTAATAAAAATCAAATTGTTTAGTTTTTCCCAACATATTACAAAAAGTAACCCATATTAGACGACTTTCCTCTTAATTGTTTTTGTATAAATTAAAAATTGCACATGACAATACTTTTGCGCAAACATCGTCTTTCAAATTGGAGCGAACATTGGTCATAACCTTGATCCATGTGTACAGAGTTTGTTAAACAAATTTATTTATATTATGATTATCAAATTTCTTATAAATCACCCGGTGTTTTATAAAGAGATAAAACGGCATATTTTACAGCACCATTTTTAAATAACATTTATGTAAACAGTCTCTAAAAAAATAAATAATTTATGGAGAGTATGAATTCTATTCTAAAACCGCTAATCAACAACTATACTTGATGCTACAAATATCATAGATTATTTTGCTTTATTTTAACCTTTAAAGAAATTGAAACAGCGTTTTATTTACTATTTACTGATACATAATAATGAATGCAGAGTAGTATAATTTTCACGTTTTCATCCGTTTAATGTTTTAAAAACTGCCTTTGTTGAATACACTTATTTACAGCACACGTGGAGGTACGCAACAGATGGTGTCACTGGGGTTGCAGGTGCGTGCCCCCAAATAACCGACTTTTCTTTAGAGACTTGCCTTATTACTGGCTGTAATTCCGTTGGACTTATTGTTATGCTAACGCCATTTAGAATTATGGGTAGACAGATGACGTAACGTAGCAATATTACCTTTACCAAATCTTTTAAAGATCTTCCCTTAAAGTACAGTATAACGACTTTGCAGCATATTGCGATTAAACAATAATGTTTACACATAAATGTGCAATGTAGAAATAATATCTATACGTACCGGGTGTCAACGGTAAGCAGCTGTCGTTTAAACAATATTATAATCGCAACAAGCCAGTGATGTTTATCTCAAGTAAAACAGCTGAGATGGTATCAATGATACAAATCGTCGTTGGAGCACAAACGTTGACGTTAAATTTCAGTTGGACCATTTCATTTTAAATGAAATTAAAACCAAACTGCATGCAGCGCTCAAATCACAATTTATTACATTTAGAAAAATCCTACTCCTTAACACCTTCGGGTAACTAAGGTTGTTGATAAATAATACTTAAAAAAATTAAACTATTAAATCTTCTCAAATAAGCGCGCCCCATGAAAAACCTAAGAGTATTCGAAAACTTAAACCCTTATTATGGCTAAGAAATGTAAAAATATGAATGAATGGGAACAATTTTAAGTTTTCTGTCTAGTTTTCTACGTATTTTCTAAAATTTTTGAGAACAGCTACGAATGAAGGGTAACAGGACAATCACCCCCCGTGCAGAAAAAAACCACGACTAACTTGAAATAACAGTAGATTATAATTGCCGCAATGTAGTGATAAAGTTGCAAAAAAAAAAAGAAATTAAGGCAGATTAACAATTCAATCTTCTTCGGGTGTTACCTTTGAACGCACAATTTTTCACTGTTATGGCCATCATGCAGCGATTTGGAATTATGTTAACATCATAGGATTAGGATTAAAATTAGTAAACTTGTAAACTTTATGGTTTATTTAAATAAACTTACATTTGTAAAGTATTTTACAGGGAAATAAATATTGTTAATAATGTATTAAAAAGAAAGGTTGGGAGCTATTCCACGCTTTTTTTTTGCACGGGGGGTTAATTGTCTGGGGGGTTATTTGTACGGGGGTTATTGTCCGGGGGGTGATTGTCCAGGGGGTGATTGTCCTAGAACCGAATGAAGCTATTGCATTTGCGAATGGATACAGGGGTGTACCAGATTACATTTCCAGAATGGGGATCTCGCTTACAATACGAGCTACAGGTTTGCTTAAATTACATGAATTATTCTAAAATATGAGAGGAGCTACAATCATTTTTTCTTCTTCTTCTTAATCGGTTCCTCTTGTACCTTTCGGTGTAGCGGTATGCTCTTCTATTTCTGTATTATGTTTCTCCACTCCTGCCAATCGTTAGCTAATTGTGCCATCTCTCCAGCTGACTTCCGCATCTCCTCATCTAATCTCTGCCTCACTTGTTTTTCCCATTTTATTCTTGGTCTTCCTCTACATCTTTTTCCCTCCATCTTCATTTTCCATCCTATTTTTGTGTATCTACTCCAATTGTTTAAAGTACTAAATTCCTCGTACTTCAGATGTTATAGCAAAAAATATGAATATGTTAAATTTCTTTTTTCTCTCATAACTTTTTTGTTTTATTCATTAGAGATCAATGTAGGTAATTAGTATGTACTTTCTTTGGGTACTTTTTTATGGAGAATGTAACTTTTATTTCACATTTTTTATCACTTGCCATTTTCGAGATATTACCCCTAACTTATTTGTTTTCTTATGGGCCGCGAAGTTGACTGAAATGTTAATCAAACGTGTTTTTTTTCCCGTTTCTAATGAGATATTACTTGCCATACCTATAAATTATAAATAAGTCACAAAATCAAGAAAAATCGTATTTTACCAATCACTTATCTATCTTTGAAAACAGAAAACAACTAATTAAATGTCAAATGACAGTATCAATTGTCTGCGGTATAATTTATTAGAATTTATAGTATTGCAACATTTGAAAATAATGAACAATTTGACATGTTGAGATTCTTTGCCATAAAAACTGTGCAGAAGCTGAGCGAATATACTGTATGTATGCAAGAATGCGCGTAATTACAGAAATTTCGAAATACATTTAAAAGTATATGGTTTCTTCATGTAACCAACCAAAATTCAAAACAAATCAATGAAGAATTAGAATGAACTGTTTATACACAGTTTCTATGGCAAAGAATGTAGCATTGCAACATATAAAATTTTTCTTTAGTTGTAAATGTGCCCATAATTATGCTAACAACTTTGCTGCAAAGACTATCGAATTACACAATACTATAAAACTCTAATAAATGATTATTACAAAAGGCTGTGCATTCCCTATTGGAATTGTAGCCGCTCTTTGGAGCTCTGCTGACTATTATTTTTCGGATAGTCACACCGCTGTTTCTTTCACTTTCTACAGGTTGTTGTTTGTCTTTGCATCTTTTACGACTTGTTTCCATGCTTTCCTACCAAGCATTTTCTTTCTCTATCCTGTTATTCCTATTTTTTCTATATCAGCTATTACTTGGTCTTCCCATCGTATTTTTGGCCTTCCTCTCCATCTTATCCCTTGTGGTTTCCATTTTAAGATCCTTTTTAGTGTAGTCTGTCTCTATCTTCTACTTATATGTCCATACCATCGAATTCTTGCAGCTTTTATTACTTTGCCTATATCGTCCCCTTTTAATATTGTTTTAATTTCGTTATTTGTTAACCTTATGTATTCCTCTTCAATTTTTCTCGCCCCATAGATTTTCCTCACTATTTTTCTATCAAAAATTTTCTTCTTCCTTCCTTGTCATGCACACAAATGATACCACAGACAAATGGTTATTATTAAAATAGTTGTATTTTTTTTTGTTTCTTTTTTCATAGATAGCTTGATAAGTGATTGGTAAAATACGATTTTCTTGATTTATGACTTAGTTGTAAAAATTAAAAAGAGAAAAATAAAGCACATTTAGCTATACCATGGCATAGACAACTTAGCGGCCCATAAGAAATAATTTTATTATGGGTACCTAATAGGTACCTCAAAAAGGGCAAAAGATGAAAAAAATCTAAAATAACAGTTACATTGTACATTAAAAAATATTATAAGAAAGTACTTATAAAATAAATGATTAAAACAAAAAAGTTAGGAGAAAAAAGAAATTCAACAATTTTATATTTTTTGCTATAACATCTGAAGTACAGGGTGGTCCAAATTCGATGGGATTGCATGGGTATCTCGGTTAATATTTAAGATAGAGAAACGGTTAAATTACCAAAAATGTGCAGTTTTTTGAGACAAACTCAGAACCGTCAAACCGTCAAAAATATTCTATCATTTCCGGTTTTCGAGTTATCGAATAAAAAATGTTTTTTTGTCATATTAATAATGTGTCATATCTCCGTTATTGTTGTAAATATCGAAAATATTTATTAAGATTATTTTTAGATATTTTTATGTTTAATTTAATTATACTAAAAAAAAAATAATTTACGCTTGCTGTTAAAAAGTTATGACACAAAATTACCTTTTTTTAAATGGAAGCGATAGTTGGCTATGACATATTTAAATTCCTTATTTTTTTCTCATTCCAAATATATAAGGGTCGATGTATTTATTTTTAATAATACGCAAGTTATGAAGGTTTTTTAGGTTTTTTTTCTAAGAAAATCATAGTAGGCTATGAAAACAAAAACCAAACAAGGTGTAAAACCTTACAAAACTCATGTGGTACAAGTTACCAAGGTTTTTTAATTTGTTGTGGAGATAAACATTGTAAATATTTGAAAATAAGAAAACAACGATATAGTCGGTATCAGCAGTAATATAGGATATTGTTGTTTAACTTATGTTCAAAAAATTTCGTATTTATCTCAGTAACAAATTAAAAAACCTTGGTAACTTGTACCACATGAGTTTTATAAGGTTTTACACCTTGTTTATTTTTTGTTTTCACAGCCTATGATTTTCTTTAAAAAAAAAAAAACTAAAAAACCTTCATAACTTGCGTATAGTTGATAATAAATACATCAACCCTTATATATTTGAAATGAGAAGAAAATGAGGAATTTAAATAGGTCATAGCCAACTATCGTTTCCATTTAAAAAAAGGTAAGTTTGTGTCATAACTTTTTAACAGCGAGCGTAAATTTTTTTTTTTAGTATAATCAAATTAAACATAAAAATATCCAAAAATAATCTTAATAAATATTTTTGATATTTACAACAATAACGGAGATATGACACATTATTATTATGACAAAAAACCGGAAATGATAGAATATTTTTGAAAACGGTTCTGAGTTTGTCTCAAAAAACTGCACATTTTTGGTAATTTAACCGTTTCTCTATCTTAAATATTAACCGAGATACCCATGCAATCCCATCGAATTTGGACCACCCTGTACGAGGTATTTAGTACTATTAAAAATTAATTGTAGCTCCTCTCATCCCTAATAATTCATCTAATTTAAGCAAACCTATATCTCTTATAATAATCGAGATCCCCATGCTGGAAATGTCTGGGACACCCTGTATGTGCATTGACAAGAATGTTTATCTCCTACATTAAAATATATCCTTATTGAAATTAACAAAGTTTTTTGAATGTTGTTTAATATTAATTATAACCAACTGATTTTGTATTTACTTTTTTAATCAAAATTATATGGAAAAGCCTACTATGCGCATACGTGCAATAAATTTTGCCCCATGTGTGTCCAATTGCAGCGAATTATTTCATGTGCGACTTAACAAAATAAAGCCAGCAGTAGAGCAGCAGGGTCATTCCATTAACTAATAGACGTGAAAATATATAAAGTTATTGTTCCCTCACATGGAGCTCATAAAACTGTTCGCTTATATTAATATACTGCCGTCCCCTATTATTATTACTATTGAGCTTATTACCGAGCTATATCTAAAAATTAAATAAACATTATAAATTTAAATAAGATTTTCGTCTAAGAACAAACTCAAATCAGAAATGTGATATAATCAATCTACACGTTAGCTGTTCTAAGCACATCGTTTCACACACAATTAACAATCTATTTTCACAGCAATTTTTATCTTTAATTAACTAACGTAAAGACGATCGGAGAATCACAGTCAGAGAAATCGCTAAGACGCTTGAATAAGTGTTGGTGGTGTGGAAACATTACTTAAAGATCATCTCAAAGAACTATCACTGCTGAGTACTATTCAATGATTAAAAAAAAAAAGTAAAGCCGGCGATTCATTCCAAGAGAAGAGTTGCTCTGGATTTAGTTTGTTTCCTTCAGGACAATGCTCGCCCTCACACTGCCGCTTTGACGATGAAGACGTTGCGGAAACTCAAGACTCAAGGGAGATGTCCTGCCTCTTCTCCCATTCAGTCCAGATTTAGCACCATCAGACTTTTATTTCTTCGGTACACTTAAATATTTTATAGGAGGGAAGAAATTCTAGTCTAATAAGCAGGTTATTGACGCTGGGCCAGAAATGGGTCAACATGCAGTAAAAAGACTTTTATTTATCTGGAATTAAGAAACTTCCAGGGCGCTGGAACAAGTGTATTGCAGTGGCAGGGGCTACATAGAAAGTGTAAGCCGTTTAGTTTCACTGTATGTATTTAATAAATAAAGTATAGCTGATAAATTTCTGTTTATATTTAAAAGTCTCTCGTATATCTGAATGCAGTCAACTAAATTAATATTATTTAGGTTAGATTTATTAATTGGGTTGTCTTAAATGTACTTTATATTACTTAACTTAAAATAAAATAAAAAAGAACTACGATGTGTGAGTTAGTTAAGCAATTAATTTTGTTTGCAAAATAATTGAAAACATCAAAATTTCTTTTGAATCTAAAAATACTCTTGTGTTTTTTTTTTTAAACAAATAAATAAAGCAGGGGTTTGGAGCGGAGCACGGAGCAGTGGAGCAATGGGTTTTTGCCCGGAGCAGGAGCGGAGTCCGAAGCAAATAATTTTGATTGCTTTACTGCTCCACTTTGTTATGTACAATTTTTTTTAAAACTACTTTTTTTCCCTTTTTTCAACGTTTGAAGATCAAAAATTTGTTTTTTAAAACATTTATTTAACTTCACTTGTTTGTTAGGGTCAAATATTGTTATTTTTGACCAACTTTTACATATTATCCGATAAAATTAAAACTTTGTTTTTAAAAACAATTTTTTTAATCAAAAAACTTTTTTTAAAAAATGTTAACAATATCTGGAGCATGAAGCGGAGCAATTAAAAAATTGGACTGCTCCAAACCCCTGATATAAAGCACCAACGTTTTCTGAAAGCCCATTGACAACCACTTGTTTTTTGTGACATTGAAAAAAACAGCTCATTGTCAACTACAGCTGAAGTGCTACACACAACTGCAAAAATTAGTAAGTGCAGTGTAATAACGTACTATACAATTAGTACGATAATTAATTGTCGCACAATTGATAAATGATATTTGCATAAAGATTTTCATTTAAATACATATCAAGTTTTGTTTGTTCTCAAACTGCCGTTTATATTTACTAATAATTTTGTTTTTTCAAAGCTTCGTTCACTTATGATTTCTGTGTAACTAAAAACATTTTCATTCAATGATTTTTTTGCTGTATGGTACTTATTTCTCGATAAGCTGCATTGTTGTTCAACGGCTGGTGCTATACAGTGCAGTTTTCTTTTAATTTATGAAGAGCAGATGTAATAAACCGTGTGCCAATTAAAATTTTGTTGCTTACAAACTCCAGATGTTCACATTGACAATTATAATTCAAACTAAGGTCTCACTAAACATATTTGTAGAACAAAAAGTTACCTGAACTTTAAACTAAAGCAAGATGGAGACCAATGATTCACCTCCGCACACAGGAGAATGCAGAGGGTTTAAAAAATGCTGCCGAAGATGGTCTATTTTTTACAATGCTCTTATTACGACTTCAAAAGTTTTTAATACACTTTTCACTTTTCGCTTAATTCGTATAGGGCTTTAAAAGCATTTTTGCAACAGGGTTGGAGAGGTCCACCTCACCGGTAAAGTTACTTGTATCGTAGGTAGCTGTGTGTAGTCGTCGATATTTACTTCTTATACAGCTCCGCATCATGCTGGTCGATTTGTATTTTAATTTTTTTTAAAGAAATTGAAGCTACACTTGCAGAAATTATAGGAAGAATGTCAAGTCAAAAATAAACTCCAGATTCTAAACGCCTTTCCTTAACCAGATTATAAACAACTACAGTCCTAATCTAAAGGTCGATAAAATTAAATCGTCTTTCAATTCACCCTTTAAAAAAGAAGAGCCACGGCATTAAAACCACTGTATCAACTGACGGTACTTAATTACCCGGTAAAAACATATAAATCGTGCTTAATGCGGGATGTAATTGCCAGCGTATCTTAGACAGTTTATCTTGATAAAGTATATCTCACAAAAATTCATCTTGTCACAATTTATTTGGATCGAAAAAGTTTTATCTAGTATGAAAATTTATCTAGTGACAGTTTATCACAATTTATCTTCGAACAATTTCCTTCAGGTAAATGTTTCTTGCGAGATAATATAATCTTGAGGTGCGTCAACTCGTAAATATTTTACACCCAGGTACAGCTGACATTAGGCCAAGTTAACTGGATGGTATGTAGGCCTGGTTTTATGAAGCAGTTCGTATTAAATCTGTAACTGTTGTGAGATACGAGGATGAGATGAATAGTTTCCGGCCTAGGGAGGAAAACAAATCCTGTCCTGTAGATGTATACAGATTTTATTTTTCGACACATGTAGTCTCTTTCTAGTTCACTACATACGTTTTAAGAGTCTTTTACTACAACCACTAATGTAAATGACTTTTACCGTACAACCTGCATGCATAGTAAGTGGGTCCTTACGCACGGTAAGCAAAAAGCACAGTTTTTTTTAAAAGAAATGATCAAAGTAGACTCACGTAAAACACTTCCTGCATGCCTAGTAAGTGGTTTATAACGCACGGTAAGGAAAACGCACACTTGTCTAGATATGTTCAAGTGGGCTTACGTAAAAATTGACAAAACAACGTAATTACATGTGTTTATTAGCTAAAAAGCCGTTAAAATCGTATGTATTATGTGATCGTAGAAAAAGTATGCTACATAACACGAGCTGTGAAGCAATTACGCACTCGCGGCTACGCGGCTCCGTGCGCAACTTTTCCACTCGTGTGTAATATGCTTCTTACAACTCTTGTTGTGTAATATACTATTACGTATTTTATGGACCATTTTCTTGGAAACAGCGGTTTTTGGCCTGCTCGACGTTGTCCATCCTCAGTGCTCGAACGACCAGAGTTATAATCCGGTTCCCAAGTTTTAACTGTTGGGAATGATGGAGAAGACTCTCGTAAGTAGAATGTGCAAGGTTTTCTCAATTGTTAATTTAAAAAAATTGTTCACTTCGGCGGACCGTCAAATGCAAACCTGACATAAGCTTATGAATTTTTAAAAATCACACTAATTAAGGAGGGCGCTGAAAAAACATAGACAATACATAAAAATTTGCGCCCTCTGTAGGCTAGGCAGGAAAATATTCATCCCATACTTGTAAACTAACAGCACGGCCGCTGTAATTAAAACATTTAAAATTTATGAATCGTCCAAGTAGAAAATTTGTATGGAAACTTAACCTTGTCCCGTTTGCTCAAGTTTTTGCAAAAATAATGAATTCCATCAGGCACATGTCCGCGAAAACAGTAAAAAAGCAAGCTAGAACTTGGATTAACTTCACCTTCATAAAAAAAAAAAATACAGGGTGTTTTACTTTTCCATGGTACACTATTGCTATCTCCGTAAATAATGAAATTACAAGGTTGGTTAAATGGGACAAAAGTTAGCTATTTAGGAGTGTATTTTAAACAAGATCTTGTTTTGTTTAAAAATTCCATGGCTTGCGTGATATAACGAAAAAACCGAAATCGATCAAAATTTTTAAACTTAAATATCTCGGCTATTGTTGCGAATACACAAAAACGTCAAAGGAAAAATGTTTTGCAGATTTTGTTTGCTATAAGATGGCGATAGTCGGATTTATACTTATAAATTACCGTGCGAGATATTTGACAAAACAACAATTTTTTAAATGGCAGTCGTAGAATGTGATGACAGATTTAAAGATTATTATTTTTTCTTTACAATGATATAATATTTTATATATCTATTTTTAAAAATAAGTGAAATAACATAAAAAAAAATGCAAAATCTTACGATAAAAATCAAGGTTGCCATGGAAAAAACAATAACCGACTTCATTTGTTTTATTTCGATCCTTGCTCGTCTATTATGTCACTATTTTAACGGTGATATTAAAACAAATGTAATGCGAAATAAAATAATCATACTAATAGTATGCAAAGCATAGAGACAAATAATAATATATATATACCTATATTTTTTTAATTTTTACGATTTGTTTTTACAAGTACTTTGAAATATTTAATTTTTACTCGATTCCGGAGGGGGACAAGTGCCCCGTTTGCCCCCCCCCGCCTTGCAGACACGCCCATGCTAATAGTCATAATATGAATTTATATTATACCTCTTACTAATGGTAAGACATCAGCAAAAAGTATTTAAAATGTTTACATATGTCGATTTACATTATTTCCAGTTAACACAATTATTATAATAGACAAGCAAGCGTCAAAATAAAAAAATGAAGTCGGTTATGGTTTTTTTTCCATGGCAACCTTGATTTTTATCTTAAGATTTTGCATCTTTTTAGGTTATTTCGCTTATTTTTGAAAATAGATATATAAAATATTATATCATTGTAAAGAGCAAAAAATAATTTTTAAATCTAAGTCATCACCTACTACGACTGTAATTTATAAATAAAAATCTGACTATCGCCATCTTATAGCAAACAAAATCTGCAAAACATTTTTCAGTTGGCGTTTTTGTGTATTCGCAACAAAAGCCGAGATATTTAAGTTTAAAAATTTTGATCGATTTCGGTTTTTTCGTTATATCACGCTAGCCATGGAATTTTTAAACAAAACAAGATCTTGTTTAAAATACACTCCTAACTAGCCAACTTTTGTCCAATTTAACCAATCTTGTATTTTAATTATTTACGAAGATAGCAATAGTGTCCCATTGAAAAGTGAAACACCGTGTATATCTAAAGCAGTGTTTACCAAACTTACAACTTATCTTCAGCCGAGGGGGTACGCCGGTATGAGATGGTCGTAAGTTTGGTAAACACTGGATTAGATGATTGATTTTTGACACTATAAAACTTAGCTGAAATTGTTTGCCCATCTACAAGTCCAGCATTAATAATTGTGGTTGCTTTTTAGGAGAGACGCACAACAACAAGTACAAGGCATTAGTATAACAAAAGTAATTTGACAGAAAGTTATACGTCAACAGCTTTAATACAATAACGTTTTCTTCCATTATAACTGACGCGGCGCAATATTGATATATGTTACCTGCGATTCGAGTTTATGGCGCCTTTGAATTTTATTGCATGCCACACTTGTTCCTGGATATTAAATCCGTTTGTGGTCAACGGTTCACATTGCCATTACAATAAATTGTATTGAACCATGGAACACATTATTAAAATAATGTGTGTCGACTGAACTTTCTTCTGTTGTTAAAATATGCCGATAAGTTCATTAAGCTACTAGCATTAATTACTAACAAACTTTTGCACGGTATTATAATTTACGCAAGTACCAATTAGAATTTAGGTCAACAATACCACAAACGCTAATCAACACAAATATACTGCTAGGTAATCGATTTTAGCCTGCATGTGCTTGCAGCAAATTTAATAATAAATTTAAGTATAATACGTGACACATCAAATGCAATTGTTTTAGAAAATGTCACGTGGGAGGTAATAAAAAGAAACTCTTACAAATGGACCTTTATTACATTCGTTATTGACTGAAATATCACTGTAAGCTTTCGTTGCAGCTTATAATTATATCTATAAGTACGAGTCGACAGGGATTTAATTTTATAAGTATAAAATTACCAGCTACATTATTAAACTGTCTTTACCTCGACTTGTATGATGTAATTTCATAAAATTAACTTAACTCGTAGAATATAGTTTTAAGTCGTGTTTTGTAAGAGGCTAAGTATAACTGTAATAAGATCCCTATGTAATACTATACACAATAATACGTTAATAATATTGTATGTATTACTGATTTAAAAAACAGTATAATATAAAACATTAACATGTATAGGGTGGGCGAATTTCGATGTTTTTATAGGGAATCTCGGTAACTATAAGAGGTATCAAAAAACGGACATACGTTTCTCGATATCTTTTTTCGAGAAAAAGTTATTGGTGAAAACTAAAATTGGTTATCGTCTTTTGTTTTCGAGTTATCGCCGATAACTCGCGATAACTCGATTTTTCTTTTTATGACTATATCTCGCTTATTTATGAAAATAAACAAAAATAGTTTTGACCTTCTACAGGCACTTTTTTGATAAGTATGCAGTGGCGTAGACCATTTAAAAAAAATTAATAAAAAATCGAAATTCGAGTTGTGACAAAGTTGTATTTTTTTAAATAGAAACCATAGTTGGCTGTGACATCACGAGAAAGAGGATTTTTTTCCCCATTCCAATGATATACAATTATTTGGGGTCGGTTTATTCATTTTCCTTACATTGTAGCAAAAATTAGGTAATTTTTCTTTTTTTTTTCTAGTAGTAGGCTTATGTCATTAAGAATATACCTGGTAAAACAAACTGTCATTCTGTTGTTTTAATTAGTTTTACAGAAATAATCACGTTTAATTGTTGATTGTTTTTATTTTTGTACCTTAAAAACACGAAATAGCTTACGAATATTACGAAAAGTGTGATATGTTAGAATGTTCTATTCAAAGTAATAATAATTCTAAAGCCGCAAGTGAAACATATTTTAATCGTTACCCATAATGAAGAAGAAATTTCCCACAATTATTAAGATTTTGTTTTAAGGCATCCTAATAAATCTATTTTTGGAAGATTAAAACAAAATTCCATTATTGTTACAACAGAAATAAAATAATTGTTAGTAAAATCATTAGGGATGGTCCCTCAAGGGTGGTCAACGTACAAAAGATTAGGAACCACCGATATAGGTGGTCAATTGGTCCCATCCTGTTTCGATAATATTACAATGTGTGCCACATGTTCTTTTATTGTTCTTCGTCAACTTAGCTTATAACCTGTAGTATACATTTTTTAAATAAATTTGTGCTCCTACTGTCATTTTGTTAATGAATAATTATAAATTAAAAATTTCACATGGGGCATTTTAGTTGCTTAAAAAAATTCGGTCAATGAAGCACTTTTGGATAATTACTTCTAATTTTTAGTTTTTGTAATAATACCTTCCAAGGCTACATACATTTAATCCATATACAGAGTTGGACAAAATTTAATTTTTATCAAAAAAATCAAAAATTATAGATTTTTTTAAAGAATCTTTACTATTTTCACTTTTTACAACTAATTTATTTATTATTCACGCTACATTATATTATCTTCTATACAGCGTCATTCAAAAAGGATAAACAAATAAAAAAGTTTTTTTACTAAAAATTTCTCATAAACTTTCATTCCTGATGAGTTGGTGGATGATCTAAAACTAACTTAAAATGAAAAAAAAATCCCAAAAATGTATACGATACCAGATTTTAGCGATTTCAGAAATATTCACATAAAGTGGCCCTATTTTAAGAGTTACAAAAAAAACTTTATAGGGAAAGATTGTTTACAATTCAAAAATACGATCAGGTGTAATATGACGTTAAAATTTCAATTTTTATTTTTGAAGTAGTTTTAACATCCAAAAAGTCTGGAACAAATGGAAACGTTTTTTATTATTGGTTTCTCAAATAATTTTATTCTTGAGAAAGTTGGTGCATAGTCTGAAACTACTTTTTTGTGCGATCGTACTATAAACAGCTGTTTGACGGACGCGTTAGCAACCATAAAGTACTGCATTACCGGCCTTATCCTTAGCAACGGCCGTAAAAGTTACTTTTCAGGCCGTTACCCTTAGCAACGGCCGAAAAAGTAACTTTTACGGCCGTTGCTAAGGAAAGGGCCGGTAATGCAGTACAAACGCCGTCATCTGTCAGTGACAGAATGTCACGTAGTTTTTAACCTATAATTTTGAAAATTACTAAAAATTTAAATTGTTTTTAATTCGATCGCACAAAAAATGTAATATGCACCACGGCCAAAACGTACTTTTTCGGTCTGATTGCTGGACTCGACTACGTCTCGGCCAGCAAACCAGACGCGGCCGAAAAAGTTGCACTTTTTGGCCTTGATACATAAATAACTATTAAGTTGAAAAAAAGTTCAATAAAACTTCATATTACACTAGGATTTTAACGATTTTAGAAATATGTATTCGAAAGAGTAGTTTTATAAGAATTGTAAAAAAGTTTAAAAAAGGTGTTTAGAATTTTAAAATAATATTAAATAAAAAACCGTTTTTCCTAGTTTTTTTTTAACTCTTAAAATAAGGGCACTTAGTCTTACGAATATTTTTAAAATCGCAATATTTTTATTTTTTTATTTTTTTATTATTTAAAATTTGCAATGCACCTAATCCAATAGATTAATAAACATTTTAACTTTAACCTAATTTACTACGTTTGTGTTTGAGTCTGGATGTCGCCAATGGTCCATCCTAGTCACTATTACAATCTACACTACACTACTGTGGCTACATAGCACTGTACTCTGCTTTTGTACACTTTAAGTCTACACAAGTTCAAACGGTTTAATCCGTTTGAGCCTACGCACTAGTTGTTGATTATCGAGAAGTTGGAGCACTTCAATGTTGGAATGTCTGTGGAGCCTCTCCTCATGGCTTTTGGCAGCTTTTTTAATTTCTTCCTGGACAGATTCTACCTGGAGTTCCCGGTGTAAGTCGCTGTTCCGAACATACCAAGGGGCATTTACTATGCTTCTTAATACGCGGTTTTGGAATATTTGAAGACAGTTGTAGTTGCTTTTTTTGGTACAGCTAGGTACACTTTTGTTTCACTTCCGGTTTCGCCGGAAATGACCCTAACTTTGTTATTTTAAATGGAACACCCTGTATAGTTTTACATTTTTGGAAAGAGGTAGCGATTTTGGATACAATTGCACCATTTAGGTTAATTTTTATAACCTCAAATAATTTTTTGACGAAAATTAAATTTTTTATTAAGTGAGCCGTGGCCCGCATAAATTAAATTTTGTCAACAAGTGTCCGAAAAATGGTTTTGTAAATTTTAATTGACATTTGGGCTGCTTAAATAGACCTTAAAGGTTGCGAAATTGTTTTTTTTTAAAAAAGTCAATTTTTTTAAATGGAACGATGGTGGCTCATGCGGGTATTTAAATAGAGTATTTTCTGGCGAATTGAACAATACCAATAACTTGGTATTTTTATTAGTAGCAGGCATTAGAAATTTCAAATAATTGTAAGATTTTGGTAAGATATCCTAATAATCATAGTTGACTATGCCAAATGGCAACAAAACAAATGCTTTTTTTTTTTGCTTTTTTTACAAAACCGTTTTATGGACACTTGTTGACATAATAAAATTTAATTTATACGGGTCACTGCACACTTAATAAAAAATTTAATTTTCGTCCAAAAATTATTTGAGGTTATAAAAATTAACCAAAATGATGCAATTGTATTCAAAATTGATTCCTCTTTCCGAAAATGTAAAAATATACAGGATGTTCTATTTAAAATAACAAAGTTAAGTAAAACAAAAGTGTACCTATGTTCAACTAATCCAGTTTTTTTGCACATATCACATGTCTAAAATTTCCTTTGTCTAAGTTCCAAACTAAAGAAAAAAAGGGGGGTGATCCTGATTTCAGTTACACCCGGTATAGCATATTCTATACCTTTTGGACACACGCTATACGATGAAAGCTTAACAGTCTAAAAAATACATCGTTGTTTAGCAAAATTTGTGTATCTCAATCATTTTGTTAGCTTTAATCAACACAAAGTATTTTGAAAATAATTCATACAACACTAAACAAAGGTGCCGTCAATCGTTCGCTACACCAGTATTAAATTCATGAGCTTGTTTGTTGTATAAAAATAGTATGTGTTTAAACAATAGTCGGTAAAGTTTGGAATATTGCCAATTGAAGCTGCAATTTGTAATTTATTTGCATTTATTTTAATCGGTTCTTTAATTGGAACACCGGCGGCACACAATAAATCAATAAAACATACTTTATGACTATTTAAAAACATTTAATTACCTAAATTATTTTTTTGAAATCAGCACTTTCGCGAACAACGTTTAGCTAAATATATAGTGCGAGTACGTCACAATAAAAATTAAACGTATGCATTTTGAGTTATTTAGATAATAGATGAAATCTTATAATTTTAATTTTGCTTGTTCTGTTTAAACGAATTTTCTAGCAAAAATGATCTTTGTTCACTTGTTATTTAACGATTTGGACTTACAAAAGTTCAGTAAAAGTGATTTGAAAGTTTCACGAAATAAATAAAATTTTATTTATGTAAACGGAAATATTTTTAAAACAAATGAGGATGTGTACAAATCCAAATTGAATTGCAGCAAATTGTTATTTATGTCACAATGAAGTCCATGTTTAAGTAACAACAAATATGCAAATATAGCAAACAATTATGGATGGTGCATAAAAAAAATATATCATGTGATGTATTGAATAACCATAGTTAGATTCGGCTGAGGCATCTATAAAAAATTCCAGAGATCGTAAGGCAAAACTATGATGTAAAATAATAACCTGTGCCAAAACTATTTTTTGTGCTGCAAAAAATTTAAAAAAAGCTACACATAATTGGAGATTTGACATTTTTGTGTTCATCATACTTTTGGATTGGCTAAAATGAAGAAAAACTAGCTTTAAAATACTATAGTAAGAAGCCATCGATGTCTGTTACGTTTATCGTTAGGTTGGTAATTATTACGGTGGTAATCTGGTAATAAGTGTAAAAAAAAAACGCTCGTGGCAGCATAGGTAATTATCTATATTTCTGTTCCAAGTCTGCTTAAATGTGTTTATATAAGACATTCTTTTGGTTCGACAATAATATTGTTTTAAATTAAAAGCAAATATATAGGGTGTTTCTTAAATATTGCGAAAAAATTCGGGTGGTAATTTCTTATCGAAAATTAAGGGGAGCTTTTATATGTTTTTTTTTCCCGTTAGACGTCTTTTTTCGGAATTACATTCCCTAAAGGGTAGCGGTAAAACTAAATTTTTATTTAATTTTTCAAATTTACATATGTAGGAGAATGATATTTGGTAGATCTTTTGTACTTATCAAAAGGTTTCCCATAGTTATATTTTTAATTATCTTCCACCTTCACAAGGGGCTGAAAAGTGCGAACCTTGTTGTTTTTTTTAATAAAATTTTTTGCAGGCTTGAAATTAGCAATTTAAAAAAATTTAAAGAAAAATGTTTAAATTGCTAAATTTAAGCCTCCAAAAAGTTCTGATAAAAAAAACAACAGAGGTCGCACTTTTCAGCCACTTGTGAAGGTGGGAGATGATTGAAAATATTACCATGGGAAACCTTTTAGTAAGTACAAAACATCTACCAAATATCATTCTCCTACATACAGGGTGATTCAAATTCGAGGGCGACCATGGGGATCTCGCTTATTACTGAAGATAGAGGGTAGGTTCAAATTTGGCAAAGTTGCTACATTTTAGCTCATCAATAATATCAAAACGGTTTTGAAATATATTGAACCGTTTTTGAAAAACTTGAAGAAACAAAACTGAAAAAATGACCGTTTGTTTTTTGCTATAACTTTTTTATTTATAATTTTTTCGAGTTTGAATCACCCTTTATATCCAAATTTGAGAAATTAAATAAACACCTAATTTTACCAGTCCCCTAGATTACTTTATTCAAACTTTCAACAAAAAAACATTTTTAATAGTAAAATT
This sequence comes from Elmis aenea, assembly GCA_947652605.1. Taxonomy (NCBI): domain Eukaryota; kingdom Metazoa; phylum Arthropoda; class Insecta; order Coleoptera; family Elmidae; genus Elmis; species Elmis aenea. Next base: position 10,687,678 of record OX393580.1, read on the forward strand.
TTAACCCAACAAAAAGTTCTGGTAAAAACACCAAAAGGGTCGCACGTTTCAGCCGCCTGTGAAGGTGGGAGATTGAAAATATTACTATGGGAAACCTTTCAATAAGTACAAAATATCTACCAAATATTATTCTCCTACACATCTCCAAATTTGAGAAATAAAATAAAAACCTAATTTTACCACTTCTCTTTAGGGGAGTGTAACTCCGAAAGAAAACGTCTAAGGGAAAAAAAATGATACAAAAGCCCGCCTTAATTTCGATAAGGATTTACCTCCTGAATTTTTTCGCAATATTTAAGAAACGCCCTGTATATTTAAAATTCCGTTTTCCAATTGTTGTCATAATTGAATACCAATTAATTGGAAACGCCAATGGTTTGTTTACATTTCCTGTGATCGCATTGTATGCGCCTAACACTGTTGAAGAACCGCTTTTAAGTTTTTTATTCATCAGGAAACAGATAAAATTTGCCTTGACGTCTGCGTAGAAATTCAAAAAGCAAAAGTAAGTCTTGACAAAATTATAGATTAAGAAATTTTAAATTTTGCAAAATAAGGTTCCCATCGCACAAACTTTTATACATTTCAAGTAATTTATTTTTAATCTAAATTTTAGACAGCAAAGTATAAAGTTTATAAAGTTTTGAGATTCACAACTTGTGAATAAATCCCTAAACGTTTTAGTTTGCGGCATATAAACGTGAAAATTATTCACGAGATAAATCATTTCTAAGAAATGTTAACATAAACAGCCTCGGTTAGAGGAAATGAGTTACAGAAAGTTATTTAAATTCAAATATAAAACTTACAAATTTCACACCAACAACTTGTTTAATATTCAGCCATTATGCATTAAAGATGCCGATTTTAAACGACAATCTATTTCAGATTTTGTTACTGATATTGCTCACCATTCATAAATTCTTGGTGATTGAAATAATATGCCTTGTGTAATTTTTTTAAATATACAGCACAATTTAGTACAACGTACAAAAATATTTCTATATAACTATTACCTACAGCAATGTTAAAGACGAAACATACTTTTATGAATTTGCATACTAATCATTTAAAAATATTGTACCGGCTGATATTTTAATCGCGATGTTGGACTTTTGTGATTATCTATTTTGTTAATATAATTTCCTATTAATCCATGCGCTATTTTATTTTCGAGATTTAGTATTTAATTTGACAGGTAGGTTAGCTAGGTGAAGGAAATTTTTTGACAAAATATAACTCGTGCATTGCAAATAATCTATTTTATTTCTTGCCTTATACTGATCATAAATTAATTTTTTTCCCTGCGTCCGGCCAGAAAATCAGTTGTTACCGATCAATTTTCAGGCGGAAAATACATCTTTACTGGCCTAAGCCAGAAAGTAACTGGTTGCCATGGTGATGTTTTGTTGATTTGCGCTGTCAAACAAGCGTCACTATACCACCAAGCGAGTTTGCACCTGTGGTTTGTTAAGTTATTGTTTGATTATGGATGGCGACGATAATGATTTTGGTGTCAGTGACGGATGCAGAAAAATATTGTACGTAACATACCCGTCAAGTGTACTGTATCCTTTGAGGACTCGCCAAGGCTCGTCCCAAAACTGCCTACTCGTCCAGTAAAGTATCACTTTCCGGTCTTGTTACGTAAATAACTATTACGAAGAAGTTGCTGTTTGGTGTACTTGACGTTATGGTGATTACTTGCTGCAGTGGCATTTAAAAATTAAAATCATGCAACTAAAGTAATTAATTTTTACCCGTACATATTATAATACAGGGTGGTCCACCATTGGGATCTCGTAAATGGTAAGAGCTACAAAGAAGTTTAAATTAGACAAAACGTTTCCCTTTCTGAAACCTATTCAGTGATGCTTTAATGCAGTGGTTTCCAACCTGTGGGGCGCGCCCCCCTAGGGGGGCGCGAGGCTATTGCAAGGGGGGCTCGCAGCTCTTGCCAAAATATTATTTTTGAATACAAACAGACAAAAATAACTTTGTTTTTACAGAATATGGTATATTTGTTTTGTAGCCCATTAAATAATTATTAAAGTATGAAATTAGATTGTTACGAAAAGTTAGGGGGGCGCAAATTTTTTTTTTATGAAAAAGGGGGGCGTAGGTACAAAAAGGTTGGAAACCACTGCTTTAATGTTTTAAAAAAGCTCCATGACACACATGGACAAAAATTAAAATACAGATTTTTTTTGAAATCGTTAATAACTTGGTTATACTTGATGGTGCAAAAATATTTTTGTGGAAAAAGTACATTTTTTACGCGCTGTTAAATGAAAACATTTGTTAATGTTGTTATAATAAGCGAGTTATTAACGATTTAAAAAAATATGCCCATTTTGATATTTGTATATTATCTGGTGTGCCATGGAACTTTTTTAAATATTAAAGCATCACTGAATAGATCTCAGAAAGAGAAACAATTTGTTTAATTTAAACACCTTTGTAGCTCTCACCGTTTACGAGCCCAATAGTGGCCCTTCTTTGTGGACCACCCTGTATCTGGTATCGTGAAAATTTCTTTTACCTGTCAAATTTGCGTTTTTAACCAATCACTAATCTTAAATCTTCTAGAGACTACCAATAGGAGCATTATTACACGGTAATAATTTTACATTATCTTGTCAATGTTGATCCTCCTGTCAAATTTGCCTTTTCGACCAATAAACTCAGATTTCCTAGAAATGACCAATAAACATAATCATACACTGATAATATCCTTTCGCAATTAACAGATTTTCATGCGTTTATTGGTAGTTTCTAAAAAATCTGAAATTGTGATTGGTCGAAATCTCGAAAATATAAAGTTGGAGAGGAAATTAAATATTTTGGTCTTGATAATTTTTTGACGAATTTCGGCGACCAGTACCGTTACTTTATTATAGATTAGACCACACCCCTGACGCACCACTCTGACAGTACTTGTAAAATTTGACATAACGTACATTTAATTTGACAGGTAGGTTAGGTGAAGGAAATTTTCTGATAAAATATAACTCGTGCATTGCAAATAATCGATAATTTTTGACAAATCTTCACTCATGCAAGTTGAATAAGAAAAAATCACGAGTGCACCATCAGCTCAATTTGCCTTCGGGCACATTTACCAAAAATTATCGATAATAATTTTCATTGCACTTGTTATATTACTACTGAATATTTTGTAAAATGTTTAGCGACTTAATTAAAATGTTTTTTCGTTGTTCCAATAATTATTACTCGTAAAATAGTTTTAATGATATAATTCGAATTGCCCTTTTATTTGAAATTGTACTATTTCCAATTCTAACAACGTTCTCTCATAGTAATATAACTTTAACCATTTTTTATCAACGTTTCCTTCAAGTGGTCTAGGTGATAAAACGATTACGAAGTGAAAAATGTGCATGTTCAAGTTTATTTGGTTTTAAATTAGGAGCATATTGTGCAGCAGTGATGTTCACGTCACTCTGTCTTTAATCACACATTCCAATAATTAATAATAAAGTAAAATTTTAATTGACACGTAAAAGATAAAATCAAACGAAAACAAAAAAAGTCCTGCTTCGAACATGACGCATCAGCCCAAGAGAAACTGCGGCGTGGTTTCCGATACCGGAAATACAGAAAAAGCTAATAGATACAATTTCTCAAATAAAACGCCTCAAACAAGTGCTTTTCTATGTTGCACTTATTACTGCAACTTTTTGCGTTGTTACTTTTTAGCTGACGACTAACAATAGTAAGTTTTTCTTTCTATATTTCCATCTATGCGGAAGTTTTTAACAAGATACGTTATTTAATGCTTTTTTACAGAGCAATTCTCTTTTGATTATATGTTGAGCGAATACGGTACAACCCATGTTCTCAATAAAGTACTGATTTCGTTTATAGAAAATGCAAGTTATTCACGTTAATTAAAATTTCCAACTGATACTTTTTCACGTGATCCAGTGTTAACAATGTGAAGTTAACACAAAAAAAATCTATAGGATGCCTCGCAAGTGCATGTTCAGCAATTCACAGCGATATTGTCTCATAAATTGTGATCTGTGTCAGTCTAACTTTTAAATTTTATCACTAATAGAGAAAAGTCGCCTATTATGGAGTACTTTCTGTATATGTTGAAAAAAAAAGAACAATTTGATTTTAGTAAAACTATTTAGAATAATATATTTAATGATATTTCAAGAAGTAAATTTCAATAGCAGATTATATGCATGATGACAGAATGTTTATAAAAATTAAAAAAAAGAAAGGTACTGAATCGCATATTAGGCAATGCAGATGCCTAATATGGGATAGACGAGTTTTATTGTGGTAGCAAAAGAAAAAAGTTGAACAATCAGTAAAATAGATACTTCATTTCATTTGAACATTATAAACATCTAAAAAAAATGAGTACCTACTTGGGTATATCCCAAAATTAAAGAAAATAAAGATATTCATAGTTCACATTTTATTTACAAGCTAATATGGGGTACTCCAAATAAAGCATTTTGTCTATACCCCATATTAGGGTAATATGATAGGGTTTTAACAAATTATTCGAGTCTTTGTAAATAAAAAATTACACGAGAAATTAATAAGTATTATGCTTAAAATGGATGCAGAAATAAACTTGATAACTTATCGTTAGAACTTTCAATAACAATTTCTGTGGAATCGTCAGAAATATTCAATAGCGCGGGAATAATTAACGGTTATGTTTGTTGATAGTGAAGTTACCTAACAAATTCAAACTACGTCAGAAAACTTCATAACGTATGTACATTGTTTAATAATATTGACCACAGATAAAGAGTTATAGCAAGCGCAGAAATAGAGGTACCCCACATTAGGAGACTTTCCTCTAAACCCCAAACATTTCAAGACAATTCTCATTTATTTCGAACGGTATCCAAAAAGCTCATATAAAGTTCTGACACAATTATTTAAGTCTCAGGTAGAACTTTAAATAAAAAGGTTCGGCACTGGTGTTGCGGCTGTGTTTTGGTCCTAGTTAAATGTGAGTGCGTAATTGTTAACTCACGCAATTTCAGCAACTTATAGCAAATTGTTTTAAACGTCAAAGGCAAAGGATTCAATCGCATTATAAACACTGGCGGACCTGGCCTGGCTTTGCTACCTTTTTGGTATCGAACCATTTTATTTCACATTATTCTCTACAACAAAATAGAATTTTTTGAGGATATAAATTGGGTAAGTAAAGTTTACAGGTGATGATAATTTGTGGGTGGTAAATTTTCTTGCAACATATTTTTACGTTTTAATGAAACACTGCATTACTTTAGGTTGGGTCAGTGGCGGATTAGCCCAATTGGAGGCTCCTGACGATAAAGTTTAGTTTATGGGGTTTCCAAAATTTATCTGACGACAAAAAAAACGGCTTTTTTTTAAATTGTTGGTTTAAGGACGCTTCAACTTTGGCCATTAGCGTCCGGGAAGAGGGTGCGAGGAACAAGGTAAGGGTAGGTAAAAGTACTGTCACAGCATTTGCCTATAGTAGATAGAGGGAACCATCTGAAACCTCTACGATGACAGACGGCTTTATGTAAAAATATGTTTTATAAAATTTTTCTTTATACCCCGGATTACATTTCCTGCGTGGGGATCTCGCTTATTAGAGGAGACACAGATTTGTTTAAATTGAATGAATTATTCATTGGTATGAGAGGAGCCACAATCAATTTTTAAAAGTACAAAATTCCTCGTACTTCAGATATTACAGCAAAAAATATGAAAATGTCGAATTTCTTTTTTCTCTCATAACTTTTTTGTTTTAATCATTAGAACAATTTTATTTGTACTTTCTTAAGGTAAAATCCCAATGCTGGAAATGCAATCTAGGACACTCTGTATACGTACAAAAACGTCATTTAAAAGAAAAAATTCGAGCAAACATTAATTATTTTAAATATCGATATTGTTTAATATTTATTCTTCTACAAAATCGTCATACTATTAACCCTTTTCTCTGACATTGTGTTTCGATGTTGGTTTTTCACTCTTTTTAACGCTGAGGACGGTATTTCTACCAATGTATTAAAAAACGGAAAAGTAAAATTTTTTAAAAATTTTTTCAACATTTGGAAATGTTGAGGACATTTTAGTTGCTCCCTGGTTTATTTTTGTGGCAGGATTAAATTTGTTTTTATCTTCACATATAAAGAAGAGGAACTGCTCAAATTCATCATCAAGAAGATCTTTTATAATTGTTCGACTTTCTTTTTCTTTTCTAAATTGGTAAAACTTCAATGAAAAAATATTTTGAAATTTATTATAATATAGTCCTCATATATTTAGTTTTTCTGAGCAAGTTCTGCAATCAATCATATTGTCACAGACAACACTAATGTAATGAAAAATGATTTCTTTTCGTTAAGAAAATGAATGCATTTTCATGTTATTTTTCAGTGGCCTGCGTATTTCATCCCGTTCGTTAAAAGTAAAAGATGTATGTCGTTCCTATTTCTAACATTACAAAATTCATCACGGATGATGAAAATTTTAAATGATGTTAACAAATCAGAACCCATAAGGAGTTTCTTTTTTATATAATTGTAGACAATTTTTCAAGCCAGTATCGCATCTGTTTTCGCCACCATCTAGTTTCAGTTTTTTTTTTAACAGTTAAGCCACTTTCACATTTTTCCAGCTTTCTATTCAAAATTTTCCAGCGTTTAGTGGATGCAGAAAAAGTAAATATGTATGCAAGAAAAACTTTTTTCTTTTTTTTCTCTCCTTTATTCCACCGGCAATTTTACTACGCATATAGGTATGCACTTTTTTGCACGAATTTATTATTATCAGTTGAATTGTAAGCTTGGTTTTTAGGTAATGATGAATTTTTTTTCCAGGACCCTGGCTGCCGCCAGATCAGATAGCCGCTCGACTCGCCATGGGATTGGTGCAGCATATTAGAATAGGGTAAAAATATCATGCAATTAGCGTTACACTTCACAAATATCTTACAAATCTCGCAAAACCTTCATTTTTTTACTAAAATACAGCTAGCTGCAGGACGCTTTCATAATTTCGTTGTTTTCATTAAAATATAATAATTTCGATGATGGATTGATAGATTATACGTTAAAGCTCAACAATAATTTAACAACTATCGTTACAGATACACAAACCATGCGACAACAAGGTTGGATCATGCATTTTTTTTCAGTTTCTCGTGATTGTTTGGTCTTTAACCCGCCGTGACTCGCGCGGGGTGTTCCAGACACCCCAGCCTCTTTTTTATTGTGTAATTTTTTTTTGGTTAGGCTTTATGACCCCTACTTTTCAGTAGCTGGAGTTACATATGTTTCCAACCTTTTCTGTGAAAATAACTAGTTTCGTTGCTTTTTTTAAAGAGTTATGATTTTTTTTTTCAAAACTATGCGTTTATTTCTATGTAATAAGTATACGTATATGTACTGTAGCATATTTGCAATTTCGTATGCCACTGTAGCTGACATCGCTCTATAAATTTGCTTACATTTTCTATGAAACTTATGACAGAAAGAAAATACCTGACTGTAACAGGTTATGGAGGTTAATTGTCATTAGCAGTGCTTATCCTTGCTGTACCGTTACTTATCCCTTAGGATAGGTACTTGGTACTTACACTGCGCTATATCGTGTTACATCGTGTTGGTACAAAATAGCAGATATTATTATTTTACTTAGTGTATTCTATTGCCAAATTATTTTTATATAATAAAAATTATAAGTAAACAAAAATAAATTTAGTTTCATAATTTATTCTTTCTAACCCGAGTAAAATACTTTTTTGTTATAGCTCTATCAATATATTTTGCATTAACAACTATAGTAAAAAGTCAGTTTGTATAAAGTAATTCAAGTGAAATCATTTTATGAATAGTTTTAAATAAAATAGCAGTAAAATCAGACAAAAAATTACGAATAGTCTGAAAAACTGATGGGGTGTAGGAAACACCCCGCGCGAGTCACCACGTTAGTAGAACTAGCGCGAGTCACGGCGGGTTAATGACACTCGTTAGAGCAACATTTTAATTTTTTTAAATGGATGCTCGCACAAAAAAGCGTCCATACGTTTTAATTACAAAAACAAAAAGTAAATACACCCTCTACAACTACCGACTTCTAACACTTCACCTTGATCTTGATGATATACGATTGCAGAAATGTGGATATTGTATTTAAAAATGAAACAAAACTTCACATTTTTCGAACTGCATACGGTCGGTTGATGATTCAGAGAATAAAGATTGTGGCGAACGTCTACACCGGCCTAATAAATATATTACGTACAACCTTCAAGTTTCGCGACAAACTTTTTCAGTACACATACAATAAAATATACTGCATGTCAACGATGAAAAAAGAAATTTATAGTCTTCAATGGTTGATTAAATACTCATTTAACTCCTATTTGCGAGGTATTCCTTGAACACAGATCGACTGGTTAGGACTATATATAGCTATACACGATATTTCACAACAGTATAAAATGATGCTTTTTGTGTAATATTTCTGACTGCTACACAATCCATGCGGATAGAAAATCGTTTTCAATTTCAACTCTATACGACCGTAAGGAGTGGCCACTTAAAAATGATAAATGATTTTGACTTCCGGTACAGCGGTAGATGTGCACAATTGCTTACCAATCCTAAAAATGTAGTTACAAAACCAACGGAATATTAAAAGTTGAGCGTAAAAGCACTGTATCTTAATTCGATAAACAGCAAAAAACAAACAAGTTGTTAAATTTAAACAACATATAAACCTTTTAACTACTATAAATTATAATTACTAACAATTTTAATTATAATTACCAAACACCTCAGTCAATTTCAACTTAGTGATAATGTATAATAAGTTTGTTCACGTTTCGATGAATTTAAAAAGGTAAATTTATTGGGCAAATAATTTATTTGCGAATTCACTTAACCACCATTATTTTTTTAAGCCATAAGCAAACTTAAACCATTATCATAGTTTAAATTAGTTAAATTTAAATTTTACTTGAATTACGTTATCTTTTAGCCCAGTTTTGTTCATAAATAAAAACAAAATACTACTGTTTAATCTCAGTATTTATTAATTGGTTTGTAAAATTATATTATGCTTGTAATTTTTTATAAACTGGTTGATTTTTATTACTAACGAATTTAATTGTAAAATGGTACTCGAGAGTAAAACCTACTCTTTAGTTTACCCAGTGTTTAATGAAACTGCGCTTAATGGACTTGAACCGCTTTTATTATCAATACTTGTGCGATGTCACTTACTAACGAATTTTTAATTGGTCAAAACATGTGGATATTTTAAAATATAAACTGTAAATTGTCTATAAAAACAATCAACGTTAAATTATATGTATTTGTGTTCTCTATATCAGTGGTTCTCAGTCAGTAAAATAAATAATAAATAACCAAAGGTAATTGAAACTCTTTCGTAAACTGCTAATTGTAAAAATATCGTACAGATCATTAACAAAATCGTAGGTTTAATAAAATTGAATTTTATTTTTAATTTATTATCTCATTTATGGTTTTTTACTATCTACCGTATTTCCATTCCTAACAATTAATAGAAGACTTATAATTACTGTTTGTTCTTCGTAAAATTCTAAGTCGAAAATCTTAATTCGAAAATGTTGTACCATGCTTGCTGTGTCTGCAAGAAGTCTCAAAGTTTTAACATTTAGTCCTTTAATAAGCGTTATTATTTAATACTTGCAAATGAAAAAGCTGCAACTTGGAATAAAAATAAATTTCGAATAGTATTTTTTCCTAGATATTGTGTTCTTCCTTTCAAAAAGTGGTGTTGAAAATATGTAAATCACTGATTTGAATGAAAATAATACATATGGCAACATTGTCATTAGCTGTCATCTCTGTTTTTCTTGTAATTATTTCTAGTTTGTGTTAGACGATACCAAAAAGTTTGCAGCTATGTTTACGAACTGAAGGTTTTCAGTTCGAACAAAAATTGTAAATACCTAAGTAAAAATTGCTGTTAAAAAAATGTCCAAACGCAAATCAATGTATGCAATGTTGCCAATTTTTTTTTTCTTTAAATGGTTCCTGAGGCCATAGGAAGCATGGTACAACATTTTTGTATTAAGATTTTCGACTTAGAATTTTACGAAAAACATCGTCACGTGTAGCGCTTCCGTCAATTTATACACACCCTGTATATTCTCTCTCTCCGGAATTTTTTACTGACTTATTTAATTTATCCAATGATGCTTAATTTAAAAAAAAGTTTTTTTGCAAAAGATACTTGAAATTATAAGCTGCCATTTAAAAGACAGAAATTAAATGATAAAAAAATTAAAATCAAATATATTTAATCAAATAACAAGTTTATAAAATACCATCATAACCTGCTGCTTTTCCAATTTTCATTTTATGTATATCGCTCTAGTCAACTTATCTTCAGTTATTTCTTGTTCATATTCTTGTTCGATTGTTTCGTATTCCTCCTGCAATTGCTCTTCTTCCTCATCATTCATTGTGTTATCACTTTCCAATAAAATAATAAAATAATTTTCCCATCTTCGATAATTTTTTTCTCTGTTCAGTATTTTTCCCTGTTTATCCATTATTTGCTTTAATGTATGGTTTTTATCTTTTCTTAGATTTTTTAATACCTTGTAGAAAAGTTTTTGATTGCTCGCATAATGTTCTTCCATTCTTTTTCCAAAGTCCTTCCAAGTCTTTGCTTCTGCTTTTAGCACAATCCGTTTAGCCTTTTTCCTTTGTGGTTTAAATTCTTCGTAATCTGTTGGTTTGCTTGTTGTCAGGTATTTTTTCCATAGTCTTTTCTTTTCCTTTACTTCTCTTTTGACTTCTTCGGTCCACTAAGAACAAGAATTAGCCTGGTATCGTTAAATATTCAATGTTTTTTTTTTATGTAACAGCATACTAATCTGACGAAGTACGGGTAGTTTCTCTTATAGGCCGTTATGAGCATGGACAGAAATACCTGGTGTGGTATTTATTGTTTTCGAATACTTATATAGTCTATTTCTTATAAGATTGTCCACAGCGGATTAAGAAGAAGCCAAACTAAAAGAAACAAATGCACAATCTTCGTCTTTTTCTTTAAATATTATTTGTGTTTACAATTCAGCCTACACCAATGAAAGTCGTAATCTAATTGAAAATGTATACATGAATATTATTGCAAGCAGTCGAAATTTGATCCCCAATTATAGGTTCAATAAGGTTTAATTTGGGTTCATAGGTAAAAGAAAATTATTATCTGTACAGCGGGTTTCCAGAAAAACTTGTTTGGAACTCAGTATTTAAGGCCATTACGCTAAAAAAAAAGCAATTATGAAGATGTGGTATACGATTATGATTTTGAGTGTTAGGTCATACAAATCATTTAAGGTTTATAATACAAGATTGTATATGTACCTGGGTTGTTCCAACTACTTAAGCCGATATAGGCAGTTTTATAAGAAATAGACTTATAGTAAAATATACGCTTATTGGAAACTGCTTTATACCAAATAGTTTTCTATTTACGTATGCAAATAAAGTATTGCAACTTTAGAAGCTCGTTTTCGCTAAAAATTAAGGGGGTTTTATTTTGTAAATTAAGTAATCTACGATACAGGTTTAGATAAATATTAAAACAAAGAACGTTGCACTGTTTAAAATGAACTGGGCAGTAACTGCGAACAAAATTAAAAGACACTATTAGCTATTTTAAAATGAAAAAGAAAATTAGACACTTTGTTTGCAGTCACCAAGTGAGAGTGGTTCCTTTTTGTGGGTAAATTTAATTACACGAGTTTTTCCAAAGTAATGTTTAATTATGTACAACATTCATCCAGCTCTGAAAACCCTTGAAGATCTAAATGTAACGGTATTGGTAAGTAAATTAAAATATTACAAACTGGCATCTAATATGCTCTTTTTAAAGCAGGTTGTTTTTAAGGATTCCGAGTTACTTGATGCCAGAGTGTCAACATTTTTACTTTTTCACACCAGGTTGATGAACTGCAAACAAAAATCGTAGACATTTTTATTACATTGATATGAACACATCTCGTCAGTTGTTTACAATTACCTACTGTTTATTTGTTAACGTTCGATGTTACTCTGGATTTTTCATTATCATTTGATAAGGCAATTCGTATTCAAATTGTTCAAATATAATATTGCTGTGTCTGAAACAATCTGAAATAAATGTACCTACTTCAAAAATTTTCGGCTTTGTCTATTGGATTATCAGGCCATTTGTAATCAAATGGCGTCTTTGCGTGCCGTTTTCTTTTATTAGTGTTTCTTCTACCAACTTTTGAGCTGGTTGTTTTATTTTCAGACATTCCTTGCCATAAGCATGGAATTTTTTTTATATAGAATTCTACGTGTCTATTAGGGATTTTCTGAAGTTGGCAACAGCACGGATTGTTTTTTTATGTCAACAATAAAAATTGAAACCTGTATTTCTTACTTCGAGTCCAAATTAATAGGTACACCCTTGATTTATGTTGTGTAGCAATTTATCGAATATTTTGTATTTTATATATATTTTTTTAAATTATTACATTGACAATATACAGGGTGAGGCATCACTTATGACACCCCCACTTATTTGGTTATTGGAAAGAATTTTCAAAAAAAGTTTTAAATAAAAGTTGTTTAATAGTATTTCCCAAAATTGTGTCATGTCAAATTTTGGTTTTCTTTTGTTTTTTTAGGAGTTATGGCACCATATTTGTTTTCTTTTAATGGCACCATACATATTTTTTTACACGGTTTGAAAGACATTTTCTTTCTCTTTTCAACGCACTAAAACTTTTATACCCTTACATAACAAAATTTTTAAGAAATCGCAAAAGAACAATTTGGTTTTAAAAGCGTACGGTTTTAATTAATTTACATTAGTAGGCTTTGAAAATTAGTTTCGGGTAATTGAAATTATTGAAAACCCTAAGTATGAGCCAGAAAATCGTATAAAAAGTATTTAATGTTAAACCCAGCCAGAGAGGTTTGTGAACAGTGTATAAACCAGCGGTTCTTAACTGGCGGTACGCGTATACAGGGTGTCCCAAATTCGTGTACGAATTTATATAAAAAGTGATTCTAGGCCCTAGACCACAAAACGTTCGAGACCACTACCTTAGTGTGAACCAGGACGTATTTCAAAGCAATTCAAGCAAGTGAGGACCTTTTTGTTTTAGTCACACTGCCTCGCGTTTTGTCTAAAAGGTCATGGGTGGTGGTACCAACGTTTTAATGATACACAGCAATTAAAAAGTTGAGAACCACTGAATTAGTGACATTTTTGTATTGAAAAAGTAACTTCTCGCGAAATTTAGCCTTACATATAACAGTTTAAAGTTGCGAAACATATTTCAGGGAGTTACTAGACCACACCAGTCAATATATTATTAATAAAAGTGCTGCTGTATTGGAGTAAAGAACCTGCTTCGTTCAGAATTCATATTTATTTAATCAAAACGAAATTTTAAATTGGAAAATCGTACACTTTAACCCTGATCAATTCCAATATTTTTGTTTAGGTTTCTTTACGCACAACTTTCATTGTCTTAATATTAAATTTGAATAGAATTTGATAGAATTTTTTTATGGCCAATGTACTATAAACTATCTAGAGGAAAATGACAATATTTTATAGAAAAGCTTAAAGTTATTTTTTTTTTGTACGTCTGGCAGTATCTAAAAAAAGTTCCTGATTTTTGGTGCTGAGCTTGACGGTTCCAGTCATTGCCTATCAAATTGGACTTCCTGTTAAATCATTATCACATATACGTATGCATGCGTTTTTGTAGGCGGCAGTTTTAACACATGATACGCATGTTGCGTGTTGTTCCAACACCAAACCGACTGAACCCGTAACTTTCTCATGATCAGTTTACTCTAGAGTCGTTAAAAGGGCCCTTGTTTGTTTACATTTATTCGTCTTTAAATATATTTTAGGACTTGATCCATTCACACTAGGTAAATTAATCTTTTTATGGTGTGGCGTCCAAGTCAATATCAATAATAATATAAGACATTAATTTTGTTGATGTAGATCAGTGTTTCTCAAAGTGATCGCGGACCCCTGCGGTTCCCTGAATCCTTCTGAAGAGGGGTCCCCTAGTCTTTTCATAATGTTCAAATATCATCCAAATTTATTTACCAGGCGAAAAGAAAAAAAAAAGTCTACAAAACAATTCATTGGGGTTCTTTGTAAGCATTTAATTTTCAAAGAGGTCCTCAAAGTAAAAATTTTGAGAAACACTAATATACATAAATAATACCTCTAGATTTAAAAAAAATGTTTCATATTTCATGAAACCCATAATTTTTAATATATCATTACATATTTTTGCATAATATGATCAAAAGTTCATTTTTGTATAAAAGATACATAAAACAGTAGGTTTATAAAAAAACGTACGTATAAAAATATCAGTTGAATTAATAACCAGTTGGATAAAGGCGGCATAAAAATTGTATTGGTATTCAGAATTAATCGTTTTTTACTTCAAGCAAATGTGGTAAAATAAAGTTCCCTTGTCAATTTCAATTTTAAAAAAGTATTTTTTTCTTATTTAACAACGGCCTGCTTTTAAATACTTTTATAATTACGTAACCAGTAGCAAAACATCATACTCTATTAGATATTGCCAAAAAAAATATACTTATGATCCATTTAAAAATCGGATTCAGGTAATATATTTTTTAAATTATAACAAATACTTAAAAAATGTTATATCTATACTTTAATTAACTATGTCATCAGAGGTATCAAGTATCAACATAAACTGTGTAAATAAACAAAAATTCTTCTATGTACATATGTCATAACTCATACCTACTTACACTTATGACACGTCTCACATACATTTATTTTATATCTAATCGCTAGTTGGACTCAAATGTATAATTTGTATGCATATTTCACGTACTAAATTAAAATTAATGATAAAGGCACGAAAAGTCAATTTTTTAAAGAAATCTACCTATGTCTTAAAGTGGGACCAATTTGGGCAAGAAATACAGGGTGATTAAAATTTGGCTTTAAGCATGGGGATCTCGCTTATTATAATAGCTAGCGTATAGGTTTAAATTTGACAAAGTTGCAAAATTTCGTGCTCAATAATAATCCAAAGAGAAACTGGAAATATCTCAAACGGAAACTGATAAAATGAGAAAAAACCGGAAAATACGATTTTTGAAAATCGTCTATCACTCCTTTGGAGTATAAAATATTTTAAATGTGTTAAAACGTTGCCAAAGCAACTTTTTAAGCCGGATCAGATGGTGGTCACAAAGTTTTCCCAGATCGATTCGTTTTTGTTTTATGATAAACAACTTTAACTTTTCTTATGGGCGCAATTTTTGTTATGTACACAATCAAATTGCATTTATCTTTCTGTATTCATTGATGCATCACACATGGTATTTTACTTCTCTATTCATTGCCAAATTTAAAAAAAAAGGTTTTAAACAATAACCATTATAAATCAGGTAGGCTGGTCGTTGTAGTTAGTGTTGTTTCCATGACAACCAATCAACAAACTAAAAGACTTGAAAGTCTATTACTTGTCACATTAATAAATTCGTAAAAATTAACTTTAATAACGAAGAAAAACGCGATATGCTGCGAATTTTTTATTCATTGAAAAAATTCTATATTGTCAAGTCAAAGATATGCAGAAACATATCCACACATATTTTTGAAACTTGGGAAAAAATGGGGTTTTTGCAAAAATATGGCAAAATGTTTCAGATGACAATAAAAAAAACATTTTTATTACAAACATATCCGGAAACACACTACATTAAACAGAATTTTAAGTAAATTTGTATAAAGCATGTGATAACGTATAACAAAACTTAAAAGAACGGTGTAAAAAATTAGTCTCATATCGCATTTTTCTTCGTTATTAAAGTTCATTTTTATGAATCTATTACGATGACAAGTAACGAACTTTCAAAACTTTTAGTTTGTTGATTGGTTGTCATGGAAACAACATAAACTACAACGACCGGCCTACCTGATTTATAATGGTTTTTGTTTAAAACCCTTTGTTTAAATTTGACAATGGATAAAGAAGTAAAATACCATGTGTGATACAGCAATGGATTCAGAAAAATAAATGCTATTTGATTATGTAAATAGCAAAAATTGCGCCAATAAGAAAAAATAAAGTTGGTTACCATAAAACAAAAACGAATTGATCTGGGAAAAATTTGTGGGCACCATCCGATTCAGCTTAAAAAGTTGCTCGGGCAATGTTTTTACACATTTAAAATATTTCGTACTTCACAGGAGTTGATGATTTTCAAAAATAGTGTTTTCCGCTTTTTCCTAATTTTCTCGTATACCGTTTGAGATATTTTCAATTTCTCTTTGGATTATCAATAAGCACAAAATTTTGCAACTTTGCCAAATGTAACCCTATACTCTAGCTATTATAATAAGCGAGATCCCCATGCTTAAACTAGAATTTCAATCACCTGTATAAAAATTGGTTTAATGTATTTTCTTCAAAGTTTAGCGCCCCTGCACACGAGCGTCAAGTTGACGCGCGATATCCCGCGATAAATGTTCGCGCGTCTTGGCTTTACATTAAAAACTGTATTGGCGACTGCACACGAGCGGTAAATAGACGCGCGATGGTACGAACTGACGCGCGATAATTTATAGACGTGCGAGATCTGCCACATCGCGCGTCAAAGGATAGGCTGGTGCATGTCAAACTGAACTATAAGTCTGCGTTTTCATTACAAGCGTATTCGCGCGAATGAGCCTCGCGCGTACGCGTCCGTATTCGCGCGACTGAAACAAACCAATGCAAGCATATAAGAGCGGTTATACTACAAGCGAGAATTCGCCCGAAACCACTCTCATATGCTTGCATTGGTTTTTTGATTCGCGCGTATACGGACGCATACGCGCGAAGCTCTTTCGCGCGAATACGGCTGTACTGTAACCGCAGCCTAAGCCGCGGTGAGCGAGAAATTGACGCCGCCGTGTGCAGGGTCCAGCGATAACATCCGCGCGTCACGAAATGTATCGCGCGTCAACTTGACGCTCGTGTGCAGGGGCGCTTAGTGTTCTAAAAATCGTTGGATAAGTTTAAACGTTACAAACACAACACTTTTGAAGCTAATGTAATGTTGTAATACCCCTGATCCCACTCTGCGTGTAAGATTATTTACAAACTGCATTTTTATTATTTTCAATTAAAAACTTGTATAGCAACTACAAATTTTACATAATCAATAAAAAAAAAGTAATTGTATGCATAAATTACCGTATGAAATTTCAACGCACTGTATTTTGTTAAAATACTTAAAAGTTTTGTTAAATTTTTTAAATGTATCCGCTAGAGAATTTAAATACGTTTAGAAAATAGCCGTATGGTACGCCAATATATTTTTTGTAGACATAAAAATCGACATTTAAGTTTTCTTGTCGTTTTCAAAAAGAACTTTCCAGAAGAGAAGAAAAAGTGATGCGGTGGCAGAAACTTTGTTTACGAAGAACATTTTTCATCTATTCAAGAAACGCTGCCAACTTAATTTGAACAGATTTGCGATCACCAACAAAAAATACTGCTTTTCGCTTCCTACATTGTCGTCGTAGATATAAAAAAGATAATATTGAGATTTTAAGGTTGCAAAATAAATTTATACTGAGTGCAAGGTGCTGATAATAAACATAACAAATATTTCACTTTAGAAAATACTGTCTCTAGCAAGTTCTCAGAATTACATTTATATGCAGCTAATATTATATCTCAGCTCAGTATGGTTCTACATAAATAAACGGAAAGTGCTGACGTAGAACGTAGATTTTACCCCTTTTTCAGTGGAATATTATGCGAAGGCTTTTGTGACAAGAGTAAACGTCAGATTCCACCACGGCAATAACGAGAAGGTTTAAGTGATATTAAACTGTATACGTCATTCGTTACATTTTCTAATGAGGGTTAAACGAAAACGTGAAGAATTTTACGTCAAACAACAATTTTTTTACATGAAGATTTGTTTGTAATTTTCAGCGATGCTGTTCCGGTAAAAATGATTTTCTTTTACTGCAAACATTAATTTATTGGAGTGTATAATTCTATTTTAATTTTAACCGATAAAAACTATAATGTGTTTGTTGGAGTAAAAATTAAAAGCTCCTAAAATGGTGCAATTTTTTCGTTTGGCGAGATTAGTAGGACCAAGGCCGGTCAAGTGGGGGGGGGGGGTGCCATAGGTTTTAACTGAAACCTAATTAAAAGTATATTCCGTTTTTACTAACTGTAGTGGCTGTCGTATGCTGAATCTATGCAGTTTGTTATTAGCTTTTTATAATTAACTATTTTATTATTTATTTATTTAGTCATGAGTCCTTTTACTGTTAGGTGTAAAACTGTTGAGTTGTGTTGTGCTGACTTTTTTCCATGTCCTTTGGTCTTGTGCTAGCTTTTTTATGTCTTTCCATTTGATGTTTCTATCCGCTGCTGCTTTTTTAACTTCGTCTAGCCAGGCTTTTCTCGGTCTACCTCTTTTGTTTTGTCACTGTGATTTCGCTTCATAGGCTTTTCTGGTTAACCTTTCTTCTTTCATTCTATAAATGTGACCCAACCATCCAAGCTGTCTCTTGGATTTATGTTTCAACTGATTTTATGTTTAATTGTCCTTTATATGTTTCATTTCCGATTTTATCTTTTTTGGGTTTTCCCCAGATTTTTCTTAGAAATCCCATTTCTGCTGCATTCATTCGGCTACTATTTTTATTTGTGAGTGTCCACGTTTCACTTCCGTATAAAAGTGCCGGAGTTACTACCTTTTTGAACACTTCCACTTTTGTTCGTTTTGGGATTCCTCCATTCCCAAAAAAATGTTGTTCTTAAAAAGTTAAATATTCCTTTTCTGCCCTTTCGCTTAATTCCTTATCCATTCCTCCATTTTTTATATGATCATTCCTAAATATTTAAAGCTTTCTACCTGTTCCAACCTAAGCCCATTTAAAGTGATGTTATGCCCTTTGTTCTCTGTTGTAACGATCAAAGTTTTAGTTTTTTCGGTATTTATTTTCATATTAATTTTATCCAATTCTAGGTTTGGAGTTTCTAGATTATGTTGCAGGTTCTTTTCTGTTTCCGCGACGAAGACCATGTCGTCTGCGAACATTAGCTCGGTTATGTTTACTTTTTCCATTTCCCAGTTGTCTAGGTGAAACGGTCTCATTTTTTGTTTAACTTCTTTAATTACCCCATCTATGACTACTGAGAATAATAATGGACTGAGCACGCATCCTTGTTTTACGCTCTCTTTTGTTTCAAACTCTTCCGATTCTTCATTTTCTGTTCTTACAATATTTACCGTTTTTTCGTACATCGATTTTATCATGTCGATTGTTTCTATTTCTATTCCCTTCGTTCTTAGGCCCCTCCATACGTCTTTTCTTTTGATTTTATCGAATGCTTTTTCCGAGTCTATAAAACATAAATATATTTCCTTGTTTTTTGTTAAGCTCTTTTCTATTGTTTGTCTTAATATAAAGACTGGGTCTTGGGTACTCCTTCCTCTTCTGAAACCGTATTGGGATTCTTCTAGTTTGTTTTCTATTCTTTCTTTTAATCTTGCCTTCCATTACTCTTGCCAGTATTTTCCCTGGTACACTCATTAATGTTATTCCTCTATAGTTTTGTCCCCTTTCTTGTATAATGGTACGATTATTCCAATGTTCCAATCCTTTGGTAATTTTCTTGATTTTATTACTTCGTTCATTATAATAAACTAACAGTCAAAAAATACTCACAGCAGACTAAGTACAAGAAATAGTTCGATGTACAGAAAATTGCTTTACGAACCCTGTAAAACAAAAAATATACTTGTTTCCACGAAGTTTACATTAATGACTTATAGTCGCGTTGACTGTTCACAAACTCCGATAGTATTAGTTTTTTTTTTTATGATTCCAAATAATGTATTAAATATCAAACATGATATAATCCACATTATTTATGTATATCCACACAATTATGATTTAGGAATAACGCTGACAAAAACACAATATTGTGATTAAAGAACTAATGTCAATACTTACTATACAGGGTGTCCCAGCCAAGACGAATTATTCGATAGCTCTGTTATTAGTAATAATATTAAAAAAAGTTAAATATAAAAGTTGTTTGTTATCATTTACTACATAACCTAAAATTATTTTCAAATATACACAGTGTTTTGTTTTTGCGCTCTGATACCAAAGATTGTTTTTTTATATGGAACACCCTGTATATTTTGCAATTTTTGGATGTAAAATTAAACTCTCTTTTAAAAATATTAAAGGTTATTTATGTCTAAAATAAATCGTTTTTGAGTTATTAACGTTTTTTTGAAAATTTTGAGAGATGCAGACCTTTATAAAAATATTTATATTTATTAACATAACAACACCAGAGCAATTTACTCTGGTAATTTATTAGATAATAGTGTCATAGTGATTGTTGACTAGTAAAATTTTTAAAATAATATACAGGGTGTTCGTTATACTCGGCCCATTTCGCTAAACTTTAAACGCATATAAATCTTTTTTTTTTTTTAAATAGAACACCCTATATATTTTTACATTTTCTTGTAGAAAATTTAATTATCTTTCAAAGTTGTTAAGCATGTTTTATGTCTAAATATAATATTTTTGAAGTTATTTCGTTTCTTATGATTATTTGCGAGTATTTTACCTAAAATATCGGTAGTAGCCTTTGAAAATTCAAAACAATTTGTATGAACTGTCAACGAAAACAGTTAATCGGCAAAATTTCCACTATTATGCCACTAAAAATCCGTATTTTTTAAGAGTTGTAGATACACAACATAAATGGCAGCAAATAACACCAGCATGCTGTGTATCTACAGTTCTTAAAAAATGCGGATTTTTAGTGGCATAATAGTGGAAATTTTGCCGATTAAATGTTTTCGTTGACAGTTCATACAAATTGTTTTGAATTTTCAAAGGCTACTACCGATATTTTAGGTAAAATACTCGCAAATAATCATAAGAAACGAAATAACTTCAAAAATATTATATTGAGATATAAAACATGCTTAACAACTTTGAAAGATAATTAAATTTTCTACAAGAAAATTTAAAAATATATAGGGTGTTCCATTTAAAAAAAAATGACTTACATGCGTTTAAAGTTTAGCGAAATGGACCGAGTATAACGAACACCCTGTATCTTATTTTAAAAATGTAACTAGTCAACAATCACTATGACACTATTGTCTAATAAATTACCAGAGTAAATTGCTCTGGTGTTGTTATGTTAATAAATATAAATATTTTTATAAGGGTCTGCATCTCTCAAAATTTTCAAAAAAACGTTAATAACTCAAAAACGGTTCATTTTAGACATAAACAACCTTTAATATTTTTAAAAGAAAATTTAATTTTACATCCGAAAATTGCAAAATATACAGGGTGTTCTATATAAAAAAACAATGTTTGGTATCAGAGCGCAAAAACAAAACACTGTGTATAGTTGAAAATAATTTTAGGTTATGTAGTAAATGATAACAAACAACTTTTATATTTAACTTTTTTTAATATTATCACTAATAACAGAGCTATCGAATAATTCGTCTTGGCTGGGACACCCTGTATTTTAACTGAAATATTAGTTTCATTTGATACGTAATTTTATTAAATAAACACAGTCGACCAAAGTTTTCAATTGGATTGAAACATCACTTCCACAAATTAAGCGAAACACGTTAGTGTTTGACAACATAATAAGATATTCTGTTGATATAAAACATAGTTTCGTATGAACAAACACGAAAAACACATAATAGTCCAGAAAAATACAAAGTACTGAAGTGGGGTATTGGGAACGAGAAGCTTCGAGATTCGATTCAATTTCCAATCGAAATACAATTCTATTCGGATCCTGTAAGTACGATTTGCATCGATTCTATCAATTTATTTAATATTCGCCGCCGGTTTAAGGATGCGAAGAGCTGTCGCGTTTAGTGATTGGGTATTTAAATTTGATCTACACATGATCAGTTTAGTGAAATGTGGAAAATTTAGTCTACATTATAGGATCAATTTCGCTAAACTGTGGCAACGGGAAACACTGTTTAGTTTGTTCAAAAAAAGCAATAAATAAAACAATTTATTAGGTAAAAATTACTTAACATAAACTACTTTTCAATTAGCTTACATTTCTGCACGTTGGTTTATTCATTTTAAGGGTTTATGAACTGAATTTTGAATTATTTTATAGATTGCCAAACTTGGTGGGTTATAACTTCGTTTATCCGTAAATCAATTCATAATCACTAATTCCTGATGAAGTTCAGATTAAAGAAGCCAATGTTTTGCTTTCATTAGTGAAAGTGGTTGAATAACGACTTGTTCTAAAATTTAAGAAAAAATACAAAAAATTCGGCACAGATTAATTTACTACAATTAAAGAAAAAAGAACGAATAAGTAAGCGACAGACTCACAAAACGCATTTAAAATTAATGTAATTCGTAAAAAAATTCTAGTTCTTAAGATGTTTTTGTTAGAAATAAATTCTAAACAACAATTAAAATAATTTGAGAGTATTTTTTAGTTTTTCTCAAAAAGTTGCTTAAGTAAGGGTACTAAAGTTTTGCATGATTGAGAAGAGAAAAAAAATCTCTATCAAATGAGTATAATATAGGGGTCTTGCAATCTAAAAAAACTTAATTGTTTTTCATTGCGCTTTTGTTATTCGAAAAAAATATATTTAAATTTTGTGTTATGATGGAAAACTAAGTACGAAACAACTTTTATATAAAACGTTTTTCCCTAAAGTGGATATTTACTGAGATATATAGCATATTACATACATTTTGGACACACTGTATAAAATAATCTACATAATTAAATAAATACCTTTGATTAGAAACAGACCCAGGGGGTTTCGTGATTTCTCCACTTACCTAGAACAATAAAAACAAGGAAGCTGTTAATTAATGTTCTACAACTTAAATACGATTTTTTTAACGTTTTGACAAATAAAAGTTCTTGGATTCTATGTCGAACAAAATACTTGTTTAAGCATAGGTTCTTTTCATAAAGAAACCAACTATCAGAGCACATTACCTTTAAAATCAGGGACTAAACATTTAAAACATTTCGTTTAGGCAACCCATTAAGGCCGAAATTATTTTTTTAATTAATTTTAGGATTTTTTGATGTAATTAAGCTCAGAATAGAGCATATGCTTATTAACAAGCTTTTTTTAAAGAAAAAACATAGTAACTTTTTAAATAACGGCTTTAACATAAATGTAACGCTGGAACATTTAACTGCTTTTGTTTAAGTTTTTAAAGAACACTTGAAATGTATGCTTTTATTAAATATTTATTGTCTGCACATTGTGTTTGTATGAAAAATTACAAATTTTATTTCCAAATCGAATGGGCTTTCCCCTAACAAACTGTTTACATCAGTGGTTGCAAACTCAAATATTACCAGGGGCCAGTAAGTTAGATGTGGGAGTAACGCGGGCCTTATTAAAGTGATGACCTTTTTTTTTTTAGGTCACCAGCCTTTTTTAAACATTTTTTAGTAGTACGGTAGTAGCGACGGAATTTATTCAATAGTTGGAGGTCGCCAGTTTGCGACCCTTGGTTTACATCCATGCTTTCCATAATATTTGATCATGTGGATTCATCATAGTCCAATTTTTCAGAGGGCACAAAATTATGTAATTCATCCTTCACATTCAACATTTAACTGTCCTAGTCTGCGATTCCAGTAGGTATTATATTACTTTTAGTAAAAAAACAAATACAACAGAAGTCGCTTATAACGCGGGTGGGATAAAACCCCGCGTTATATGTAGGGCCGTTCACAGAAAATTTGGGCCCCGGGGAAGCAATAAACAACGGGCCCCCCATTACTCTAGGAAAGGTTTAAATTTAATTTTAATATCTAGTATTTTTTAACAAAATATTGTGTATTAGCTCGAATCCGGGCCCCCTTGGCAACACCGGGCCCCGGGAATTAGTCCCGTCTACCCCCCTGTGAGAGGCCCTGGTTATATGATAACCGCGGTATAACCGAATTGTTGAACATTTTTAAAAGCTTTACTTTTTTAAAGATTTGCTTCATTATTTAGTAAACATACGAAAATCAACTCATCATTATAAAATACACTTAGAAATGAAAAGGAAAATAACCTGCTTTCGCTGTAGTAGATAAAAGTAAACAAATTACGTTTTTTTTTTAATGAAAGGAGTCGGGAGTCGGAGTCGGTTTTAAAAAATAACGGCTCACGAGTCGGGAGTCGGTTATTTTTTTGCCGACTCCCCATCACTGGAAATTACTATACCCTTTAACGTATTTTTTGATGTTTTCCTTTTGCTTTTATTACTTTTATTGGGACTTTTTTTTTAAATTGTAGCGGAATGTTCTTTTAAATTTACAGCTTCCTACGAAAAGTATCAGTGGTGTGTTTCGTCGCGTTCCAAAAAAAACGGATTTGTTTTTTTTTGTTTTTAAGTTTTTTTTTCAAATTTCAAAAACGATTTGCCGCTGTCACCTTTGGGTGCTATTTTTCTCACGTTTTGTGCATTACTTTTAGTGTTTTAGACATTTTGAGTTGTCGTTTGAACAGTGTACTTTTGCGTCTCACTTTAAGACTGAACCCCCTGTGTTTTAAGTGAAAGCCTAAACATAGCCCACTAAAAAATCTTTTTAAAACAAAACCATTTAATGTTGCTATTTACCTTACGTTCTGTAGTCATTTATTTTAATAAAATGAAGACGAAATAACATTTTAATTGAAAACCCTTTCACGTTGTTTTAGCAATTTTAAGCAACAAAACAGTCGTTGTTTTAATACCACGACACATTTTTAAAGACAAAATTGTGCTTTAAATGTTTCTTTTTTGAGAACAAACTGTTCATATAAAGACTTTATTTGACCAACCGTGTAAGCAGGATAGTGTATGAATTTTAAGGACGAACATGTTTGCCTTTATACCCAAACTATAGTTACGGATTCCAACTCGACAGAGGCCAATGCGATTTTTCGGGTGAAAGAAAACGGTAATCAAGCTTTTCCTAGCAGGGAAAGTAAATCCGGCAGCTCCGCTTTACGTTTGACGTTTTTACACCTGAATTTTCTTGGTTATTGTGTTAAATAACAACATAATTTACTAAATTAAGACATCTTTAAATTTAATCACACTTGAATGTACTATTTCAATAAATGGAATAGCGTAAACAATTTATACAAAGTATAATAAAAATTGTTACACACGATATGTTTATATGATTTCTATTGAATTAAAATAATAAAAAAGGAATAAAAACAATGTTTTTTTAAGTATATCAGAAGTTTGCTATGCAGAGGAAATGGTAATATTTGCGAAGGATGGCAAAACACTATAAAAGAAAATCTGGAGTCCCAGGCAAGACGAATTATTCGATAACTCTGTTAATAGTAACAATATTAAAAAAAGTTAAATATAAAAGTTGTTTGTAATCATTTACTACATAACCTAAAATTATTTTCAACTATACAGTGTTTTGTTTTTGCGCTCTGATACCAAAGATTGTTTTTTTTTTTAAATATAGACACCCTGTATATTTTGTAATTTTTGGATGTAAAATTAAATTTTCTTTCAATAATATTATAGGTTGTTTATGTCTAAAATGAACCGTTTTTGAGTTATTAACGTTTTTTTGAAAATTTTGACAGATGCACCCCTTTATAAAAATATTTGTATTTATTAACATAACAACACCAGAGCAATTTACTCTGGTAATTTATTGGACAATAGTGTCATAGTGATTATTGACTAGTTACATTTTTAAAATAATATACAGGGTGTTCGTTATACTCGGTCCATATCGCTTAACTTTAAACGCATGTTTTTAATGGAACACCCTATATATTTTTACATTTTCTTGTAGAAAATTTAATTATCTTTCAAAGTTGTTAAGCATGTATTATGTCTAAATATAATATTTTTGAAGTTATTTCGTTTCTTATGATTATTTGCGAGTATTTTACCTAAAATATCGGTAGTAGCCCTTAAAAATTCAAAACAATTTGTATAAACTGTCAACCAGAACAGGTAATCGGCATAATTTCCACTATTATCAAACTAAAAATCCATATTTTTTAAGAACTGTAGATACACAGTATTCTGGTGTTATTTTCTGCCATTTATTTGGCAACGAATGAAAAAGAATTTAAAAAACCCGATTTTATTCGTTTAGAAATGTTTTGATAAGAAAAGTTTGCAAATCAATTTAAGAAAAGCTCAAACAATTTTATACAACAAACAAATAAATATGGTCACAAACACCTGATTCTGTGAATAACTCACAAGAATCTAATCGATATAAATGAGGTCGTTTCTTTTGATTAGCTCCTATAATTTTTTAAATCCATTATTAAATTGAAGCAGAGCGTAAAAAATTCTATTTATCACTCGTTTGTCGCTAAAGAATATTTAAAGCGCCTTAATGAAATATTATTAAATCCCAATATTAAATATGCATCACGCATTTTAATACCGACGAAGCCAATTAAATTTTACGTTAAGTAAGCACATAAATATTAACAAAGACGAAAAGTTAAATTCCTAAAAGTGAATACTGTGTACAAAACAAATATTTTGCTTACAGGAACTAAGTTCTTAACTACTTAGAAGTTAGTTTATTCTTTGCAAGGGCAAAAGAATTTTACCTTCATTCTACCCTCATGATACCTGCGTAGTCGCACAAGACACATAAATCTTCATCCTCTCTACGAACTTAAATTAGAAAGATATTATGTGGTTTGAAACAGTTCCATTGTATTTCGATGTTTAGTATTACAACTGAGATTATTGCAAAACGCATTAAGGACGCCTTTGTTCTATTAATGATTATTTTACAATACAATTTAAGCAAAAACGACATGAAATTTGATTAAGTAATTGTAACATGTCCCTAATAAACCTGATTATTAGTTTAACTGATTGAAAAAACTTACTGTTTTTTTTTTGAAGCCCTTGCTAAACAGCTTCTGTGATATCTGCAATACAGATGTTTACAGATATATTTTAATGCTTGAAAATGTCATGTTTATTTACGACAAAATTAATAATCTTGTCAATTGCACTGTTGCTTCTACTTTGAAGTATACAGACTGACATACTTTTCTATACAGGTTAAAACTTTTAATTCGGGCCACTGTGGGAACATCCCTTAATAAACGATATAGAAATATGGTTTAATTGGTAAAGAAAGTGACTTGTACACAAAACGGCACAATTTTTAACAATATAAAGATATTTTAAACATGCATATCAACTTATATACAGGGTGTGTATAAATTGGCGGAAGCGCTACACGTGGCGATGTACTTCGTAAAATTCCAAATTGAAAATCATAACACAAAAATGTTGTACCATGTTTGCTGTGTGTGCAAGAGGTCCTCAAAGTTTTGACATTCAGTCCTTTAATAAGCGTTATTATTTAATATTTGTTAATGAAAAAACTGCGATTTGGAATAAAAATAAATTTTGAATAATATTTTTTCCTAGATATTGTGTTTTTACTTTCAAAAATTGGTGTTGAAAATATGTTAATCACTGATTTGAATGAAAATAATACATATGACAAAATTGTCATTAGCTGTCATCTCTGTTTTTCTCGTAATTATTTCTTGTTTGTATTAGACGATGCCTAAAAGAATTCAGCTATGTTTACAAACTGAAGGCTTTAAGTTCGAACAAAAATTGTAAATATCCAAGTAAAAATTGCTAATAAAAAAATGTCCAAACGCAAATCAATGGATGCAATGTTGCCAATTTTTTTTTTTTTTAATAGTTCCTGAGGCCATAGGTAGGTAGCATGGTACAACATTTTTGTTGTTAAGATTTTCGACTTAAAATTTTACGAAGAACATCGCCACGTGTAGCGCTTCCGCCAATTTATACACACCCTGTATATGTACCTATGCAAAAAATAAAATTTTGCGATAATATACAGGTTGTTCCAGATAATATTTCCAGCATGGGGATCTCGCTTATTATAAGAGATATAGTTTTGCTTAAATTAGACTAATTATTCCTAAGTATGAGAGAAGCTACAATCAATAATTTTTAAAGGTACAAAGTTCTTCGTACCCCATATATTTTTACATTTTCTTGTACAAATTTTAATTATCTTTTAAAGTTGTTAAGCATGTTTTAGGTCTAAATATAGTATTTTTAAAGTTATTTCGTTTCTTATGATTATTTGCGAGTATTTTACCTAAAATATCGGTAGTAGCCTTTGAAAATTCAAAACAATTTGTATGAATTGTCAACCAGAACAGTTAATCGGCACAATTTAAACTATTATGCCACTAAAAATCCGTATTTTTTAAGAACTGTAGATACACAGCATTCTGGTGTTATTTGCTGCCATTTATGCTGTGTATCTACAACTCTTAAAAAATACGGATTTTAAGTGGCATAATAGTGGAAATTGTGCCGATTAACTATTCTGGTTGACAACTTTGAAAGATAATTAAATTTTCTACAAGAAAATGTAAAAATATATAGGGTGTTCCATTAAAAACATGCCTTTAAAGTTTAGCGATATGGACCGAGTATAACGAACACCCTGTATATTATTTTAAAAATGTAACTAGTCAACAATCACTATGACACTATTGTCTAATAAATTACCAGAGTAAAATGCTCTGGTGTTGTTACGTTAATAAATATAAATATTTTTATAAAGGTCTGCATCTGTCAAAATTTTCAAAAACTCAAAAACGGTTCATTTTAGACATAAACAACCTATAATATTTTTAAAAGAGAATTTAATTTTACATCCAAAAATGGCAAAATATTCAGGGTATTTCATATAAAAAAAAACATGTTTGGTATCAGAGCGCAAAAACAAAACACTGTGTATAGTTGAAAATAATTTTATAACCACTTTTATATTTAGCTTTTTTTAATATTATTACTAATAACAGAGCTATCGAATAATTCGTCTTGGCTGGGACATATATTGTTTAACATCTTATCTTGATTACAAAATAAAAATTTGAGTGTTTAAATGATTTTACACGCAAAATACGCGTGATATTAATTGTTTTCATAGCACACTTACATTAAAGATATAGCAGTTATTTTTAATTTTGTTATGGAAGCTATGTTGGATATTTTCTTGAATAGATGACATTTCCGATTCATTAAATAGACAGCATTTGTTTTTTTCTTTCCAATGATATATTACTTGAACTATTTACTTTAAAAAAATTATATGTCTACTTAACAATACTTTTACGAGCAAATAACAATTTCCATACTTTCTTCAAATCATTAAAACGTGTTCAAGTTGACGAAAAATGAGCTTTTGTTTTGTTTATAAAAATAGTTCATAACCAACTTGTTAAAAAAGTTATTTTAGCTGGCAGAGGTTGGGTTTATTAATTTTTTAAGTGATCTATTATTGGAAGGAGAAAAACCAATTCTACCCATTATTGTTAATTTCCGACACAGCGCTTATAAAATATCTAAAATTACATGTGTAACTTAAAAACTAAACGTGCCATGAAAACAATCGATAACATCGCGTCTTATTTGGTGCATAAGACTAAACCAATATACCAAAACGATAATAATTTTATAACTTTCCGAGGTTTACTAAATGCAAATCAAATAATTACAAGTCTTGCAAATGCTTGAAAATTTGTATAGCATCTTCACATATGGTTTGCTAACGCATATTGTTTTTGCAACCATGAAAATGCATCTGCTGCTTTGATAACGGATATCTCGATATAAAATGTACAATAAAAGTGACTGTATAAATACTACGGCGTATTAAGTTATGTCATATTCAAGGTCTTTTTTGGAATTAATGAACACGGGAGTGTGCTGCACCAACATACGCCCGTCAAGCTCGCATTACCTGTATCGATACAAGGAATATCTACAAGTTTAAAAACGTAACATCCTGCACACCAGAAATGACATAACTATACGCTTGGTCATCCAAAGAAGACTTAAACCCTACGTGGCCTACTTATTAACTCTTAGTTACTCTTAAACGAAGTTATTCTCACGTTTATGTATAACAACATTTAGGTATCTTTTGGAGGTTATCTGCTAAATATCAATTATTTTCGTGACAATCAGGAATTGATCATGGTGTCTACAAAATACTGTAAAATGCGTAATATCTTTTTATTAACCAATTTAGCTTGTAAAGTCCCCGATAGACAAGACACCAATTTTTTTTGCATTATACAGGACGTCCCAGATTACATTTCCAGCATGGGGATCTCGCTTATTATAAGACATACAGGTTTATTTAAATGAGATGAATTATTCCCAAGTATGTGAGGTGCTACAATCAATTTTTAAAAGTACAAAATTCCAAGTACTTCGGATGTTATAGCTCAACTCTCATAAGTTTTTCGTCTTGATCATTAGATCAATTTTATTAGTACTTTCTTCGGGTACTTTTTAATCGAGAATGTAACTGTTATTTTAGATTTTTTTATCAATTACAATTTTCGAGTTGTTTTTTTTTCGTAGATAGCTTGACAGGTGATAGGTAAAATACGATTTTTCTTGATTTTGTGACTTATTTATCAAAATATATATAGCAAGTAATATCTCATTAGAAAAAAAAAATCACATTTAACTATTCCATAGCTAACTTCGCAGCCCGTAAGAAAAAATGAAGTTAGGGGTACATAGATAATATCTCGAAAATGGTAATTGATAAAAGAATCTTTAGTAACAGTTACATTTTCCATTAAAAAGTACCTTAAGAAAGTACTAATAAAATTGCTCTAATGAATAAAATAAAAAACTTATGAGAAAAAACATTATTATATTTTTAACTATAACTTCTGAACGAGGAATTTTAATTTTTTTAAATTTATTGAAGCTTCTCTCATACTTACAAGCAGGGGTTTGTTGAAGCAAAGCACGGCGCTGGAGCACGGAGCAGTGGAGCAATGGGTTTTTGCCCGGAGCTGGAGCGGAGCCCGGAGCAAATAATTTTGATTGCTCCTCTGCTCCAATGTATTATGTACAATTTTTTTAAAAACTACTTTTTTTCATTTTTTTTCAACGTTTGAAGAATAATAGTTTGTTTTTATAAACATTTATTTAACTTCACTTTTTTGTTAGGGTCATATATTGTTATTTTTAACCAACTTCTACATATCCGATAAAATTAAAACTTTGCTTTTAAAATTTTAATCAAAAAACTTTTTAAAAATGTTAACAATATTTGGAGCATGGAGCGGAGCTGGAGCAGGCATTTTGATTCCGGAGCGGAGCTGGAGCGGAGCAATTAAAAAATTGGACTGCTCCAAACCCCACTTCTGAAGAACGAGGAATTTTTACTTTTAAAAATTTATTGTAGCTTCTCTCAAATTGACGAGGAAGGGTCACGATACGTTGTCGCTAGAATTTGATTAAGGCTGTGCTTATTGCATCAAGGACATCGAAACTAAATGAGTTATACGTGCCACTGGCCATTTCCTTCGGAAAAATATGGGAAAAACTGAAAAATTGGTATAAAAAGGTCATTTTTGCGATTGCGTTGGCCATGAAACCATCAGAGACAAAATCTAAATTTTTCTATTTATCAATGCGCGCATCCTTTGCAAGTAAAAATAGTGCAAAGTTTTTGAAAAATCTTGAACGGTTCCGGAGAAAAACGTCAAAAACAGAACCCCTGCATAAGCGCTATGATTTGAGAAGTTGTGTGTATATCTGTATAACTAAATCTATGCGACTTGGAACATGGGAAAAACCGTTTTAACAAAGGCGCCGTTTTTCGCATTTTTCTCCGGAATCGTTTAAGATTTTTTCAAAAACTTTGCACGATTTTACTTGCAAACGATGCGCGCATTGGTAAATAGAAAAATTTAGATTTTGTCTCCGACAGTATCACGCGATCGCAAAAATTACTTTTATTATTCAACTTTTCAGTTTTTCCCCTATTTTCCGAAGGAAATGGCCAGTGGCACGTATAACTCTGCAAAACATTTAGTTTTGATGTTCTTGATGCAATAAACACAGCCTTAATCAAATTCTAGCGACAACGTATCGTGACGTTCCCTGGTTAGGAATAATTTATTCATCTAAATTAAGCAAACCTGTATCTCTTACAATAAGCGAGATCCCCATGCTGGAAATTTGATCTGAGTGTATCTGTATGTATGTCAATTATACATGAGATAGTGTAAAGAAAAGCCATTTTATTTGTAATTGTTATTGATAATATTTTAAAATGTTGATTTTATTGATATTTCACCCTATCTATTAAACTTCTACCTACCTACAATGTAAAAAAGTAAATAAGGATTTATAAAAAGAAAGGGATAAACGTTTAATTTTAGGCCCCTTCTTTTTATCATTTATAATTTCATTTAATTAGCTTATTTGTTTCGAAATTAATTAATATTTATTTATCATGAAATTTAGAGGAAGCAAAACACGCGGATAAAATTTTAATAGCTTTTACTTCGTTGGGGAAATGTGATTAATTAGTTAAAGCGGGTGTAATGAGGCTAAATTATGTAAAAACGCTTTTAAGAAACAACGGAATGTTCTTGTTTCAGAAGTGCAAGCCATCAAACATGAGCCGTTTGAATATGAAAATAACACTCCTCACGCAATATGAATGCTATATTCTGCAACATTTATGAAAGAAATGTCAATTACTTTCCAAATCTTTCGACTGCAATGAAATTTATAGTCAAATAAACGGCAGTATCAATCAGAGAGTAGGAGCTCACACTAAAACTTTCTATACGGCAAATTTCAAACAAGTCTTAAAAAAAAAACGCTCTTCCGGTTGAACCGGAACTCATATTGCAAACCTAATATTTTCATCAAATTCGAAAAATACCATAACGATCAGATACAACATTTCATTGTTATATCTGCAACAGTATTCTAGATATTTGTTTGTTTCCATACTTTTGCGCATCACTGTATATATCTACTGACAGGGTACAGTCTCGAAACCAGGGTTGAGCAGATTTAAATCAATTGATTTAAATCACGATTTAAATCATGATTTAAATCAAGTGATTTTTTTAAAACAAACATTGATTTAAATCAAGTGTTTTTTTTTTTAAATTATCAATTTAAATCACAGATTATATGAGTAGATACAGTATAATATCTATCTATATATATAAAAGAGCTTGTTTGTTTGTGTGTTTGTTTGTTTGTTTGTGTGTTTGTTCGCTATAGAATCCTAGGTCCGTTGACCGATCGGGACCAAATTTTGCACAGTTACTATTTAGGACCCGACGGATCAAACGCCGTATAAATAACGGCCGGAAATGCCCGGGAACGACCGGAAACGTCCGCCGGGTGCGAGCGCGGAGCGCGAGTAGTCTGACCAAATTTTGCACAGTTACTATTTAGGACCCAACGGATCAAACGCCGTATAAATAACGGCCGGAAATGCCCGGGAACGACCGGAAACGTCCGCCGGGAGCGAGCGCGGAGCGCGAGTAGTCTGTGATTGATAAAAGAGAATTGTAATCACCCGTGCAACGCCGGGTAAATCGCCTAGTTTATAATAAAACAAAATTGTATTACTATTAGTAATTAAATACACGAAATGGTGAATAAACCATATCAATTTGCTCTTGTAAAGTAATATTCATTGTGGAAATGCAATAATTCAAAAAATAAATGACAAGTTTTTGACGTTAGCGAAGTGAACAGTCAGTTTTTTCAATTTCCACGGCACTCTATTGCTCAATAACGATTTGAAGAAAAATGTAGAATATCTCGAAAAGTATGAGTTTTGGGTGTAGGACATACTTAACAAAATATAAAGCTCTTTTAAAGATGAATTCGATGACATTAAAAAAAAAATACAGGGGTTTGCATTTGCATGAAGATCATGTTGCCACCTATTTATAAACACCCCTGTATGTGTAATTCAAATTTTTTCATATCGAGCGAGCAGAGAATTTTTTTCTGCATGTCCATACCAAATTACAACTCTGTACTTCAAAATAACTTTAGGAGAATTTTTTAAATAAAGACTTAAAGCCTTGAATAATTTAGAATTTTTTTTTACAACGCCGTATAAAAACCTGTAGTATTTTATATTAATGCAAAGCTAATATTAAGGCGGTCAAAAATATTAAATAAATTGGGTGTTGTATTTGAAATATAAAAGTTGCTATTAGTTCCAGAAAGGTGACTCACCCTGTATATTTGAAAATATTTTTATTGTGTTGTTTAGAAAAAACTGTATAAAATAGCATTTATTTGAATCAACTTCATATCTCAAACCGTTTAGCCACAATCGACCGATCCCGCACTAATGACTCAACCTGTATATAATTAATTAAACATCACCATTTAGCACTGATTTTTTTAAAATTCTTAATCATTATATTTCATTTTTCATTTTGACAACAATTCACCAATGAATTAAATATATTGGTTATTAAATACATTAGCACAAAACAAAAATAGCATGTGAATATGTCACTAAATTTGATAATATGGTACATTTGATTTAAATCAATAAAATCTGATTTAAATCAAAAAAATCTGATTTAAATCAAATAAATCGATTTTTTTGATTTTTTTAAAAAAATCATGATTTTTATCCACCCTGCTCGAAACGGGTATAAAGTTTATAAAGAAGCGATAGTTATTAGGTGTTTTTTTTTTTTTAATTAAACATTTATGTATTCATATCGACGTTAAAAGTCAATTTAAAAAAAGCTTATTTTTCATGTCATTTAAACACGATGTGAAAATTGAAGTCGATGGGTATTAAATCTGAAAAATACACTTTAGAATGTACTTAAAATAAACTTTTCTTTTGATATTTATTTCTTGGCAATAAAGCCTCATCTACAAGTTAATTCTACAATCTAAAGTTTACAAATTAAACGGAAGTATTCCATATCCGACAATGCCATTTTACAACTGCCACCCCCGTTATTATACCCTTTGTGTACATTACCTTCCTGGGAGATCCTTTTAACACATTCTGCATTACGTCTACCCAACACTTGAAATGGCAATTAAGAATAAATTATGTAACCAAAACAGAAATTGAAACGAAAATTATATATTCAAAGCTTGGGTAGGGAAGACCGGGGATGAAAGTAACAATTTTTTGTTTTTATTTAATTTCTCATAGAGTATAACAAATTTTTTTCATCGAAATTGATTTAATGATAGATTGGACAATTGTCTTCCTTCCAAGATATGTTTCGTAAAGCATACATAAGATTTTTTTTTGTAGTAAGACAGCTGTTACTTCCAATGTCAACGTTGGGGCTAAAAAAAGACTCAAATAATTTGTTAAAACCCTATCATATTGTTCTAATATATATATAGATATAGACAAAATGCTTTAATTGGGGTACCTCATATTAGCTTGTAAATAAAATATCCAGCAGAATTAGTTGACATTTTAATGTTTACAATGTTCAAATGAAATATTTTCCTGAATTTTCTACTTTTTTATTTTGCTACCACAATAGATAGAACCTGTCTATCCCATATTAGACATCTGCATTGCCAAATATGGGATTCAGCACCTCTCTATTTTTTTTATTTTTAAATAAACATTCTGTCATCATACATATAATCTGCTATTGAAATTTACTTCTGGAACTATCATTAAATACATTATACTAAATATGTTTACTACAAATGAAATTGTTCATTTTTTCCCCCAACACATTACAAAAAGTACCCCATGTTAGGCGACTTTCCTCTACTTTTAACGACGTTTCATATTAAATAGTTTTAAAAATATACTGACAAGCAGGAATTTTGTTTTTGATTATACCTTCTGAGTTTTTAAAAAACAACTTATTTTTACTAACACTATTTATTGGTTTAACTGGTTCGAATGATTATACAATAATGAATATTAAAATTATCTTAATGCTACATTACAACTATGCTTATTCTAATCTTAACACGTGTAGCGTAATAGGATATGCTACCTGTTAATCTCGTTACATAAATATGCTGACCACTATGGGAATGGACTGTTAACTCCTCCAGCCTTAGAGGAAAAATTACGGTGTTAATCTTATTTTTCCGATATATGGAATTGAAATGTTTGGATCCTCTTGGTTGTCGATAGTTTCGGTACTTGCATTCGTATTATGTTGTTGGCGGATTTTACATTTATATAGTAAAACAAATTTATAAACAAATATAGTAAATATGGTAATTAAAATAATTGCATACAATAAAACTGTCCAAAAGCTTACATTATAGTGAATTGCAGGGGAAATATTGATTTTATCTAAATTTTCTTCGTCTAAGTTTAATTCCCTATGTACATCTTTAATATCATCTAAGTTAATATCTTTAATGTTAATTGACTTAATATCTACGACATTGTGAAGTGGTTTAAAATTAATAAGGTTATTTACCTTAGGAATATTAAATTGATTAATTCTATTTGTATTTTTAAAAGATTTTAACGTAATATTATTTAGACTTAAAGTACATTTATTGTTATCAAACGTCAATAAATAATTGCCATTAAATGATACGTGGTTTTTGCTATTTTGACAGTTTTGAATAGCTACGATTTGTTTGTTTGTTAATATAAGGTAATCGGAATTTTCTAATTTTTGAATTTTTAGTTGATCAAAGTTTATTGGTATATAATTGCAATTTGTGATATTTTCGGAATATGT
Source organism: Elmis aenea (assembly GCA_947652605.1). NCBI lineage: Eukaryota > Metazoa > Arthropoda > Insecta > Coleoptera > Elmidae > Elmis > Elmis aenea. The sequence goes on from OX393580.1 coordinate 10,724,349, forward strand.
TAGAAGTTTTACTTCACAAGGAGTATCAATGTTAATTTTGGAAGTTAATAGGTGCATGCAGAAGAATTCGTTTGTCTGCAGGTTTTTACATTCTTCATTAAAAAGAACATAATTTTCATCGTTAAGTGCAAGATACTTTGAATTTGTAAGCAGTGTTTGATTTTTGTTATTAATAATTGTTGGGATCGGATACAAATGGTAGTAGTTATATTTAGTAGGAGCTGTTAAAGGAATTTCTATTATGAATATAATTTTTTTATCGTTACTGTAGCTTTTCGTTATTATGATTTGTTCAAATAATAATAGATTTTGAATAATTGGTTCAAAAGGTAAATATATGTTGTCTATGTTATGATCAATAAAATATATTTCATTCATTAGTTCTAAAGGTTCAATAATGCTATTGTGAAATGTTTGCAATTTCGAAAATGTAATAGCTACTTCAATTTTATCTAAAATATCGTAAATAATTTGGTATGTCTGAACAAATTGACTTAAAGTGACTTGTAGCAGGAAGTAGTGATACAACTCTAAATTTACAATGTTTTCCTTTTTAATTTCTGATTCGATTTGCATTATTCTTGATTTTAATAAAATTTGGTTATGCGCCAAACTTTGTATACTTTCTTGAAAGTTATTAATTGCACGTTGCATGAGAGTTATTTGTTTAGCAGCAATCAACTTTAGGTTGTTTTGATTATTTTTTAGTTCGCTTATTTCTTTGTCGTATCTTAATGCATCTTCGTTATCTAAATTTCCACTAATAATTTTGACTATGCTTCCTATAGCGTTTATTAAGCCTCTTCGGTGTCTATTACTTACAGTTTGGTTATCTTTAAAACTAATATTAGGGTTCAACTGTTTCAGCTGTAGTTTTATTTTATATTCCATATTTTCAATGAGATTAATTGTATTTTGATATTCACGTATATAGCTAATATTTTCCTTAGAATTACTTAATGCTATCTTAATTTGTAAACACGAATCTTGTAAAGTATTGAATTCGTTAACTAATGGTTCTAGGTCGTAAATATGTATAAAAGTCCAAAAATCTGTTTGAATTTGGGCATTTCCTAGTTTTAGTGGGAAAAGTCCAGGGTTGTCTTTGATTTCAAGGATCTTGATCGTCTGTCCGTTCGTTAGTAGGAGTAATCTGTAAACGAGGCGGTAGCTTTAGTTCTTTTAAATGAACGTTTTCAGTTTTCTGATTTTTACAATTAAGAATTTTGACTATATTATTTTCTAGAAATTCTTTTACTATATAGGGTCCTTTAAATTTATTTTCTTTCTTAGATCTTTTGTCATGAGTTTTGTATACTACTTGTTCTAATTGAAAAATAGAGTCGTTACAGTTTGAATTATGTTTATCTATAATTTTTTGTTTATGTGTTATTTCTTTTGTTGAACATCTTCGTACAGGGTGTTTAACTTTGTCCTGTGGTCGTTGACATAGTGAGAGTAAAATTGTGAATTAATTAAATCTGTCGGGTCTCGCATTTTCGTGTGTCCAAACACTAATTCGAAAGGAGTGTACTTTGTAGTAGAGTGTATTGTATTATTGTAAGCAATGACTGCATATTTCATTAAATTTTGTTCATTTTTATATTGGTTTTGTAATAATCGTAAATGTTCTATAATAGTTGAATGGTAACGTTCTACGGGTGAATTGCTTTCGTGGTGATTTGGTGTAGTGAAATGTAAATTGATTTTATGCAAAGCTAAAATTTCTTTTATGACTGAGTTTTTAAATTCAGTCCCATTGTCGCAAATAATTTTAAGAGGTAACCCGTAATATGAGAAGTATTCTAAAAGTGCTTTAGAGGTCTCTGTCGAATTTGTACTGTTAATTTCTATTGCTTGTCCGAATTTTGAGAATTTATCTAGTATAGTAAGGTATTTTTGTCCACCATAATTAAATATATCGATGTGTACAATTTCAAATGGTTTGGAGGGTGTTTCTGTTAAAACCAAAGGTATATTTGGAGGTTTACGTCCGTATTTTGCGGTTTGACATATTTCACAACAATTTATGTAATCTGTTACATCTTGTCGCATTTTAGGCCAAAAGTAATTACGTCTTAATTGTTCTAATGTTTCCACTATACCGCGATGATTAGTTTTTTCATGTTGATATTTTGTTAACATTATTCGTTCATCTTTATCGAAAATGGAATTTATTAATTTGGTACATCGAGTCAATGTTAATCCGTTAGCGTAAAAATGTGTAGCATAGATTTCGTTAAAAAGTTTGCTAAGTTCGTCATCGTGAAAATATAAATAGAAGTGTTTTCCTGTTGAAGTGTAATCTCTTAAAAATTTAAATATTACTTCTTTGTTTTTAGGTATGGATAATTCTAAAATGTGTAAATGATCGTGATTTTTATTGTTGACAACTAAAAGGTTATGAACGTTAAGTTGAATTATAATTTGATTTTGTTTGTTATTAATTATTTCTTCTAATATTGGGATTCCGTTATTGATTGTGTTTTGACTAGTAGAATGAGGGGTTTCGTCTGTTTGTGCGTCTTTCAGAATTGTTATGTCTTGAAGTATTTTAAATTTGGGTTCTGTGTTACTCGTTGAAGGTTCAGGGATTTGTTCGGGGGGTTCATTAATGATAGGGTTTTCGGCTAACTCTCTAAGATATTGCATTGTATCAAAGTTTATATCTCCGGGGTTGTTAATCACTGATTCTGTTTCTGTCATGTTTAATTGTATACGTGATAAAGCGTCAGCGTTAGTATTTTGAGCGCCTTTTTTGTAAATAATTTTGTAGTCATATTCTTCAAGCTTGAGTCTCCATCGTATTAATTTTGAATTTGGTTCTTTCAAGTTAAATAGCCAAACAAGGGGTCTATGATCAGTATAAATAAAGAATTTACGTCCAAAAATATAAGGTCTAAAGTATTTGCAAGCATAAACTATAGCTAGTAGTTCTTTTTCGGTCGTTGTATATCTTTGCTCGCTTTCGTTAAGTGTTCTAGAAGCGTATGCTACAGGTCTGTCATTTGGAACTGTTCCTTGTGACAAAACGGCTCCAATAGCTACGTTACTCGCATCGGTTGTTACTATGAATGGTTTAGAATAGTCAGGATATAATAATATTGGGTCATTCATTAATGAATTTTTACAAATTTCGAAACTTTTCAAGAAGTCATTGTCGTGAATAACAGATGCTCCTTTTTTTAAACATTTGGTCATAGGCTTAGTTATTTTAGCAAGATTATTAATAAATTTACGGTAGTATCCAACAAGTCCTAAAAACGATTTTATTTCTTTTTGAGTTTTTGGAATCGGAAATCTTTTTATTGCGTCAATTTTGTCTGGGTTTGGTTTTATTCCGTCTGGGGTGATTATATGTCCAAGATAGTTAACTGATGTTTTTAAGAATTCTGACTTATCTAATTGAATTTTGAAATTAGCGTTTCTTAAACGTTCAAAAATTGATTCTAATCTGTCCATGTGTTCTTGTAAACTTGTAGAAAAAATGATAATGTCATCGAGGTAAACGAGGCAAGTCTCGTTTTGTAATCCTCTAAGAATATTATCCATCACGCGTTGAAACGAACTGGGAGAGTTCTTAAGACCCATTGGCATTCTCAAAAACTCGTACAATCCATTTTCTGTTTGAAAAGCAGTTTTGGGAATGTCCTGTTTATCAATTTCGATTTGGTAAAAACCGTTAGCTAAGTCTAAAGTAGTAAAATAGTTCGATTTTCCTAATTTGTCAAGTAAGTCGCTAATGTTTGGGAGGGGATATTTGTCGTCTACTGTCTGTTCATTAAGTTTTCTGTAGTCTATAACTACACGCCATTTCTTTTTGCCACTGGCATCCATCTTTTTTGGAACAATCCAAATAGGAGATGACCAAGGAGATGTGCTAGGTTGGATAATGTTTTGTTCAAGCATTTTATTGATTTGATCTTTAACTTCCTGTTTATGAATCTCAGGATATCTATACGTTTTTGTGAAAATAGGGGTTTCATTTATCATTTTAAATTTATGTTTTATTTCATGAGTGAAGCTCAAAGGTATTTGTTCACAATAAAATATATCTCGATATTTATAGCATAAATTTTGAATTGCTTGTTTTTCTTCTGTATTGCAATGGTTAAGTCGTAATCTATTTAAATTTTGTTTTAAGTAGTAATCTTGTTCGTTTGTTAGTGTACTGTTAGACTGCATTTTATTTACAAAATTTACTTGTAAAGGATTTATTGCTTCGCAAGTTATTGGTTTTAAAATTTCAATTGTTTTAGTTTGTTCACTAGTATTTGTTATAGTGCATATAGCGAAATAGTTGTTTACGTTACATAAAGAGTTGGGTATCGTTACGTTATTACATAGTTGAGTTTTATTAATAATGCATTGACCATTTTTGTAATTTACTGGGATTTTTGAAACAATCTCTGTTCGGGGTGGAATTTTTAAAGTATATGATTTGAAATTTGTGTTAGTATTATTTTGTGGCATTTCAGGTTGAAATACTATAGGTATTGTAGCGTATGGTGTAGATATTATGTTTGAATTTATATTGATATTCGCATTTAATTGTTTTAAGAGATCTGAACCAATAAGTCCGTCATAGGTGTTACTAAAGTTAAATAAATAGAATTTATGTGAAGCATTTACGTTAAACAGTTTGAATATAGGAATGTCCATTACTTTGTCATGATATGAAATATTGTGTGCGGTTTGTATGTTAAAAGGTTCATTGTAAATAAATGTTCGATAAAATTTTGTTGCTAAGTCTGGATGCATTAAGCTTTTTGTACTGCCTGTGTCGATTAAAAAGTTTGCGTTTAATGTCGGAATAAAAATGTGTGGTAGATTATCTTTATGAAAGTTTAACTGTACTACGTGGGGTTGTTCTCGTAACTGTCCAAGTGAAAATTTTGAGTTTCCGTTTGTTCAACTAAATCATCTTCGTATTGATAATAGTTTTGTTGTTCTTGATCGTTTACTAAGTAATTTTCAAAGGTATCGTCATTATTTTCTAAAGAATTTTCATGATCGGGGTAGTTTTCTACTTCAGGGGTTTCAATAATTTGATTAAACATTTTTGTGTTACCAGAACTAGTGTCCATGGGTTCGGGTTTATATGTGTTTCTACTCATTCGTGAGAATTGTGGGTTAGGTCTATAAAAACTTGAATTCATTTGACCAGGAGTGTTTTGAAAATACTGGTTACGATAAACTTGGGAATTGTTAGGATTAGGTATAAAATTTCTTTGTAGATTTGGGGTTGTGTTGTTCGTTTGTGGTCTAAACGTGTTAAAGTGGGGTTGTTGATGTTGTCTAAAGTTTTGTTGTGGTTGCCATCGAGGTTGTGTATTAAATTGATTTCTGGCAGTGAATTGTCCGTTTTGATGGTTATTAAAATTGTGTTTTGGTTTATTAAAATTCGGATTATTAGTATGATATGAATGATTTTGTGAATTCGTTGGTGTATATTTGTTGGGTAATTTGAATTGTGTCTGTGTATTTAATGTATGCCTATTCTGCGATGCATATAAGAAATTCTCTTCTTCTATTACTAAATTCATAGCAGATTCTAAAGTTTTAGGATCTCTAAGTCTTACGTTATTTTGTAATTGACCATTTAAGCCGCGTATAAAAGTTTTTAAGGTTATATCATCATAATTTTTGAGATGAATTAATTTTTCATCCTTTGTTAATTCTGAAGAGTTTATTTTTGAAGCTAATAAACTTCTCGCATCTTGTAAACGCATACCGAATTGATACGGCGTTTCAATTTTGTTAGGCTTAAGATAAATTAGATCTTGCGCCAAACATTCTATGTTTCTTTGATCTCCAAAGGTTAAAACTAATAGGTTTTTAATTTGTAACCATGAAGTCAGTTCAGTGCGACTTCCTACTATTTGAAGTGCCCTATGTGTTAATTTACCTAATAATGATCTAAAAATAAATTTATTTATTGGATTCTCCACCTGCGTGCGATCAGCGAATGTGTTTATGAAATTATCACAATTATCCAAGAAAATATTTAAAGTATGTGGGTCGCCACCATAATGAGAAATTGAATCTAAATACAATCGAATTAATTGATAATTTGTTGTATCATTATTTCCTGCTGTTGGCATTTTTGTTTCTAATATTGGTAAACTATTTACCAAGTCTGTTGTATCTATATAATCGTTGTCTGTATTCATGTAGAAAATTAATGTTAGTAAGGCCTAAACAAGGTGTGACTGCTTTATGCAATAAAGAATTTGCAATGTTTATTTTGTTTAAAATAGACTTTGCGTACTCCGTCAGATCTCTAAACAAAATATTCTCGCTAAACTCCGTTTGATCACATAAAAACGTTATATTAATTGTTAGTACCTACTTGAAAATATCCTTTGTGGATTAAAAACTGCTAATAATTATTTAAAAGTTTCTTACAACAAACAAATTGTAGCTTTCATAACTGATTCTGTGCTATTTTCTTAATAATTAATGTCCTGTTGGCGATGTTTGTCCTCGAAGACGTCTTAACTAGGGGTTGCGGAATGCTTCGGCGATGTTGTCCAAAGGTCAGCGGTTTCGATTTACTTCAGCGATTTTGTCTTTATAAATCGAAATAGAAGTTAGTAAATTTGTTGATTTTAAAAGCTCACCTGGGTATGTTCTCTTTGTTCTCTTTTCCTGAATTAACCATAGAAATGGAAGGAACTATATCTTCGGCTATGTTGTCCTAAGTGGATTGGTACTTGAAGCGATTTTTGTCTTCTTTTTCCTTTTCCAAATAGTGCCTTTCAGAAATCCTACCGACTGCGCCAATTTTGTTTTTGATTATACCTTCTGAGTTTTTAAAAAACAACTTATTTTTACTAACACTATTTATTGGTTTAACTGGTTCGAATGATTATACAATAATGAATATTAAAATTATCTTAATGCTACATTACAACTATGCTTATTCTAATCTTAACACGTGTAGCGTAATAGGATATGCTACCTGTTAATCTCGTTACATAAATATGCTGACCACTATGGGAATGGACTGTTAACTCAGGGCTCGAAATAGAAAAAAATTTTGGTTAACGGTTAACCGAAATCGAGAACTTTGTTTTTATAACGGTTTTTGTTGAAAAACCGGTTTAGTGTAAAAAAAAAAACGATTTAAATTATAAACCGGTTTAAAAAACCGGTTAAATTAACCGGTTTCTAAAATTATTTAGATCAGGAATGCAAAGTATGAAAAGATATTATTTATTTATAATTTTATAATAAATGTACAATCAAGCGTTCAGTAATGACTTTTGGTAAACTAATCGCATTTAATACAGATTTTGTATTTTTCATCGTAATTTTTATTAAAAAAAGATGTTAAAAAAACGGTTTTTTATTATTTTGGTTAAAGGTTACCGTTTTTTTAGTTTTTTTTAGCCTTTAAAAATAACGGTTTCGGTTAAAAATCACGTTTTCTGACAAAAAATAACGGTTAACCGGTTTTTTAAACCGGTTTAAAAAACCGGTTTTATGCCCTGCTGACAAGTAGTAAAAATTCTTGTTAACGAATGTGGTATGTTTTTCGTAAAATTTAGTGAACAAAATGCGACTACTAATCGAAACTAACTAAAGTATAAAAATATTTTAATTAGTATTTCTTAGTTTAAAAAAAAATAATTTAACATTTAATTATATCGTTTATAACCCCAAAAATAAAAACTGTTATGTGCTTTTGCAGTTTTCATTGTTAACAGCAACTTTGTCATAGAATGTAAAACTAATCCTTAAGAATATTTTTTTGGTCTATTGTACAACGTACACTTCTCATATTCAAAGAACGCATCTATAATAATCCAACATTAAGCTATGCAAATAAAATAAGCTAACATTATATTTATTTTCATCATTGCTACAAATGCACGCTCCAAAGACTGCACTGCAGTGAAGGGAAAGGACTAATATATAACAACTAAGGATTCCATGTACTCATAAACACGCCGAGCATTCTATGTATGTACATTAATTTGTATGCAAAAGCTAAAACTACCTTCGCAATCTCACGCATTCATCTGAAACTTCACATTAATCAAATTATTAACACACTAAAGTGAGAGAAAATGCCCATAGATATACGCATAGTTGCTAAGGTGCAATAAAAATTTATTTTAATCCAACTGATATTATCTGGTAAATTATACAGATAACAAATACCATAAAACCTGAACTGTATCAATTTATAAGTAACGATAAACGAGATGGTTGGTGATTTTTTAAAGCTTGTGTTATAGAACTGCTTGGTAATAATTACCAACAGTGGCGTAGCTAGAGTTTGTGCTGCCGGGCTGGTTCCTGAGTTTGCCGCCCCTTTAAATAAGGGTTGTCAACTCTTGATTTTTCCAGAAGCAAACACAGATCGACACAAAAAAGTGGGGGAAAGGCGAAATGCGCCGCAAGCAATTTTCTTTGAATTTTAGATGTTCAAACGTGTTTTAATGCAAAGTTAGATAATGTAGAGTACTTTACCATCATCCAAAATTACAGGTTTATGGCAGAACATATTCTGATTTTTATTTTTTTTAATCAGATCACCCCCACCCCCAGGAAATTATTTTTAATAAGGGTAAAAACTTTCACTAATAGTTTCCATTCAGGTAAATACAGGGTGTCCCCGTTATCACCGCGAATATTTTAAGTGGTGATAGAGGACCTTTTTCTAAGAAAAAAATTCAAGTAAAATTTTTTTCTAAAATCAAATGCTAAGCAGTTATCAACACTTACTTGATTTTTTTACACTTCTGCATTTAAAAGACACTGTCGCCGAAAATATTAATTTTATCGTAAAATACCTTACAGCTTTTTAATAGAGCAAGAAATTCTCTACAAAATTAATTAAAATTATTTTTTGTCTACAGGCAATGGTTTAAAAGTTATAAGGCAGTTTGTACAAAAAAATGGGAAAAATTTTAAAACTTTAATTGTTTTTTAGACTTTGCAACCGCTGTATCTTTAAAACGAAAGGTCGTACAAAAAAACCGACGGCCCATTCCGGATAGCAAATTTTATGGGCTACAACTTTGGTCAAGTAAAATTTTTGGAAAATCAAACCGATTTTCCGGAAAAGCTAAAAATAAGGAACAGAGTGTAAAAAAAATGTCGAGAAATTATGTTTTGTATTTAAAATAATGCTTTTAAAGAGAGTGCGATTATGAACTGAAAATGATGGAGATCATTTTGAACATTTATTGAAGTAATTTTGTGGTTACATATTAATTTTATTGCCTCCAGATAGATTTGCATTGTTTTGCATTTTATCGTTTTTTTTTTCACCTTTTCCACTATTATAAACATTTCTATGATACATTTAGTTTTATTGAACAACATATTTACCGAAGTTGTAGTCCGTTAAATGCCTTATCCGCAATAGACATCCGTTTTGCTCTACGACGTTTCGTTAAAAGATGCGGCGTTTTTATAAATTTAAATAACTTATTTACATGCAATTTTACAATTTTTTGTTAAATTTGTTCGTTAGCTCCTTAAAAAATAAGGGGTGGTTTTCTGAATAATTTCAAACTTCATAAAAAGCTTTAAAACTGATGAGATACATAATTTTATGAATGGTGCCGATGCTATGGCATTTTTAAATACAAAATATTATAATTTCCCGTTTTTTTTTGTTTCGAAAACGATAAAATGCAAAACAATGCAAATCCATCTTAACTCAATAAAATTTACATGTAACCACAAAATTACGTCAATAAGTGTTCAAAATGACTTCCGTCATTTATCATTTTCAATTACGTAATCGTTCTCTGTTTAAAAGCATTTTTAAATACAAAACAATATTTGTAGGAAATTTTGTTTTTGCACTCTGTTCCTTATTGTTAGCTTTTCCGGAAAATTGGTTTGATATTCCAAAAATTTCACTTGACCAAAGTTGTGGCCCATAAAATTTGCTATCCGAAATGGGCCGTCGGTTTTTTCGTACAACCTTTCGTTTTAAAGATACAGCGGTTGCAAAGTCTAAAAAACAATTAAAGTTTTAAAATTTTTCCCATTTCTTTGTACAAACTGCCTTATAACTTTTAAACCATTGCCTGTAGACAAAAAATAATTATAATTAATTTTGTAGAAAATTTCTTGTTCTATTAAAAAGCTCAAAGGTATTTTACGATAAAATTGATATTTTCGGCGACAGAGCCTTTTAAATGCAGAAGTGTAAAAAAATCAAGTAAGTGTTGATAACTGCTTAGCATTTGATTTTAGAAAAAAATTGTACTTGAATTTTTTTCTTAGAAAAAGGTCCTCTATCACCACTTAAAATATTCGCGGTGATAACGGGGACACCCTGTATATACATAAAATTCACATAAATTCCAAAAAATTAACACCATATTTCACTCTTAAATAAAAAAATAAAAAAGCGGAAAAAAATTGATGCTTTAAATTAAAATTATTGTTGCTTGTTTTTATGAACAAAAAGCGTACATTACTGTGAATGTCCTCAAAGACACCTTACCTTGCCTTGGCTAGACACGACCCCAAATATAATAGGAGTATTAATGATAAAGTAAATTATATTCCTGTCAAATTGCACTAATTATCACCTATTTAGGCCTGTCGCGCACGATCCATATTTTTATCACGTACTTAAAAACCCTCCAACAATAATTGTATTCACATACGGGCAATGAAAAATCGTCATTACACACTGTTTTTGGTGCCCTATGATTTGAAAGTTCTCTTAACATTGTTCGAAACTTTTGTACATCTTAATTTACAAATAATTAGACGAATGTTATCGCTATGCGACGATTGGTTAATATAAAAAGGGATTTATACCTCAAACCAAATGTTTGAAATATAACGGAAGTGATAAATCCCTTTTACAATAGCGTTTAAAACTGCATGGATTTTAATGCCTAAAATAAATTAAATAGTTCATAATTTTATTGAATGGTTGGTACCCTATTATAAATTTCATTACTTGGAATTTCTGTCGTTACAAGGGTTTTAAGCGTAGCCAGATCGACTAGCCTGTATTACCATCTAACTTCGATAAGAATTCTTTTTTTAAGTGAATTTCCATTGGAACTAGCGCTAGTGCCAGCACTGATTATTATATCTACTGTTCCTTCAATACCCCGAGATTTTAATTTTTACCCCATTTGGGTAGACTAAAAGTGCCGCCCGGAGCGGACCGCCCCGCCCACCCCCCTAGCTACGCCACTGTAGACATGCATACACTCCTTTACAACTACAATTTTTAAATGCTATACTGTACGTTAGCTGACCTTTTTGTTTCTTACTATCTTATTACAAGAAAATTGTAAATATAAGCACTATTAATTTAATTACAATTCATTAGATTTAAGTTAGTTTCATACAACATAATCAAGTTGTGGAAATTAATGTATACTCGATTCAAATTTGCCTATTTTGTGACTTTTCCCAAGTTCCTTTGTACAACAGCTACAATGTGTGCGAGCTAGTTGAAAATAACCCTCGAAAGACACATTTAATTTGCACGTAAAATGATCATTATAAAAATCAATATAAGGACGATATATTGGGTATAAAAACGCGAATATAAAACTGTATTTAAGTTTGTGCTCGAGAAATTTAGATGAATTTTTAAAATGTGCTTTCAATATATTTTTAAGATCAAAGGTGATGTAAGTACTAAAATTAAATTGCTAAATATTTTCGTCCTGAATTCAATTTCCCTTATAAAACCGGAGTTTTCGCCCGGCAAGCTTATATTGTAAATCCCTTGGAATAATTTATTTTTATGCTCGCAGTCTTTGAAATTTTGAAATTGGAAGTTTCTTTTCTCTAATAGAGATAAGTTTTATTATCAAATTTAAATAACGGATACTGTTACGACTACGTTAAACATTTAAATTGATTTAATTATTCAGTTTCTTGAGTTTTTAAAACGCTACGTTATCAGTAATGGAAGTTCATTCTACGCAAATTTTGTTCTGAAATATGCTGAAGTTGTTGTCCTTTTGTATTTTCCTATAATATTTTGTTTTGTTTTCTTTACAAGACGAATGAAAACCTTTTGTACATGTGGCTTTGTATTACATGTAATGTACATATTGTTATAGGATAATATCAGGTGTCATAAAACACACAGTACGATATTGAAAATAACATCAACAAGAGAAAATCTGTAAATGAAAATAATTTTATTTATATATAAAATACTTTATTATTTTAACAATAAACTTTCGTGAATCCAAAAGCCCCAAAAACCGTAAATTATTGTTGTATGTATTATTGTTTAGCCTTAATTAACGACAAAAGTGTAAATTTAAAAATTGTCCAGAATCATAAACTACCTACGATTCTTCACTTACATTTTCAATTTGGATAGCTTTTCCGCTTCCTCCATAAAAACTTAAAAAATATCGCGGTAGTTTGATTTCCTAGTTACTTATACATATATGGATTTTATGCAACTTAACAATATGCATCTTAACTTGGGCGTACGTTTGGCAGAATCATCCTCCGGATCCGAATTTTAAATGCGCGAAGTAGTGCAGTGTTGCCAACAAAAAAGAAAAAGAAACACGTGATTTTATGAAATTTAAAAACTTCCTTATTTATTATCGTATCGCGAAGTTTTTTTTCATTATTCGATTCGATTGGCCGAATCGCACTGTGTGAAAAATTATTCTTCGAGATTTTATAACTCTGTTAAATGAGCACTTTTACAATTTGGATCACAATAAACTTACTTTCCTGCAAGGTATAACGGCGCTTATACACAGGGCCGTGCAAGTACATTCGGGGGCCCGGGTGCAAAAATGTGGATGGGGCTCCTTTTATTTTTTATCGGAGACGGGGGGGGGGGTACTTTTGAGACTGCGGGCCCCGAAGCTGTTCCAACTCAATACATATGTACATTCATCCCTATTTGATGGTAATAGAAAGAAAAAAAATCCCCCGGACTTTCGAGGACACTAAGCTAGGCTTACAAAAAAAGGTCCAACTAACTTTCGTGAAATCTATTTTTCCGTTTCCCGTACACTACAAACCACAACTTTTATTTTAATAAACGAAATTCAAATTAAAAGAACGGAAATTAAAACCCCCGCATATTTGCATATTTCAAAAAGAAGAGGATATGTCCAGGAGAGACGACGTTTGTTAATCTTAAGAAACCTAACCTAACATAACCTAATCGGTAATCGGACTTGACACTTTATTTATCGGTGGTGGCTGACAGCTACGTACAAAAACTCCTCCCCACTCCAGTTTTCGTGGCCAATAAGCGGTTACACTGTTACAATGTTGCCAGACTAACAAATTTGCATAATTTGGCAACAGTGAAAGTACCATACATTCGTTATTTTTAATGTGTACAGGAAAATTACGAAAATCGGGGACAAGAATAATCGGGGACTTGAGTCTTGTATCGGGGACGAATGGTCACCCTACCTTAAAGTACCTATGTGAGAAAAATAATGCACAAAATCACAGTAAAACAATAAATATTCACGACAGTACGAGTATACCAACTGACAAGTGACAACTTTACTGTTTTATAGGTTATAGCGCACCCGCTATTGGCTATTTAGTCGAGTTTGCGCGGTTAAACTTTCACTTTTCTGGAAAAAAGAAAGAATTGCGTGGGCCCCGATCCTACAGTTACGCCACCGAAGTGTTACTTAAAACACGATTTTTTACCCATTATATCGAAATCTTCCGAAATCCAACATGCAGAGTAAAACTTTTAAATAACTTTACATATAATACACTTAAGAGCATGGGTCATTTGGGGGCCCCATGATTGGGGGGCCCGGGTGCGGTGCATCCACCGCACCCCCCGTTTGCACGGCCCTGCTTATACATCTCCTTTTTCATAAGTGTATTGTGATCAGAATTTTGAAGTGCTGTAGCATAATTCGAAAAAAAAACACTAAGAAAAAGTGTACCACACGTTAGCCGCCACAAAAGATTTTTATTTAAAAGGGCGTACCTATCTCATAAACCGCTAGGGATAACTGAGTTCTGTTTGTTGCAAAAAATTCTTTAATATTTTGTTACAATTTCGTCTCGATGTAGTTGTGACCTACTTATAAAAATAAAAAAGGTTCTCGCATGTGACATTTTACACTGCACGAGCGTTCCAAGGCTTGCGAGGTCGCCCTTTAAATTTATTTGATGGAGTTATAAAGAATAATTTTTCACACAGTACGATTCGGCCAATCAAAATGAATATATTTTTTTAAATCGCCAAAATACGATCACAAATAAGCAAGTTATAACGTTTTAAGCATTAAAAAAAAAAAATTAAGAAAGGCATATTTTTCAAATTTCATAAAACTACCTTTTTTCATTTTGACAACACTGCACGGGGAACTTCGAGCATCTGAAATTCGGATCTAGAGGATGATTCTTCTATGGGAACCCTCAGTTCAAGATGCATATTGTTAAGTTGCATAAAATCCATAACAAAGTAGCTATAGGAAACCAGACTACCGCGATATTTTTTAAGTTTCTCAAAGGAATAGGAAATGCTAACCAAATTGAAAATGTAAGTATGCAATCTATATAATCTCACGTAATTTTTAATTCTGAACAACTTTTATATTTACAATTTCGTCGTAAAATAATCAGGAGAGCCAATATTTGCAACTATTTGACTTTGCATGGTAAAGTCCTATGTAGGTACGATACTTTCAGTCAACACCCCCCTGTATAAACAGTGTATGTTTTCGACTGCAAAAACAGCATCAGAGAAAACATTTCAATAATAAAGTAGTTAAATCTTTCAAAATTTATTAAAATTGCCAACATCACGTAAATGTACCTAATTGTTTAAATCATCATATACAGGGTGGACCAAATTCGAATGTTTTTCGGGGTATCTTGGTTACCGTAATAGATAGCGAAAATCTGATTTCGGTCTCTTGGGCCATTTTTTAGAGAAAATAACGCCTGTGCAATCAGATTTTTTCTATCTGATTCCATTTTGGCACTACAGACGAAAAATGAAATTTTATCATTTTTGAAAATTTCCTGTAACTTCTTTATTTATTAAATTAGAACAAAATGTTATAGAGGTTTTTTATACAGATTTTTATGCTTAATTTAAAAAAAAAAGTAATTTTTTCATAGCTACCTTGACTTTCGAGATATGGAGTAAACTTACATTTTTTTAACTGGAAACCCTAGTTGGCCATGACATCATGTGAAAGAGTACTTTTTTGGCTTTTCAAAAATATATAGTTTTATATATTTTTTGCAAAAAATAACCGAGATATGGCCAATTTTGTATAAATTCGATCATCAAAGTTAGCCATGATTTCGTAAACAAGTGATGTGTGCAATTATTAAACAACTAAACGTCATTGCCAAGTAAATTCTGAAACAGCCGCTACGTTTTTATCACTAACAAAGTAATATTCTAACATATTAAACTTTTCAAAAAGTTCAAATTTAGCCATGTTCACAATACCACAATAAACAGTTATAAAATACAAAATAATACACGGATTTGCTTAAAAGTTAAAAAACTTACTTGGAAATGACGTTTAGTTGTTTAATAATTGCAAACATCACTTGTTTACGAAATCATGGCTAACTTTGATGATCGAATTTTTACAAAATTGGTCATATTTTGGTAATTTTTTGCAAAAAATATATAAAACTATATATTTTTAAAATGCTAAAAAAATACTCTTTCACATAAAGTCATGGCCAACTAGAGTTTCCATTTAAAAAAATGTAAGTTTACTCCATATCTCGAAAGTCAAGGTAGCTATGAAAAACTATTTTTGTTTTTAGATTAAGCATAAAAATCTGTATAAAAAACCTCTATAACGTTTTGTTCTAATTTAATAAATAAAGAAGTTATAGCAAATTTTCGAAAATGATGAAATTTCATTTTTCGTCTATAGTGTCAAAATGGAATCAGATAGAAAACATCTGATTGCACAGGCGTTATTTTCTCAAAGAAATGGCCCAAGAGACCGAAATCAGATTTTCGCTATCTATTACGGTAACCGAGATACCCCGTAAAACATTCGAATTTGGTCCACCCTGTACATAGGTACCGTGTTCGTCATTAGTTTTTACTGTATTAGAGTTATCATATGTGATCGGTTTTTATTATAAAAAAGAAACAAAATAAAAGTAGCACCATATACCTAATGTAATGGTTGGCTATCATACCATTTCACAACTAAAAACAAGAGTAGTTAAAATTGATTTTGTAATATTACACAATCAGAGTTGAAGCAAACCAGTTCTGTAGGACATTTGTGGTTTTCCTGATATTTTTATTATTTATTGCATAATTTAAAACTTAATTAACAATAGCAGCAACAAATTTATTACTTATTTAACATACGCATTTGTTTTTTAATACATTTGTAGTAAAAAAACAAACAAACAAACATGAATTTCCAAGTTCACACCATAATTATACAATTTCGATATGATGTATATTTTAAAAATTAACACTATTAAATAAGAAAACATAATATATTACTAGTTTATATTCCGCAATAACGTTTGAATTGGGTGCCCTTTTTCAGCTGGGCTAAATTAGGTAAATTCGCGACATTATTAGTATTCTTAACGACAGGAAAAATATTTTAAACGACAAAAAATTTAAGTGAACGATAAAATAAGTAGGTACTTAATCTAATGGCAAATAATAAGTACCCGACCTAAAACGAGGGTCAGGTTAAATTTTTTTTTTAAACGACAAAAAACTTGTTACCTTCATTTTCATTACTTCTTAAAAAAAAGAAGCTTTAAACAACCTTTAAACTTACCCTCTATTACTAACCAAATGAATAAGAGTCAGGTTAAAAGTTGTTTAAAGCTTTTTTAAAAATGAAAACAAACGTATTGGATAATACATATATGTTATAATTAATATGTTATATTAAGGGATCCGAACCGCAAAAAATAACGGTTCAGTTACGGTTACCGGTTCGATAAATTTTAAGTTTTTGGTTTACGTTCCGAACCACCGGTTTTTATTTTATAATGATTCGGTAACTGGTTCGGCGGCAACGGTTCGGTTCAGTTCCGGTTCTGGCCCAATGCAAAATATGACGACAATGCATATTTATAAATTGAACTGTTAAAGATTAGAGTAGTTGTGTTTTGTGTTATGTAGGAGAGATCTAACAAAATATTTGTGTGAAGGAATACTTACATAACATATAGGTACTAAATTAAACAATTAAACTAAATACCCGAGAGCATTCGTACAATATAAACCACAAAAAAATTCAGAACTATTAGGGAGGCATAAGAAAGTTTTAACATAA
Organism: Elmis aenea; assembly: GCA_947652605.1. Classification (NCBI taxonomy): domain Eukaryota; kingdom Metazoa; phylum Arthropoda; class Insecta; order Coleoptera; family Elmidae; genus Elmis; species Elmis aenea. Next base: position 10,741,607 of record OX393580.1, read on the forward strand.
AAACTCTTGCATAATAAATAGTGAAGAACGCTATATATTAGATAACAATTGAATACGTTATTTAAATGATACAATTTCATTCGACTAAATCACTCTAATGATGATCGTTGTTATAAAGCTTATAAATAAGAAAGCTGCTGACGAAAGGTCGGAAGTTTCGAAATTGTTTTAGTTTTTCTGTAATAAAAAATATTCACCGACAAAAAAAAATATTTTACACTAAACTTATTTAAAATTACATCTGCAATAACGGTTGATGCATGATCTATTCTACAATAAAATAAACCCAAGAAGCTAATCTAGAACGTGTAATTTGTGTTATTTTGATACAAATAACAGAGACATAACGATAGCTAAAGTATACATATTCAATATAATAAAATAAAATTGCATGCAATAAGCAAGAATATTTTCTGTGCTCTTAAGGAAACGCCATTATTTTTGTAATTAGCATTAAAGGCTGAGCAAGTTAGGTTTCATTCCGTGCAACCTCGATATTTTATGTAAGAGGATTACACCTTCCTTGCTATTGTTATATCGTTACCTTCAGAACAAGACAGAATAACTAATTTTTTTAGAACAATAAGTTAAGATTAATTTGTTGAACGTATAATCTGTCACTTATAGAAATATAGAAAATGATCATTACTGTACGGAAAGCAGGGACTAAAAACGAAAAATATGTCGTTCGTTTTGATCGGAAGGACAACGAAATATTTAGTTTTTGTTCTTTACATTTCCACCCATAACATTTTGTTTTTGTGAACTGAACCAAGTCGAGGACAAATTTTTCATAGTCACCACATTTTTTTTAAAACAAAATTCTAAAGAACGATCGCCAAATGTCACCATAATGACTGTCTTGGCAACACTAAACATACAATGAAACCCCAATTATTCGAATATTCGATTATTCAGATTATAAATATAATACTTCGTATGTATTAATATGTAAATTAGCATAGTTCGCCTTTAAATAAAAACAAATTTGGCGTGATTATTTTGTTCTTTTGGTAATAAATGTGAGACACATGTGTCCCAGTTACGGTAACGGTAAGAGATACAGAGTTGGTTAAGTTTGTCAAAATGATCTATGATTTAATAGCAACTGTTCCATGAAAAAATCTTGAAAAAATTAATAGTTTTTGCGCTATTGATAAAAAACAAAACACATCAAGTTTTTGATTTTTGCTTAATCAACATCACACTCAAAATATTTTTCCACATTATTGGGGCACATTTTTGGGTAGATTTGAAATTTGTCAACAAATTTCACCTATACAGGGTGGTGCTTTTTTCGATGCTCAATCTTAATTTCGTTATCATTAGACCAATAAAATGTTCTGTAGCTTTTATTTATATAATAGTTTCAATTGTTTTTCAGAACATTCTCGATTTTGTGAATTATTTACACAAATTTTCAAATTTCAACAAGTTTTTTGAAAGAAAAAAGGTATGTTGGTTACCAATCTAAAAAGCTAATTTTTTTTGTCTGTCTGATGGTGTGAAAATCCAATATGGCGGCCATAAGAAATAAAAAAGTTGACTATCGCAACTTGAAATCTAGAAGGCTTAGAAAATTTCTGTTGACGTCATAAACCCAGGACGGTCAAAAACATAAAGTTACCAAGTTTAAATGATATAGCGTCAATGGTAGAGAAGATAATAATATTTTTCTAAAATCACATTTTTCAGTTTTTTTTTGTAATAAATCAAAAACGAATCAAAATATCCAGGATTTATTTTCAGATTCTTAATCGCCATAAAAATGTGCAACTTTTCTCTAATTTAACCGACCTTGTATCTCTTACCGTTTCCAAGATAGCAATGGTGAGCATCGAAAAAAGAACCACCCTGTATACCTGTTTTAGTTGTTTTTTTAACATCAACTTTCTTATTTTAAATACGGCTGATATTAAAATAGCAAAACCAAATGAATACAGGTAAAATTTATTGACATATTTCAGATCTGCGCAAAATAAGGCTTCAATAATGTCGAAAAACATTTCGACTGTGATTCCAAATAAGCAAGTTATAAGGAAATATCAAAAGCCTGGTGTTTTATTTTTCTCAATAGCGCAATAACGATCAATTATTTTCAAGATTTTTTCATAGAACAACAGTTGCTCTTAAATTATAGATCATTTTGACCCATTTAACCAACTCTGCATCTCTTACCGTTTACGAGATACCCATGCTTTTCACTTTAACTGCGACACCCTGTACCTATATGAAGGGACACAAACACTTTTTTTTTGTGCTAAAAACGTCTTATTTTTTTTAAATTCATTGAATAGGAATTCTACGGTGTCAAGGCAGCGATATGTAGAAACATATCCGGAAAGAAGACAACCCTCGCACATATTTTTGTACGTTTGACAGAAACTTGGGTAAATATGGGGCTTTTGCAAAACCAAGAAAAAAAAAGGTACTGACGAATTCAAATCTTCGCAAAAAACAGCCCCATTAAGTTGAAAAATATTTTGAGTGATTTCAAATGGGCAAGTTATAAGCAAAAAATAAAAACCTGATGTGTTTTTTTTTTTTTATCAATAGTGCACTCTGTATATGAATGGATAGATACATAACATTTTTTTTTGTAATAACGTTTTATTTAGGTCCTAAACATTCGATTTATGAAAAAAAGGCAAGGCATACCGGGACGCCCTATACAAACTTGACACAAAACAAGCTTACCTGAATATTTATTCAATATTCAAATTTAACAACTCATATTCGGATTCCGTCAAAAAGAAAAATTGAGACATTCCATTGAATAGAATATTTTAACTTCCGGTTAACCCGGTAATGCAAATTGTATTTATTTGGACCCCAATCCGTATTTAACAAATTCCAGATATAGGTCAAATTCTATTGAACGTATTTTGTGTTACAGTCCGATATTAAAAATATTACATTTAGCTCATTTACTTCGAGAAATGTTTTACAACATTACAACATACGCTGTTATTATATTTCGCGAAGATATTGCCGTTTGTGGCACATTTGTAAATTGTACTCATTTACAGCAAATTGTCGACAATAAACTGAAGTGAAACCAAGCTCAAATGGCACAATTCTTCCTTAAATCCAGCAAGTATGTATGTTACCTACTACATGAGAATGTCCCAAAGCTCTCCTTGCTATTACGAGCTTGACCGGTTCCCGTGTTTACAAATAGCATAAAAGCCGCCAAGTCTACAGACCAACGCGCATGGCGACAGCCATTATTACTTTAGTTTCGTCTACGTCTACCAGTCCATGCCTCTTTTCTCCTATAGAGATTACGCAAGAACGCGTCAGCGAACTGGAGTAACATTTTAAAGCAATTCACATAACCATGCACCACATCAACATTGTTTACAAAAACGGAAAATGCAAGTGAAATGGCCTTAAGTGATAAAATTGAATGGAAAATGTTGGCGGTTCATTGGTAAACGACGAGATTTAACTCTGGGTTGTTTTTCAAATTGCGAAATTACATATCGATAGATGAAAATACTAATGAACGTAACCTTGAACAATCGAAATTTAAAACATTAAAATTATGATTATAGCATGGCCCACGTGTGATTATATCACACTTGTAATATGCACTCAATTTCGGGCCTTTAAGTGGAAAATTTATCGAATATATATACACAACCCGTTTTACTAAAAAATTTAAAGTTCAGTCAAACAAATTGTAAACAATTCGGTTTCTACGGAATGTATGTTAATCATTTCAATCATTGATTGGTACACCTTATTATTAAAACAATAGCATTTTCATTTCCAATTGTTTTATGACCATGATAAGGGATTAAAAGAGGTTACACCTACCTGTACTGTATCCTGATTTGACATGGGTGATTTGAATATTTTAACAGGATGGCTTTGCAGATTTGAAGTCATTATACCACTAATTGGTTTTGTTGTTGACTGAACGACCATCATTTGGGGCTGACCTATGTATAAAAAAACAACCCTTAACATATTACCACTACAAGATACCTCGCAAATTGTTCCCATTTTACACCGTGCTATACAAAACTTTTTACGATTTTAAAACATTAAAACCAATATCCATATCACTTATATGTGATGAAGTTTAATAGTCCCTCGTTTAATTAAAATGAGATCATTAAAAAAATTGTTAAAACGGTGGTGTGCGACCCCCCAGGAACAGGATGTGGGAAAAGCATGCAGGATTTTCTAACACTTACCATTAGAATCATGGATCAGCCAGTTCGTTGCACTATTTTGTTGTGTCATCACAAACACTTAATGAGTCTTATGAACAACAATTCGAAGTAATTAACCCGTTTATAATCACTAAAATCCGCAATTTATTAACAGTACGTTAAGGGACAGGCAACCGTTTGACCAAAATGGCGACTCCAACAAGACAACATTTCGAGACGAAAACCGGCAAAAACTTGCGTAGAAATTTTAATTTAAATAGCTCTAGATATAAATCTCGTATTGCACTTTCAGTTTCTACAGTTATTTAATTATTCGAATAATCAGGGACATGTACACATGGATTTAAAGACGTGCTATTTCGTGCAGATACATCTGTGATGAGCTTGGCGGCGGGCACAAAGTCGAACATCTGATTGGTCAACGCACCTCACGTGGGACGCTTCTAGTAATTCATGAATCGACCACTAGTTTTTAAGATTTGGGCGGAATTCCAACAAAATTTGGCGCTACTTGTCATGACATACGTCAAAGGGTAGTTCACTGTAATACGAGACTACATTGATACTGTTTACACAATCCATTTGAATTAAATCTTGTTTTTTAACATTTCAAAACTGAGTGTATTCTACTCATTTATTCTATATTGTTTTCAAACGAAAATGAACTTAATTAACCAACCACGTAGTTATTGTTTGAGTGCTGATGTAATTCTTTTGCACAATGTATAGCTTTAAATTTATAAGTAAAGCAATAGTATATTGTACAACTAGTGCTGAAAGTTGAAATATTCAATTCAGCACGTGTTGTACACTATGCTTTTCCGACGACCACTTAGACATAATCATTAATTCTGCAAAAAAGTTGTGAAAATAACATTTTTTTGACGTTGGTGACACTTGACACTTGTGAGGTTAGATTTGCTTCACGTTAACTTGACAGCGCGTTTAGCGTGTGTAATGTAGCGGAAATCGTCACTTTACACACGCAAAGTGAACTTTGCATACAATTTCCGGTGTAATGCGCAATTTGTCATTTTCAGTAGCAGCAAGCCGTGCGAAATTACTCGCTTTACATAGTGGTCGTCGGAAAAAACTTTTATTGATACTGTTGTACCACCAATATGTCGTCGGCAAATATCGATAATCATAGTTCAGAGCTATTAACAATATCCTTAACAAAAGTCATTTTAAATTTTCTAATAATAAATTTCCATGAAAATTCTTGAACTACATAAAAATTTTAATAATCCGTATTGAATTTAAAATGATGTACTTTTGCCTCTTGGTATAAACAGGCAGATAAATGTCATATGTCAAATGCTATCATACGTAAACACCTAAAAGATGGATACCGCAATTGCAACACTGGTGCCGGATAATGTTTTGGAAGTGATATTTTCGTATTTAAATCTACACGATTTAAGAAATTGTTCGTTAGTTTGTAAACGATGGTACCGATTTTTAAACGACGAAAATAATGACGTTTGGAGGTTACATTGTATTAGAAAACTTGCAGAGGAGGCTCTTAAATCGGACTTATTATCTTCTGTACCCACATACAAAGCTAAATTGAGGGCGTTTTATCACGCATGGAATCCAAATGACTGTTCTAGAAATATTTACATCAAACCAAATGGTTTCACACTTCATAGAAACCCTGTAGCTCAAAGTACAGATGCCTCGAGAGGGAAAATAGGTTTTCGACACGGAAGACATACATGGGAAGTAATATGGGAAGGCCCATTAGGAACTGTAGCTGTTATAGGAATATCAACAAAAGATGCACCGTTACAATGTCCTGGTTACGTTGCGCTATTAGGCTCGGATGATCAGAGTTGGGGCTGGAATCTTGTAGACAACCATTTATTACATAATGGGGATGCCCAAGGAAATTATCCGTTACTTAATAATGCTCCAAAGTACCAGGTACAAGTTGTTAAATTATTGTTCAATACAAATTCGCTACAAATTACAATTTTAGGTTGGTGAGCGAATCAGGGTTATATTAGACTGTGATGATAACACCTTATCGTTTGAAAAAAATTATGAGTTTCTAGGTGTTGCATTTAGAGGTAAGTTCAAATTTTAGAATCTCCTAAAGTTTTCAAGGTTTAATAAGATCATGTTCATCAAGTTATTTAGATCCTTAATGTTAGGCCTTAAAAATGCTCATAATATGTATCAAAGTATTTTTTAGAGCAAATATGGCAAATGAAAATTCAAAATAATGTAGCAATAGATCATTTAAATTTTATTATATTATGATTAATGAAATGAGTCAAAAGCTAAAACGGGAGTTAATTGTTGAGCAGTTCTTTATTGTGTGGTCGTTATGATTAAATATCTTTATAATTTCATGTTTCATGTAGTCTCGTTTCTTGTGGTTTAAAATAAAGTGATACAAATTATTGATGAAGTCTCACTTTATAAGTTAATGCAAGAAGGCATTTCCAACATTATATTTTTGTGAGGTAGCAGAGATTTAAAGGATGCAAGGTTTTTTGAAAAATGTTTTTGTTGCATTAAATATGACAACTTTGTAGTTAATTGCAAAACAAATAATTGCTCTTCTAGTAAAGACTTATTGTACAGTTTAAGTTAAAAGTATACCCAACTAAAATATAATTTTTGTTAGTGTGACCCCCCATGGTCAGTTGTGTTTTTCTTTTACGTATTATTTTCAATTAAACCCGAAACTACGAAACAATTAAAAGCAGGACAAAAGTTTTGGTCAAGATATTTTGATCTAGTTGATGGTTCCAAAAGTTTGTAAAAAATATTTATTGTGAAGCCACCTAAAGAAGAGCTGAGCTCATCCATATTTTGCTATAGATAGGGTAATCCCCAGCATTATAAAAGTTGCAAAAGATAAAATAGAAACATTTGATGAAAGACAATGTTTCTTCTACAATTTTTTGCTTACCCCTGTTTTGATTGTTAAAACAGTGCTTAAAATAGTTGCCAGAATATCTCTTTTAAAGAGAACATGTCCTCTTTTTTATCCCGATCTTTTTGTTCACTCTCATTTTTTATTCTGATCATTTTTGTCCTCTTTTTTCCTTAATTACTTTTGGTCAGATTTTTAAAAAAATTATAGAACTGAGTCGTTTATAGGCCAAAGCAATAAACTCCACTTTATGATTTTATAAAATTTTAGTGCCAAAGCACTTGATTGATGTTTAACTTTTTATGTTTAAAACCAATTTCTTGAATAATTAGGTTTAACAGCATTAAATGTCAAAAAAAAAATGTTGAACCTCGAATAATAAGTTATTTATTTCACAATAAACAATTATTTCAGGAATATACTAGGTAATACATTTTTTTAAGTGCAAATGTTCTGCTTCGTTTGATAAAGTAAAAAATGTTTACATAAAAACTTTATTTTTTTACAAATCGTATTTTTATTTACTATGTAGCAAAAATAAATTATTTGTGTGGAATCCGCTTGAAAAAGCCTAAACATACTTAATATATTTATTGATAACAGGCGCCTACTAAAATACAAAACGCAACCCACTTAGCAGGTTGCGCCTAAATAGGTATGCAATGTGCTTAACAAAGCGCCTACTTTCGGAATTTTCAGGCAACCTGCGTAGAAACAACGTTAAATTAATTGCATATTCATGTAGGCGTAATGTGCAGTATGCAACCCACTAAACGTTGCGCCTATTGATAGGCAACCACGACACATAACGCCTATATAGGCATGTAACTAATTTGACATAACAGTTACACAGGCTGTCTAAAAATGACAAAAGTAGGCGTTTTGTTCAGCACACTACATACCCATGTAGGCGCAACGTGAAGTGGGTTGCGTTTTGTAATTATGAATTACAATAAAAACTGAACAATATTGTTCTTATGACAAACAAAATTAATTTCTGCCGTATACAGTACCAAGGTAATCATAAACTTCAATAAAAATTGAAATAAATTGGGTTAAGATTAAGTTACTAAAGATTTGGTTTTGGACCAGAACTGTCAAAACACATTTATTAATCCAATAAAAATTAAACGATGCAATATTTATGTCTTAAATATGGATTTATAAAGTATATTGCACTAACTCAAATGAAAAAGGAAATAAAAATCAAACCATATCTGGTAACGATTAAATTATTAAAAATGTTGTTTTAGACCAGAACTGTCAAAACACAATTTGTTAGTAAAAATCCAATAAAAATGAAACGATGGAATATTTATGTCTTAAATATGATTTTATAAAGTACACTGGACTAACTCAATCGAAAAAAGAAATAAAAATAAAAATAGATCTAGTAACGATTAAGTTATTAAAAATTTTGTTTTGGAACAGAGTTGTCGAAACACATGTATCAGTAAAAAATCCAGTTACAATTAAATGATACAGTATTTGTGTGTCTAACATGAATTTATGAAGTATATTGTATCAAGTTAATCTGTAACTTGCCTAAAATTTAAAATATTGATGGTTGCGAATAAGTTGTTAAGAAATATGAATTTCTGAAGTATGCTGTACTAGGTCAATCGAGAACTTGAATAAAATTTAAAATATTTAAGATAAAGAAAAAGTTATTAAGAAATTTGTTTTAGACCATTAAATATTTCAGTAGAGAGTAATTGTTCACAAAAAATAAGTTCTCTTTTTACACTTTCAACTTCTGGCAACCCTAGCTTAAAAGATATTTTTAATGTTAACTAGTGAAGTATTTGAAGATAATACGGATAAAAATCTATACATTAAAAAAGGAAAAAATTTTCATGTGAATTTAGGTAATGTTTATTAATTGTACAGTTGCCTTGCTTTTTTTTAATAGCTGTTTGATTTTGGTCCAAAAAAAAGTGACGTAGTAATAAATTGTAGTATAATTTTACCGACCTTTTTATGCAAGCTGATAAAAAAAATAATTATAAGGTACCAAAAATATTATATGCCTAAAAGTAATCTCATTTACCTGCGTCATGAAGAAAACTAGGAGTATTTTATAAAAATTTTAAAGTTCAGTTTATTATAGACCATACGCCTTTTTAATTACAAATACAAAATTTTTTCGGCAGACATTTTATTGAATTACTAAATTATAATATTTTATGTTTAGGTTTACCTGATAAAAAATTATATCCAACTGTATCAGCCGTTTATGGTAATACGGAAGTATCCATGGTATATCTCGGACCTCCTCTTGATGGCTAACACATTCTGTGAAGTTGTTAGTCTAATGTTTAATAAAGGAGAGAAAAAGATGAGTGAAGAAGATCTGTGCTTTTAAGATGGTTTACCAGGTTAGTCAGGTTTGCCAATGTGATATTTCAACACAAGTTTAACCATACTTAGAATTAAGAGACTTCCAGTTGTACAGACATCCGTAGTTATAAAGGTTATTGCAATATTTTGTTGATAAATTATCCTGGTAGGTTTTGATTTGTACATTGCATTGCATTCATAAACAAAACTGAGCCGAAGGATGATACAGTATATTTAAGTTGCACTGAAACTGCCTATGTATAGATGTGCATAAGTTTTTAAGTCCCACCCACTATAAATGGTAAATATAGTCTTAATTTACATGTTACCAATTCCCACTCATGCTAGCAATTTAATGCACTAATATTTTTGGTAATAACGAATGTATTATATTAGCATATAATAAAATTACTACAGTTGATACATAACTTTTAAAACGAGCAAAGACTTGTATTGTCCAAACTAGTAAGCTTTCTAATTTATTTTATATTTTTATGCCGAAAAATGAATACATTGATTTTTACATAGTTACTATCATTATTGCTATTTAATATTTTTTTACTTATTAAAAACGGCATAAGAATTTCGACTTAAGTAAGTTACTTAATGGAAGTTTAATGTATAAAGTAATATGCATATACAGGGTGATTGATTAAGACCGGGACTTGAAAATATATGAAGAATGAAAAAGGGTATGAATCTGAAATTTTGGTTATGACCATAATGGCATCTGATCTGTTTATAGAAAATATTTTCAATATGGCGACACTTCCGGAATTACCGAAAGTTGACGTCTACTTTCTTATTTCAAATACAATGGTCTATTTTTTATTGCATTTTTGAATGCAACACTTTATTTTAGAGGGACTTTTATTAGCATACCCTATACCTAAGTGCGGCCGTTTTTTAGATTTTTGGAATTTTTTGAAAATTTTTCGATTTTCATCGTGATGCTTAATATTATCTACCGCCGCCATTTTTGAAGAGAAAACGCTCAAATTTAGACTATGCATAGAAGAAACCTTGGAGTTCAAACTGGAATTTTTGCAATCGATACATTACTTAGAGGGTGTCCAAAATTTAATTTTCTTTTAATACAACTTCAGACCACTAAAACTCGTTTTTTTCAAATACAATGGCCAATTTTTTTAAAAATGATCTAATGCAAAATTTAACTCTGCATCAATCTGTAGTAGCGTTTCCTATACCTATCTGCAACAATTTTCGAGTTATTAAGAATTTTTGATAAAGTTATGTGAAATTGCAACATTTTTAAATAGTAAGCCTTGGAAATGACAGTAAATGCCAATACTAATAACTGTAAACCACTTTTATTGCGTTTGTCTGAAGTATCCATGAAAATGAAATATCAAGAGTATTCAAACACGGATATTTTGAATTTATTTTACATTCATCGACAATATCACAAGATTATGGAAAGTGCTAACGAATAGTTGTGCATTTTTAATGTAGCTTGTACAGCATAATATGTTAACCCGCCATCGGTCGCGCTACATTTTTATAACGCCGTCGGTCGCGTGGGGTCAGTCAACGCCTTCAATCCAAATATTGCAATTTTTTTTAATATTTATGTTTATTTTTAGTTGCTTTGGTCTAAAAGACTGTTCTAACAATAAAACATAAACCTTACTAAAAATATCTTTATTAAAGTCTTTAAAAATGTATATAACTGAAATAGGAACATGTTTTTTGTTTTTGGTCTTTCTTTAGAAAAACATAACATAAAAACTCTTCAAAATAACAAAACTAAACTCTTTTTAATAATAGAAATAAATAACAAAGTTATACTCAAAAACAATAAAAACAAATATCAAAAAATTGGGTAGATCTAATCAGCCTTCAAAATTCACTACAAATTATCGGGGGTAATTACACTAGAGCTTTTTTTATAGCCGGACAAAGTTGCGTTGCTACGAAAGTTTGGTTGCTAGGAAAATCGACGAGACAAAACTGTCAGACAATTGTCGAGTCAAGATTTGCCTAATAGCAACTAAACTTGAGTTTAGTAAAAGCAAGTTTGTCCAGGATAAAAACAAAGCTCGAGTGTAATTCGGTACGATAACTGCACGAATAAATTATAACCTTCAAATAGTAACTGACAAAACGTCAAATCTTTTACTTAGTTACAACCAAATAAGTCGGTTGCATGGTAACAAAGTTACATGCAAAAATGCAAGTGGATATTTAGTTAGGTACCTTTTTATCTGCTGTCATAACGACAAATCGTGACGTCGTTATAGAGAATTTAACATATGAGTGTAGTTATCAGTGCAATTGTTACAAATTATTTTACTGTGTCTCGGGCACACATTTTTTTTTTACAGAAATTGAATTAAATTGTGATAATGGAATGTCTTTCTGACTACTAGACAGATCTTCATGTTCCGAAATGTACTCTTTTTCTGTCTCCGTATCATGCTCGGTATCATGTGAGTTATTTTGCGTTATTTCTTCATCACCGCCATCCTCCTCGTCTTCTTCACCCCCAACTATTTTTTCTTCATCACTAACCTCTTCTTAACACTTCAATAGACGTAATTCTAGTCGAGAAACCATTTTTCAAAAACACAAACAAAAACTATTTTCTAACGCAAACGGTCGCGTGGGGTCAATTGACGCCTCTTCGTGTGCCAAATGTCCACTGTGCATCAAACGCAAAGTGCGAACTGAGGGGTGTTGTGCGTAAACAGTGGCGCCTATCGATGTATGAAGGTAGACGAAGCGGCGTATCTTAATATTTAATAATTTAAAAAATATTGACAATTTTTAATATCGCTGGGCGTTCATTCGCCCCACGCGACCGATGGCGGGTTAAACCCAAGTCTTGCGCTGCCGATCGAATTGACCGCTGAGAATGGTCATTAAAATATCCGAGGATGTTAACTTCGTTAGTTTCATCATTTGTCACACGCTTAGGTCGAATACTAGCAGATTTCACTCTTATAAATTGCAAAAAATTTGTTTCTATTCATTGAAATTTCTGTCTGGTTATTACAGTCAAATGAGGATACCTCTCACTGAACACACGGCAAGTTCTTTCAATAATCTTGTGACTTTCTTCTTGGATATAAAAAAAGTTTAAAATATTCGTGTTTGAATACTCTTGATTTTCCATTTTAATGGATACTTCAGATAAACACGATAAAAGTGGATTACGGTTATTAATATTGGCATTTGTTGTCATTTCCAAGGCTTACTATTTAAAAATGTTGCAATTTCAGATCCATACCCTTTTTCATTCTTCATATATTTTTAAGTCCCGGTCTCAATCAATCGCCCTGTATGAAATTGTTTTGTAGTTTTTATGTTGTATTACTTTGATGATGTCAAAATTATATTTTATAAAGATCTTTAGTTTTTATCATAACCCCGTTTATAATTATTTAAGAAAAGCTGTATTTGGTTGACTTGATATTGCTGTGCATAATTTATTTGTTTTTCGGCAATTCATTTGTATTGGTATTGGTTGTGGTGATCTCACTTTATTAGTATTGTGCACATGTAGCTTGTGTTTTTTTTTAAGTTTCTAGCTGAGTGTAAACAGATGGGTGGTCATTTTGCTCATGCACTGTTGTATTCATTTTTGCACTAGTCATAATTTATTATGCTGTTGATAGGTACGATATCAATTCTTGTGCCAATTTTGTATTTGCCGATTTTTTATTTATACTAAATATCTAAAGAACAGTCCTTCCATTTATCTATATCGTAACGTTAGTTTATGTAAAAGTAAACAATAGTAGGATATTTTAAAATGGTGTGTTTAGATCAGTTTTACATTTTTTTAGCCTTTAATTGCTTGCTGATTGAGGTAGACATAATATGATTTGCATTATGTTGCATTGTATAAGAGTGCAAATAATTTACTATATTTTTTATGGTAATGTACTGATTCACATTCATACAAATAATGATTTTAAAAGTTCTAAGTAAAAAAATTAATTCACTATATTGTGATTACACAAGCACAGTTACTTTTACTTATCTGACTTACAGGGTGTCTTAAATATAGCTATAGTCTATTTCGTATAAAACTGCCCATATCGGCTTAAGCAGTTAGAATAACCCAGGTACATATACAATCTTGGATTATAAACCTTAAATGATTTGTATGACCTAATGCTTAAAATCATAATCTTATACCACATCTTCTTAATTGCTTTAATGCCCTTGATACTGCAGTTCCAAACAAGTTCTCCTCCGGGATGCCTGCTGTAATAGATTTTTAACTATAATTGATTTTAAGCAAAAACTTTTTAGAAACACCGATACAGATATTAATTTTTTTTCCCTAAGGACCAAAATTAAACCTTATTGAACCTATAATTAGGGATCAAATTTCGACTGTTTGGAATAATATTCATGAAGACACGGAAGAGACGGAGATTGTGCATTTGTTTCCTTTAGTTTGGCCTCTTCTTAATCCGCTGTGGGCAATCTTATAAGAAATAGACTATATACATTATCTTTAGAATAGCTTGTAACTTGTAACGATTTTCCTTTATTTTTGTTTTTAATGCAATTATCTTGGAAGTTGCAAAGTTTTGAAAATTGATTGATTAAACAGGAGGCTTCACACAACTAGTGTCAATAAACAAAGGAATAACTTGATTTTAAATGGTGTATATTTACTTTTAATTTAATACAATGTTGGTGTGAAACAAAAATATGATTGATTTAATTACATTGGAGCAAAATTATGGAACATAATCAATACATGGATTTATTAATTATTTGTTACTACATATCACAACAAAGTAATGTTTTAAGTGCAAATCATTACTTTTTAACTAATTTTTGGCTACATGTTTGACTTCATAATTTCAAAAGTGTTTAACAAATTTGCAAGTTTTATGGACAAGTTATATTTGCTGATAGTTTGTAAAAGATTTAAAGAAATGTATTATTGCCACATTAAATTAAACTACTAGTAACAAGAAAATAGTTCGTTTGATGTATTGCCATATCATGAAGTCTAAGCCATTATCAGGTGGGCTAAAAGAAGGTTTTGTTAACAGTTCTGAAGATTAGCTTTTTTTGAGACAGCACTGAATTAATTATCTGTATTTAAAATTGTGAAAATATTTGTTAATTATGAACTTAAAAAGCTATTTCGATTCAGTTTTGACACATAATCAAAAGTTCGTTGGGTCTCCTGATATTTTATGAGATGTTAAACTGATTAAAAACATGTGACCAAATCTTTACATATTTTCTACTTGTTAAAGAACAGTTTTTAAGACACCCTGTATGTATGTACCGTTGGCCCAGCTTTGTGTTCGCATCCCTAGAAGTACTAATCCATTTGGGTTAGAATAATGCAAATTAATACGCTCATATTATAAACAATTTAACATCTTTTAACACTACTGTGACATGTAGGGTAAAGTTGTCAAAATCGGACTGGCCACCTAAATCGTAGTTCCTGTATTATTTTACTGTTATTTAAAACTTAAGTGGTACGATTTTGGCAACTCTCTCCTGTTTGTTAATTTTTGTTGGTGGCCCACCATATTTAAAAAAATAACGATGCGGCACAACAGAAAAACAAATGAATGGATACGTTGTGGTAGTGCCAAAAGATGTTAAATTGCTTATAATACGTATAGGCTTACCAATTTTCATTATCCTAAATTAAATGGTTTAGTATTTACTATTTATAGTGGTGCGAATGCCAAACTGGGACATCCAGTATACTACAAAACCTCTTGATTTTATAAATTATATGTTAATCATTCTGTACAGCCCTCTTTTCGATTATATTTAATGCATAAATTGTCATCATGCAAAGAATTTGTGGTGGGTTTATTATTAATTTTTGCAACTTATCACAACTTGTGATATGGTCATAACAAATATGTAAACGGATTTTAAAGTATTCTTAAAATTTGTTTTACTACTTAAAAACTTATCAAATTAGATCCATGTTATTTATGTTAGAGTTTAACGACACTTATTTATTACACAAGTATCTGATTAGTAATTTTTTTGTATTACTGAAAAGTATTGATTTTTTAAAAAATATGTAGGTTATTGTTTTTTAGCGGTATAATTTTAATGATTGAAATATGTTAAAATTTAAATTATCTTCATAAGTGTAATAGTTAATTTTTATGTTTTAATAATTATATTTCACTTGCTACCTATTTCAGCATATCGCAATATTTTTATTGGATTGTGGAATACAGAGGCGGATCTAGGTTTTTCGGGGCCTAGGGCTTATTGAAGTCCAATGGAGCCCCATTTTTGTTAGATTAAGAATCTTTAAATTGGGGTTAAAATTAAATTTTAATAACATCAAAATCAGAGTTGAAATATATTTATTTATTTATGAAATGGTGTTGAATGACAAACATTATATCTTATATAAAAAAACATAAGAAATAAAGAAATGTTATTAACAAAAACGTATAATCAAACAAAATTTAAGATAATAATTCAATTTTTGTGGGCCCTTGACGCTTGGGGGCCCAAGGCTTAAGACCTATTAAGTCCCTATGTAGATCCGCCCCTGGTGGTATACACGTTTTTCTTAATATTTTATAACATAAGAATTAAAAACTGATAATAGGAGTAAACTCATGAATTTTTTATATTATTTCAAACTGATCATAATTCTTTTACATACCACTATTTTTGTTTTTTATTACGGACCAGTGATGCCTTGTAGTGTCGGCAAATTTGTAGATAAATAAACATTAGTTGGAGTAGATTAAGATTCAATCATTTTCAAACCACTTTTTTATCAAATATTTATCGTACTTATCGAAAGACGTTTGTTAAATATGTGATTTTATTTCACTACTTTTAAGTCTTTATTTTGTGATGTTACTTTTAAGTGTTATCTAATTTTAAGTTAGTCCTAGCTCTGTATAGAGTTTTTTAGTTTGTAGTAGGTATTTTGACTTTCTTTCTAAAGCAAATCATTATAATATTATTGATATTATTTTAAAACTGCACTTTAGTTAAAATTTATGTTGCTTTTATTTATTGATGGTTAAGTCTTTTAATAATTTTGTGATTTTTAAGTGACACTGTATCGAAGAAGACTAGCAAAGCGTTAATTATATAAATTTTTGTAAATGTTGTAGGAAATTTTAATATTTAAAATTTCAGACAAGTTTATAAAATAGCCAATTGATATTTGTATGATGAGAAAATACTGTATGAAGTGTTGTTTGTGACTAGTAATAATAAAAAAATGCTAATTAAAAACATTTTTTATTCATATTTATCCTATTAAATTAGTTGAAATTTTTTTAATTTGCTGTTGTGAAATGCAGATAGCCTGTGAAAACAAAGAGTCAAAATTGTAAAGTGCAGGTAACTAACTGATACATACACTCAGTGGCGTACGCAGAAAATATTTCAGGGGGGATATTGTTTTAATTTCAATATTTGCAAAAATAATACTGACTAATTTCAAACGGCGCATGGTAATGGTGCAATTAGAAAATGATCTATGGGGACTAGACACAAAAAGTGAGTCGTAAGAGTCCAGGGGGGCAGCAGCTCCCCGGGTAACAGCGCCATAGGCATTTTTTTTTAAATTTTCAAGGTCAAACGTACCCAAAAATAGCATTTATGAGTAAAATATACACACAAGATATTTTATATGTTGTATGGAAAAGCAGTCTGCCACGCAATTTTGAAATTCGGTAATTATAATTTTAGTTCTTTTCAAACTTTCGGGGGGGATTTATCCCCCTAATCCCTCCCCTTCCGTACGTCACTGCATGTACTTGATCAACACAATTTTCTACACAAGAACTTGCTTCAAAAGCTCTTAAAACACCATTATTTTTTTCTGAAGCTACAAAATATTTTTATATTAATATGGTTCTCTTGATTGAGTACAAAACAAAACAATAACGAGTTGTAAATAATTTTGATGGACTTTATGGCTGTATTACATTACACAATTTCTTGTACAATTTGCTGTCAAAAAATTTTATACTAGATTGTACAGCTGTTGCCAAGTTACAACACGTCTTAGGTCGTAAACTGACACTTCGCGTATGTCAATTTACGACATTGTAACTTGGCAACAGCTGTACAATCTAGTATACAATTTTTTGACAGCAAATTGTACAAGAAATTGTGTAGTGTAATACAGCTTTAAGATAAGTCGTCAGTCATCCAACCAAAACACATTGAAAACGATTTAGAGCTGATAACAACATATTTTGGATTTTTGGTAAAAGAGGAAAGAGGAAATGTTTATTGATATCACAAATTATATTTCTGCTATAGATCCTGCAACAAATTTAAAAACATAATATAAGAAAGCACTGGGATCGGAAAAATATCAGCTTTGAGATTTAGATACATTTAAGGTCCCCTTGACTTTGTACATAATTATATGTGTTTTTAAGTGACAAATACTACAATTTGACATTTTAAAATGAGTTATCATAAGAACATTACAAAACTGATTACATTCTAAAATTACAGGAAAACAACATACAGCCTGGGTTAGTTTTAATTAACCTTTAACTAGTCGCGTGTACTGTGTATACATAACTACTCGCATGGCGCCTCGGAGGCACCATTGGGGTTTTATAACAATATTTTTGACTTACAATCTTAAAAATGTGTTAAACTGCTTTATTCATGAAATATAAGCTAAATCTTAAAAAGAATAACAATGACTAAATAAATTATAAGATATAAAAAATATATATCTGTATATAAAACATAACTGTAAAAACAGTTTTTTTTTTTTTTTTTAATACGAATCAAACATTGGATGCAAAGCATTCACTGCACAATTTTATTGTATGCTCTGAACAAATATTTTTATGGCATTGCGAACAAATTTGTTGCGAATGTCGATTTTTAGCCCTAGGGCATAAATGATAGCGTTCATGCCGAGTAGCACATAATTGCATTTTACGGACTGTAAAATAGAGAAATATGAATAATACTATATAATTCGTATTCCTAAAAGTACAATTGAGGAATACATAAACAGATATTAGTGACAAAAAAATTATTAAAAATGTAACAACGATTTAAAAAACGGTTGGCGCCTCTGCGGCGCCGTGCGACTACTTAAAGGTTAAATGTTGAAAAACTACTGCACAATTTTACCAAAATTTTCAAGAAAAACTGGTAGAAATTCTTTTTAATTTTATTATTGGGATGTTAAAAAATTGTTTGATTCTTTTTCTGTGTTAACATACAGCCTGTGTTAATTTTAATTAAATAATGAAAAATTTAAAATATTGCTTAATTTTCACCAAGTTTTTGAGAAAAACTGGTAGAAATTCTTTTTAATTTTATTATTGAGATGTTAAAAAATTGTTTAATTCTTTCTGCTTTAATTGTGACAAATTAACTTTTTAAGAAATATTTTTGTTAAGACGGTTGTTTTAACAGGTTACTAGTATATTATTATTGTGACAAGTTCTACACCTTTTTTGGGATATTCAGAACAAATGAAGATTATTATTATTATTATTATGGTTATGATCACAAATATGTACTATAATTAATTAATTGTGTTATTATTACGATATAGTTGTTATTTTTGAAGTAAGGTATGTCAGTGACTCATGGTTATATGCACAGGTTGCGAAGTTTTAGATAATAATGACGGGGGGCCGTTCATAAATTTCAGACCATTCTCTAACAAATGGCACCAAAATCCAATGGAGAAAAATGTGTAAATTTACATGACTGATAAATATTTAATCACACTCCTTTTGTCAAGACCTGCTGGTACAGGGAGGACCAAATTCGAATGTTATCGGTTACCATAATAGTTAATGAAAATCTGATATTGGTCTCTTGGGTTATTTTTTTGAGATTATCACGCCTGTGTTATCAGATTTTTTTACATCACTTTCCATTTTGGCACTACAGACAAAAAATAAAACTTATCGTTATTGCAAATTTACTTGTTGCAAATTATTTTGTGCTTAATTTAAAAACATTATTATGGTAACCGAGATACTTCGTAAAACATTCGACTTTGGTCCACCATGTACATGAGAAAATTAAACAAATTATAAAGCAAAGCCTCATGCGAAAATTGACAGGCCTTCCAATCTGTTTATATAGCCATGATGATGTGACATCAAAAGGAGGAATAACATAACCCATTGTTGTTTCATGGCATACAAAGATAAAATTATTATATCCCATCATATATTCAGCATAAAGTGAATATTTTAAGGAAAATATAATTGTTTTTGCAAAAAATATTACTCCCTCTGTCCCGAAATAAGTGTCCGATTACTATATTTGCTGGATCTTAACTGTATTTTAAAACGCTAACTGTAATTCTTTATTACTACAAGTAAAATATATCCAAAGTGACATTTGTGCGTAATCAGAAAGTTTAAAACTGTTAGCTCGGCTTTTGGAAAGTTATTTTAAAAACAAATTTTATCTTGCCATTTTTAAAAATACCGGTGTAGACACATCATGAACAGTGAAGAAGTTCCTGTAGTTGCACCATAAAGAAAAAAGCCTAATCTGTCACAGGAAAATCGTCAAAGTGTGTTCCATTACCTGCTAGAAGAAAGTTGGGGCATGGTCTAACACTAATTTTAAGATTTAAAAAAAATTAATAAAAAGTCATAGGACACTAGATTTTAGCGATTTTTGAAATAATCACAAGATGAAAGTGCTCTTATTTTAGAAGATATAAAAAAAAAATCATGAGTTATTTAGAATCTAAAAAAAAGGCTAGATTAAAATTTTGACGGACAAATTCCAATTTTTACTTTTTGAGAAATTTTAAGCACTACTCTCATGAATATTTCAAAAATCGGTAAAATCTAGTGTCCTATGACTTTTTATTAAACTTTATTTCATTTTAAAATTTATTTTAGACCATGCACCAACTTTTATCAAGAATAAAATTTACTGAAAAATCAATACCTAATAATTTTTTTTTCCATTTGCAGACTTTTTGAATGACACTGTATATGGAGCTTTCTTGTTATATTTATTCATGTTAAGTTACCATGTAAGATGTTACGTTCAGTTGAAAATATATTTTGAGGCATAGTTCATGAAAAAAGCGTTTTTATTTAAAAACAGACACTTAATTTGCGACATAAATTTTTACAAAATCGGACACTTATTTTGGGACAGAGGGAGTACATTGCAATTTGTTATGAATTATTTCTACCAATTTTTAAAATCTAAATGACATGTAAATAACTGACACTGACTGAGAACAGGACAGTTCTGTATAATTATACAACCGTGCAACATTATATAAGTACACTAGAGGTCTTTCAAGATAAACTGAACTGTGATGGAGAAACTAAAACTCGTCTTAAGGGTTAATTAGTGCACAACCAAAAAACATACCTCTATAGATCATTCTTAACAACTGAATCTTCCTTAGGTATAAACAAATTTTACTACGGTTACCATTGTTGCTATTAAGATTATGAATGTTATTAATAAACGTAACCACAATAAAATGTGTTTATACCTAAAGAAGACTCATCTCATCTGTTTAGACTGACCCATTTTAGCAACAGGGTTATAACCTATAATAGTATAACGTTTTTAGGAAGGTCTTCATTTCAGGCGCCATCCCCTCTCTTTGCGCATTTCGCGGTTCAGTTTATCTTGAAAGACCTCTAGCAACTTTGTACACGATGTATAAATACAGCACAATTCAAAAAAATCAAATCTTCACTAAATTTTGTAGGTAAAAAAGCCGATAGAAATTCTTTTTGGTGATGGGTGTTAATAATTAATTAATGTTGTAAGACTTAAAATGCTTTATTTATTATTTAAGTTGTTAACATGTCATGGAGAGTTAAGTTTGCAAATTTTGCTAGAACTTTTTACATTTTTTATTTAGCACCATATCTAGATGGTTGTTAAATATAATTGCATTACTACAAAAGTAATGATATACGAAACTTGCTTTTACAAAAAGTGAAAATAAAATACTAGCACAAAACTCTTTCTGCATTTGAAAAAGTTTAATTTTTCGACTACATTACATTTACAATATAGTGTCTTACCTTCTAATAAGTTTGATTTACGAGGCAATAAGAACAGTGTATTAACAAATGTGATTTCGATGAAATTTAATATAGCAAATTTGCATTAGGCTATAAGAAATTCCGTTAGGGAATTTTTACATGTAGGTTATACTAATCTACAATATTAGGTAAAAGATATGGTATCTAAAAAAAAGTAATTGCACTAAAGTATTTAAAAAGTGGATTTATAAACTATAGTACAAGTACAGTGCGTGAAATTATACACAAGTTATTAAATAATTTACCTATTTACACAATAACGTTATGTATAAAATTCTGTTATGTTAACCAACAACCTTTTCATCTTAGCGTTAATGAAATGTAAAACTAGGAATGTATCGATCTTACAAGTTGTCAGTTTTTGAAAAATAAAGTATGTACATGTACTTGCTATGCGGAAAATAATTATATATTTTCCTCTTTATGGCACTTGCAGTTAAGTTTATAAATCAACTTTGAGTTCAATTTATATCTAAAAAGGCTTGCGTTATTGCCGTCTATTACGCATGTTAAAATTATCTTGAACTAGTTCACGTGTTCATGATTATTTGTATCTAAAAGTTCCCCGTTTGTATTAGGCGCTGCAACTTCACAGCACAGTGTTTTTTTAACTTTTGTAGGCCAAAATGATGTTAAGAAGAACGCAGAAATTAGGCAGAAAAGTTTACATAACGCTGGACAAAGTAGCGCTTGATGTAAAACTGCGAAGAACCTGTAGTATGGTCCTTCGAATGGATCTAAGATGGCCGGACATAACATATGATTCAAATTAACTTGAGTAGGCTGTAAAAAGAACAATTTATAATAATGCACAAAAAACTTTACACACCTGATACACACTACAAACTAATAAAATCAATTGAATATAAAACTTTACGAAACAATTCACACTTAAAAGATGTATCGTAAAACTTATATAAGGATTTACTAATTTACAAATTTCAAAGTTTAAAAAATGAACAACTTTAACAGTTTCTTATTTGGGATAACTATACAGTGTGTCCAAAATGTATGGAATATGCTATATATTTCAGTAAATATCCACTCTAGGGAAAAATGTTTTGAATAGAAGTTGTTTGGTATTTAGTTTTCTACCATAAGACAAAATTTAACTTTTTTTAAATGATAAGTACCCCTATATTATACTCATTTGATAGAGAATTATTTTCTCTTTTCAATGATGCAAAACTTTAGTACCCTTACTTAAGCAACTTTTTGAGAAAAACGCAAAAAATATATTCTCAATTTTTTTTAATTGTTTAGTATTTATTTCTAACAAAAACATCATGAGAACTAAAATTTTTTGACGTAATCTACAATAACTATTCAAACTGTGAACTATTTACAGCTTGGCAATGATAAACTCGGTTTTTAAACCCGTTAATAACAGTCCCAACCGTTTCAGGTGTAGTAGACCTCATCTCTTCTCTAATATGATCTTTTATATTTTCGATATTCTCCGGCCTCTTAGCATAAACTTTATTTTTAAGGTGACCCCATCATTGAAAAGAGAAAAAAATCTCTATCAAATGAGTATCTTGTTGTTTTAAAAAATTCAATTGTTTTTCATTGCACTTTTGTTATTCAAAAAAAAATATAATTAATTTTGTCTGATGGTGGAAAACTAAGTACCAAACAACTTTTATTCCAAATATTTTTCCCTAAAGTGCATATTTACTGAGATATATAGCATATCCCATACCTTTTGGACACACTGTATAAAAAATTAATACAATCATCTCAACAAAATCATATAATCAACCATTATGATTTCACTTATTATTAGAGATAGAATTTGGGTTTACATTTGGTAAAGTTGCTAAATTTTATATCAACAAAAATTTAGACTTCTGCAACTGCTTTTATAATCGAAAATATTTGTAAAACTTACTTTGGTTTTGGCTACAATAAAGATTTTCCAAAAGAATTTGTAGCAGAAATAAAATATTCTGACAAGTTACAGCCAAAAAAAAAAAAGTAAGTTTTTCAGATTTTTAAAGTTTTTATATGGCTCTTCCCGTCTGTTTTGATATCCTTAATCTAGAATATTTGTTTAATGTAACCCTATAGTCTATCTCTAATAATAAGCGAGATTACTACAATATAAATCAGCCTGTATAGTGTGCTTGCAATTTTATTGTCACCATGGGCAATTATTATTTCGAGATAGAGATTTGGTAAAATGAGACAAAAAATAAATATTTTAGACGCAATTTTGGGACACCTTTTTTTCATTATTTCATGTCCATAAGATTGAAATACAAACTGAAATTATTATCATTTTTATGAATCTCAAATGTGTTTGTTAGTTGTTGATTGTCAAATCGGAGTGAGGAAAGAGGAAGGTAGATATGAAGGTCAATTATACGTACATGGGTGAGTACTTTTTTTTACAATTTGTTTTCAAGATAAAAAAAATAAACTAAACAACTAGAAACTCATAAAAGAAAGAAAAATTCAGTACCTTTAATTAAAATAATTGTCTTTCAATAAAATCTAAGTAATTAAAAAAAAAAGATAATTCTGTACTGCGTAACACATTTAACTTTTTTCTTGGTATGTTTTATTTTTCTAAAGAAATTGCCAATTTTAATTTTTTTATTCATCTCCAAGGTCCCATGGAAATATTTTAAAATATAAAAGCTCTATTGCATGGTAAATTTTAGTCATTTAACCGGTTTTCATCTTTTATGTTTAAAGATTCATAGTTTTTTTTTAAACACACTAAAAAGCATTTTAAAGGTTGTATTCACATACTCGGGATAGAGTGAAATTCAAATTTAAAAGCCATATAAAACGAAAAACAAAAATTCGTTTACTGCAATATGTTTTTTTATTTTTTTTTAAGTATTTTGTGACATTAATACAGTGATGCACAAAAGTATGGAAACAGACAAATATCTAGAATACTATTGCAGATATTAAAATGAAATTTGGTATATAAGCGTTATCGTATTTTTCGGATTCGATGAAAATATTAAGGTTGCAATACGACTTCCGGTTCAACCGATAACGGACTCAACTTTGAAATTTTAAATAGAACACTATGTATATTTTTACATTTTTGAATTCCTCTTAAAAGTTACCTTAAAAAATATAATTTTCAAAAGAAATTCTAGAATTCTACAGCCTTTTTAAAGAATTTAAATGTTAAAAAAAAATTGAAAGTGCTGTATCTCTCAAAATTTTCATAAAAATGTAAATTTTACGAAAACGGTTGACTTTACACCCATATAACTTTAAACATTTTTGAAAGTAAATTTTAAGAGGAATCCAAAAATGTAAAAACATACAGGGTGTTCTATTTAAAATTTCAAAGTTTGAGTCCGTTTCCGGTTGAACCGGAAGTCGTATAGCAACCACAACATTTTCATCGAATCCGAAAAATACGATAACGCTTGGATACCAAATTTCATTTTAATATCTGCAATAGTATTCTAGATATTTTTCTGTTTCCATACTTTTGCGCATCGATGTATGTGACTAATATACAGGGTAGGGATGTTAAAAACCGTTAGAGTAAAACGAGGCATACATTAATAAAGAATGGTGTTTTTGTGCTTAGAAAGAATCTAAACCGAAAATGAGCATACTGCACACAGTTTTTCAAGTGACCTGCTTTAACTTTGAGGCATCACTGTATTGAAAAGCGAATGAGTTACGCGTACATACAGGTATTTAGCAATATCCAGATTATATTTTTGGGCTGTATTAGAAAAGGAGTTAGTTTTATGATGTTCGTTATCACTGTCAGATTTTTTAAATATTTTACGTATTTTATAATTTTTTCTTTATTTCGGCAATAACGTAAATATCTTCCCCGATAACGCGATTCAAATCTTAACACGCCGTATATCAGTCCATATTTTACAGTTTTATAATCATTTTATTTATCGTAAACTTCGTGTACTGTAGTATAAAAATCCAATTTGGCGTCATGGCGCCCAATAGAAATAAAAAAGTTGAGTATCACATCTTAAAATCTAAGCACGTTCGTTGAATGCTAACAAGGACATGCGATTAAATCCTTTGTCTAACCTAGGAATTACAAATTACATTTTTTAATATCACTTTAGTCTTTTCATGATATTAAAGGAACTGGACACCATATTCTCAGTTTGGATTCTCTCTAAGCATGAAAAATTACACTACTCTGCTAATTTAACCATTCTTCTATTTTTAACGATACTTCTGGTTGAAACATAACCGTGCATACCATTACATTCATGTGAAATAAATCGTAATTAAAAAACTTGGTAGTAAACGTCAATGACAAGCTTTTAATATTGAACATCCTTTGCAAAAATTTGAATTGCACTGCTACCCAGAATTCAGATATTACAAATAAAAATATCCGTGTAACTAATGGTGCATTTCCACTTGAGAGTTAACTATCGTTGTTTGGTGCGAAGCCAATTCGGCGTTTCAAATTAAGAGTTTATCGGCAATCGTAAAGCAATCTTTTTTCTCTTCAAAAATGTGTAGACAGGCCCGGACTGGCTATCTGGCAGTTCAGGCAAATGCCCGAATGGGCCGGTCTAAGCTACGGGCTTAATAAGTTCGGCGCTGAAGTAAAAGGAGCGCAAAAATTATGATAAAAGGTGGCATTATAACATTTGCCCGTATAATACGGGCCGTATTCAATCTTAACGTTTTTCAGGGGCTCCACAATACGCAATAGCGTCGTATGTTTGATCGCGCCACTCGTGCTTCAGAAATAGTCCCGATATTATGCGAAACCTGACGCATAGCTATAGATGGCGTGTGCATGTGTAAATAGTAGTTTCATAATCTACTTATTTTATAAAACACATTGTTTATTAAACAGATTCATAATAAATATATTGATGCGAGTTTATTAAGTCTGCGTAAGTGGTTACCATATAAAGCTTTTAGTGGGCCATAGAAGTTGATGCATGGTCTCAAACTAATTTTAAGATGGAAAAATATCATTAAAAATTCATGACACTAGATTTTAGCGATTTTAGAAATATTCGCAAGAGTAAAGTGCCCGTATTTTAGGTTTTCAAAAAAGTTTTTTTGAAACTTTTTTAAAATTCTTAAAATACTAGCACTTTACTGTTGCAAATATTTCTAAAATCGCTAAAATCTAGTGTCATATGAATTTTTATTGAATTTTTTTGAAACTTAATATTAGTTTTAGACCATGCACCAACTTTTCCTAAGGATAAAACTTTTTGAGAAACCTACAATAAAAATCTTTTCCATTTGTTGCAGACTCTTTGAATGTTAAAATTACTTCAAAAATAAAAATTGAAATTTTAACGTCAAATTTTACATTTTGGTTTTATTATTAACTCTAAATAATCTTTTCCCATGAGGTTTTTTTTTGTATAGGTAAGTTGTTTTCAATAAGGGCACATTACTCTTATGAATATTTCTGAAATCGCTAAAATCTAGTGCTGTATGATTATTTTTTTTTAAATTTTATCTTAAAATTAGTTTGAGGTAATGCACCAACTTTTATCAAGAACTAAAAATGTGCAATAAAATTCATGATAAAAAATTATTCCATTTGTTGCATACTTTTTGAATGACGCTGTATATAGAATATATGTAACGTGAAAAATTAATAAATTAGTTGTGAAAAATAATAGTCAAGTTTCTTTTAAAAAAATCAAAAACATCAAAAGTTCTTAATTTTTTAAATTTAAATCAATTGATTATTGATTTTTTAAATAAAAATTAAAATTTGACCAACCCTGGCTGTGGGCCTCTATAATCTGAATGCCCGGGCCGATTTTTGTTCCCAGTCCGTCACTGTGTGTAGATAATTAAAATGGGCCCACGGGTTATCGAGTAATGAACGATTTCGTGAAAAGAGGCAATTTTAACGGCAAAATTGTACAAAAGTTGTACGCGTTCTGCGAAACCATTTCGAAATTTAATATTGCGCATTTTACGTAAAAAGTGAAACGAACCTTGCTCTCTCCGAATGTGTAAAGATATTCAAATTCGGTTCAGTGGTTTACGAGTTATGAATGATTTCGTGAGATGATGCGATCATCATGGCTAGGCAATTCTTCTTTTGCAACGGTCAAACCTTCTCTACTTTATTTTTTTTATAACGTGTTGTAACCTTTTAGATTCACCAGTTTGTTCCCTTTAAAAATATACAGGGTGTCCCCGTTATCACCGCGAATATTTTAAGTGGTGATAGAGGACCTTTTTCTAAGAAAAAATTTCAATTAAAATTTTTTCCTAAAATCAAATGCTAAGCTGATATCAACACTTACTTGATTTTTTTACACTTCTGCATTTATAAGACTCTGTAGCCGAAAATATCAATTTTATCGTAAAATACCTTTAAGCATTTTAATAGAGCATGAAATTCTCTACAAAATTAGTTCTATTTATTTTTTGTCTACAGGCAATAGTTTAAAAGTTATAAAGCAGTTTGTACAAAAAAATGTAAAAAATTTACAAAATTTAATTGTTTCTTAGACTTTGCAACCGTTGTATCTTTAAAACGAAAGGTTGTACAAAAAAACCGACGGCCCATTCCGGATAGCAAATTTTATGGGCTACAAGGGTCCAGTGAAAGTTTTGGAAAATCAAACCGAATTTTCAGAAAAGTCGAAAATAAGGAACAGAGTGCAAAAACAAAATTTCCTACAAATATTGTTTTGTATTTAAAAATGCTTTTAAAGATAGTGCGACTACGTAATTGAATGATGGAGGGTATTTTGAACACTTATTGAAGTAATTTTGTGGTTACATGTTAATTTTATTGCGTCCAGATGGATTTGCATTGTTTTGCTTTTTATCGTTTTCGAAAAACAAAAACTCCCGGTAATTATGATATTTTGTATTTAAAAATGCCATAGCATCGGCAACATTCATAAAATTATGTATCTCATCAGTTTCAAAGCTTTTTATGAAGTTTGAAATTCTTCAGAAAACCACCCCTTATCATTTTTTTTAAGGAGCTAACGAACAAATTTAACAAAAAATTGTAAAATTGCATATAAATAAGTTATGTAAATTTTTAAAAACGCCTCATCTTTTTAACGAAATGTCGCGTCGTAGAGCAAAACGGATGCCTATTGCGGATAAGGCGTTTAACGGACTACAACATCGGTAAAAATGTTGTTCAATAAAACTAAATGTATCATAAAAATGTTTATAATCGTGAAAAAGGTGAAAAAAAAAACGATAAAATGCAAAACAATGCAAATCCATCTGGACGCAATAAAATTAACATGTAACCACAAAATTACTTCAATAAGTGTTCAAAATGACCTCCATTATTTTCAATCACGTAATCGCACTCTCTTTAAAAGCATTTTTAAATACAAAACAATATTTGTAGGAAATTTTGTTTTTGCACTCTATTCCTTATTTTCAGTTTTTCTGGAAAATCGTTTTGATTTTCAAAAAATTTCACTGAACCAAAGTTGTAGCCCATAAAATTTGCTATCCGGAATGGGCCGTCGGTTTTTTTGTACAACCTTTCGTTTTAAAGATACAACGGTTGCAAAGTCTAAGAAACAATTAAATTTTGTAAATTTTGTAAATTTTTTTGTACAAACTGCTTAATAACTCTCAAACCATTGCCTGTAGACAAAAAATAAATAAAACTAATTTTGTAGAAAATTTCATGCTCTATTAAAAAGCTTTGAGGTATTTTACGATAAAATTGATATTTTCGGCTACAGGGTCTTTTAAATGCAAAAGTGTAAAAAAATCAAGTAAGTGTTGATATCAGCTTAGCATTTGATTTTAGGAAAAAAATTTACTTGAAATTTTTTCTTAGAAAAAGGTCCTCTATCACCACTTAAAATATTCGCGGTGATAACGGGGACACCCTGTATAATTTAATCTCACTTTTGAGTAAAATTTAGATCTTAAAATTATAAAAGTAATCGCCGGAGAGGGTTGACATTGCGTGTCGACTTGACAGCTACTTGATAAAAATCTGCTCTCGGAGAGTAGCTCGCCGTTTTCCGCGAGTTACTCAGGGGGTGTATCCATTGGCGACGCTGCTATCGAGAGACTCTCGATAGTTTTCTCTCAAGTGGAAAGGCACCATTAGTGTCACAACAACTCGACGAAAATATTTTTAACATTATTGATATGGAACGGTCGTTAAAAATCATTGCAAAGACACACAAGCTAAAATGTCACCTATTACTGGGAAAAAGAAATACTCACAACTGCGATTGTCTGCAGGACAACAAAATGATAAATTATATTTAAGCCGTAGCTGACTGCATTCCAACTAAAATCTGACAAATTTTCGACGTTATAGACACCTGCAACGAAACAATCGAATAAGTATCAGGTAGACGAATCTGAAAAAAATGTATTACCTCCTAGTCGTAAGAGGTAATAAGGCACAACAAACATTAATCCATGCTGAATCCAATATATTGCCGCTTCTAATGGCAGCTTAAACATAAAAAAACATAGTTAAGAAGTTATAGAGCAATCAAAAATCCACTAAATGCGGTAAGTACGAGTCTGTTCGTTTTACGCAGTTTTTACGACTGATAAAAATTTGTGAGGCGGAAATAGAAAATGTTTATATTTTGAAATCAAATTTTTGTGACGTCAGTGTCGACAAGTTCGGTCGAGTACTGATACTTTTGAGCACAATAGTATAAAAGGGAACAAGAATTAAATCTTTGGCACGACGGGGAATATGATTTTTCGATGGTTAAAAAAAAACAGATTCTAGACTACATGAAAAAAAAGATTTATAGCTCTTGGTTTCACATAGAATTTTAATAAAATCAAAACATATTCAAATGAAAATCACGTTTAATGTAATAACCTAATTCTATTAAATAGAATCATATTTCATTTATCTTCTCATCAGAATCTACAATTATACAAAACTTTTATTTTAAAATTAAATTAATTAGCCTGGTTCAATACTTTTTTTTACAGATCGTGATTTAATTTAACATAACGCTACTCATGTGCAATAAAATTTAATATTGCCTGTAGTTAACAGTTATTTACGTAGCAAGACCGGAAAGTGGTACTTTACTGGACGAGTTGACCGTTTTGGGACGAGCCTTGGCGAGTCCCGAAAGCATACGAGTCCAGTAAAGACACTTTATGGGTATGCTACGTACAATATTTTTTCTGCGTCCGCCACTGACACCAAAATCACTATCTTCACCATCCATAATCAAACAATAACTAACCAAACTACAGGTGCAAACTGGCTTGGTGGTATAATAACGCTTGTTTGACAGCGCAAATTAACAAAATAACTCATCACCATGGCAACCAGCTACTTTCGGGCCTAGACCGGTAAGAGATGTTAATACCATGGTAACCAGTTACTTTCTGGCCTAGGCCAGTAAAGACGCATTCTCCAGCCTAAAAATTGATCGGTAACAATTGATTTCTTGGCCGGACGCAGAAAAAAAGTTCATGCCGTCACACATATGTGACGCTTGGTAGCAAACGTGTTATACCGGTTGTAACTGAATCAGGATCATCCCCCTTTTTGTTTAGTTTTGAATTTAGATAAATGAAATTTTAGACATGTGGTATGTGCAAAAAATTGGATTATTTGAACATAGGTACACTTTTGTTTCACTTTCGATTTAGCCAGAAATGACTCTAACTTTGTTATTTTAAATGGAACACCCTGTATATTTTTACATTTTTGGAAAGAGGAAGCGATTTTGTATAAAACCACTATTTTGGTTAATTTTTATATCCTTAAATAATTTTTTGACAAAAATTAAATTTTTTAATAAGTGTGCCGTGGCCCGCATAAATTAAATTTTATTACTCCAACAAGTGTCCGAAAAACGTTTTTTTAAATTTTAATTCACATTTGGGTTGCTTCAATCAAATTTAAAGGTTGCGAAATTGGTTTTTTGACAAAAAGTAATTTTTTTAAAAATGGAACGATAGTGGATCATGCGATTATTTAAATATTTAAATAGAGTATTTTCTGGCGAATTCAACAATACCAATAGCTTGTTATTTTTATTAGGAGCAGGCATTACAATTTCAAATTATTGTAAGATTTTGGTAAGATATCCTAATAATTATAGTTGACTATGCCAAATGGCAACTAAACAAATGCTTTTTTGGTGTTTTTTTTTTTATAAAACCGTTTTTCGGACACTTGTTGACATAATCAAATTTAATTTATGCGGACCACGGCACACTTAATAAAAAATTTAATTTTTGTTAAAAAAATTATTTGAGGATATAAAAATTAACCAAAATGGTGCAGTTATATCCAAAATCGCTTCCTTTTTCCAAAATTGTAAAAATATACAGTGCGTTCCATTTAAAATAACAAAGTTAGGGTCATTTCCGGCGAAACCGGAAGTGAAACAAAAGTGTACCTATGTTCAAATAATCCAGTTTTTTTGCACATATTACATGTCTAAAATTTCATGTGTCTTAATTCAAAACTAAAAAAAAGGTGGATGATCCTGATTTCATTTACACCCGGTATACTATGACTCTCCTACGGTTTAACTTTTATCACGATTAGTCAATGAAGTAGCTGATGTGGTACTGGATATCTCACAGAATAATAAATATCCTGCGCATGAAATTCAACACTTTTTTATTAACGCTCTTTTTGTATGCGCTTTAATAACTATCTGATAACCAATTGATAACACTTAGTTTTAGTTGGTGATAATTTGTTTCTTTAGGTATTAATGCAGAAATAAACCAAAATTTCATTGCCTCGAAAATGGAGTTGGTAAATTCCATAGTAAATTTTAATAATTGTAGTAAAAATTAAACGCTAATAAAATTTTATCTTCTGCAATCGTTTATATAAACTGTGAAATTTAAAAGTCCTGTTTCTTTCCCAAGTATATTATGCTAGAAATATTTGTTTATTATACTTAACGTTGCCAAAAATATTTTAAAGTTAAACAAATTGTACAAAAATAACATATACATTTTTTTAAAGTGTGATAAATTACAGAGAGGCAAATAAAAATGTCGAATGATGTAAACATTATGTTATTTCTATGTAAAACGCCATAACATACAAACAGTAAAAACGCTATAATGTGTTGAAACACAAGAAAAAAAAAATTGGATCGAATTAAGGGGAGATTACTATAATCTTGTAGTAGGCTTCTTTTTAGTGCTAGTAGGAAATAATTTTCATTTTTTTTCTGTTATGAACTCTTGCTAGTGAAGCGGTAGACATCGTTCTTTGTTCAGGCCAGTTGGAGTTATTTGCGGTTTTTAGTTTAAGTTTGACGTTTAAATAATCCGTTGAGATTAAATCATCCAATCTCAAACTTTAAATAATAAATTTTCAGACTCCAAATTACTTTAAAGACCGACTAAACAGAATACATTAAAATTAAGTGTTGGATAATCCTACACACAATACACAACAAAAAAGAAACTGTAATCTAGTTTTGAGTTGCATGTTGCACTGTTTTGAATATCTTACGTAACGTTTAGTATACGTATCATTGAATTGTTAATTTAGTGAGGCTTGTAACTAAACGCAGTTGTAAATCATGAAACTTATATAACTATGGAAATTAGCATGTTGCTATTATAGTAAATGGATAAACAATAACGGATAAGTGAGAAATCTTGGAATTTCGGTTTAATAATGGCACGTTTATTTTCACAATCAGGTACAATTCCATGGCAATTGTTGCTCGTGTCAAAATCGGTATTGTGGAAAAAAGGAATGTAATGTTAATTATGAATTTATTGCAATTGCTAGATTACAACAAATGCTTTCTATTTTTGGCTTAAATAAGAAGCTATTTGTGTACATAGTAATCAAACTATCACTTAAAAAAAGTTATGTTTTTTGTACTTAAAAATTAGGTCAATTTTTAAAAACTACGATTCATCGATGTCATTTTGTAAGAAGTAACAATACAGGGTGTGTATAAATTGGCGGAAGCGCACACGTGGCGATGTTCTTGGTAAAATTCCAAGTCGAAAATCTTAATACAAAAATGTTGCACCATATTTCCTATGGCCTCAGGAACCATTTCAAAAACTAAAATTTGGCAACATTGCATCCATTGATTTGCGTTTGGACATTTTTTATCAGCAATTTTTACTTAGGTATTTATAATATTTGTTTCGAACTGAAAGCCTTCAGTTCGTAAACATAACTGCAATCTTTTAGGTATCGTCTCCATTACTCGCTTCAGTTTTTCTGGTGTTATTTGTAAAAGCGCCGTATTAATTCTGTTTCTAACTTCTTTGGCATTTGGCGGAGGCCGGAGGTGTTATAAACTTTTTGTTTAATAAAGCCCCAAACAAAGAAATCGAATGGATTGAGATCGGAAGATCTCACAGGCCTAGAGATGGGACCGCCACAACCAATCCATCTGTTTGGAAAGTTTTCTTCAACCACTCTTACATTTCGGGCAAAATGAGCAGGAGCTCCATCATGCATTAACAGCGTACTTGGTCGTATCTATGTATGTTCAACGGCATATCGTCAATGACTTGTTCCAAAACGTTGAGGTATTCAACAGCATCAAGACGGTTTGGAAGGTTAATCGGTCCAATAACCCTGTGGTTTATTATGCCCAACCAAACATTAACAGAAAACCTTCTTTGGTGACTATATTCACTAAATTTATGCGGGTTTTCATCAGCCCAATGGTGCGTATTGTGAATATTAAACATACCCTCTCTAGTAAACATGCACTCGTCGCTCCAAATAATACGCCTCAAGAAGCCGTCGTCCTCACGAATTCTGTTTAAAATAGGGTTGCAAAAATTCTTTCGGGGTATGTTATCATTTTCATAAAGGGACTGATTTTTGGAGACATGATATGGATACCATAGGTTTTCTTGTAGAACCAATTGAACCGTCTTGTTGCTGGGGATATTTTTAATGTTTCAGCTAACTGGGTACTTATGGAGGTATCTTCTTGAATTGCGTTCAAAATATTATCTTCCAATTGTACTGTGCGCCTTTCTCCTGGTCGACCAGCGTTGATCTTTTTGGAACAAACGAGTCACTTTCACGAACACGTTGGTCCAGCCTTCGAAATACATTTTCCGAAGGATGTCTCCGGTTAGGAAAACGCACTCGATATTCTTCTTTAGTCATGGCTGCGTTTCCATTACAGAAACCATATGCCATGTACATATCAGCGTACTCATTAAACGTGAAATCCATAATGAATGAATGGATAAACACAATAGCTAGTGACAAACACAGAAACACAACTAATAAAAATGCAGCACACAATAACTAATACAAACTAGAAATAATTGCGAGAAAAACAGAGATGAAAGCAAATGACAAAGTTGCCAAATATGTATTATTTTCATTCAAATCAGTGATTAACATATTTTTAACACCAATTTTTGAAAAAAAAAAACACAATATCTAGAAAAAAATATTATTCTAAATATTTTTTTTCCAAACTGCAGCTTTTTTTCATTAACAAATATTAAATAATAACGCTTATTAAAGGACTGAATGTCAAAACTTTGAGGACCTCTTGCAGACACAACAATATTTTTGTGTTAAGATTTTCGACTTAGAATTTTACGAAGAACATCGCCACGTGTAGCGCTTTCACCAATTTCTACACACCCTGTAAGTATAGTTATTTAAGCATTAAGGCTGGTAAAAGTAGTTTACTAGTCGAGGATAATGTCTCCAATATTATCCGAATCGGCTCAAATTGGACTAACGTCCAAGTTTTTTATTTTCTTTCTTGCGCGATTGGAAATTTTTTAACAAAAATTAAAGCACATTGTTTAAAGATGACAATTACGTTTTTTTAAGTTACCTTTGATTTTGTTGTACCCTAATGCTGTTGTTATGGACTTGCTTAAACATAAACAACGTAACGTTTTATTTTGTTCGTGCGTCAGTCCAATTTCTATGTATTAATAATTGTTGGAACTGCACGTTTATTTTAAACATCGAATTCTGTGTACTGCTTCTTTTATTACCAAATTTTAATATTTATGTATGTTTAAATTTAGATACAAACGTTTTTACGAAAATGGACGCTGTGAAACGTATGGTTGTCTACCATGCTCTGCTCACTGCCCGTGGGCTTTTTGTGTAATTTACGATTCTGTGGCCTTAACAACGAAAGCTTTGACAGTAAGCTCAGCTTAATACATTGAATACTGGGCGAGTAAACGCATCAAAATGCCGTTCGTAAAAACCATCTGTTTGAAAAACACAAATTTTGATTAATTGAAAGTTTTGCCCAAATACTAAATTATGGACTTCATTGTAGTTTAATACATATATTTATGTCAGCAAATCCATTTTCTTTTGCATAAATCATAAATCAATCTGTCCTTGTTAAAACAAAGTTACTAGAAAAATCAAAACTTAGAAAACAAAAACTATTTTCATAATTAAATTTTTAAATGTTTGCTTGGTAACCCTGGAATGCATTAAAAAATTGATCTTTAGAAACACTCTAAATAGTGATTATATCTTCGACAATTTCCAATTATATTTCGAATCATAGTTCTGTAACTTTCCCAAGTCTTTCGACAACTTAAGCCTTTATATTACGTGCTTTTCATTACAACTAAGACGCCGTTAAGAGTAAGAAAGAACAAGAACTTACTAACAAAATGTGGCTAGAGAGACTGCTAACAATAAGTCTCTTTACTTGAGTATTTTAAGTTACTCATTTCTTCCACAAAGATTTGGTTTTTGTTTAATTTTGAAATTTAATATTATGTTGTTTCTATAAAGCGCAAATATTAACGTTTTATTAGCAAATAAATTATAAAGTGAAGTTAAGAGCTACGACGTCGGTTAAATTGGGATAAAGTTACGTAGTTTTATGTAATGTTAATTAATCCGTTGTAATATAATGATAAGGACAAAAACCATGCCAAAAATGTCTTTAAAGTTTTTCTCTATCTTTTCGTTTAAGCGAGATATTTAACATTTTTGAAAAGTGCCAAAAATCGGTTTTTGGCTATATTTCGAAAATTAAAAAAGATATCAAAAATCTGTTTACGGCATTAATTCCTCTCGAAAAAAGAAATCGAGACTTCGCACTTAGTTTTTTCTATCTCTGATAATAACCGAGATACCCTGTATGGGCACCGAAAGTAGGACACCCTGTACATTTCTTTACAACGAATAATCACAAAATATGCTTTTTAAATATTGGAACTCTTTATTGCACAAAAATTACTTATTTGGTTGATAGCCTCAGTAAAACAATCTAATATTAAATTTCAGATTAGTAAAATATATAAAAATAGTACAATTATTTTTTTAAATACTTACGATTCTCGTATCAGTTTCGGGAAATAGAAACGCTAGCAATGGTCCGTTTAAAAGATTTAAATGGATCCTAAATACTGCCGTTACCATTTTATTAGGCGACGCAGCTAATAAATATATCTGCAAAGAAAAAAAAAACATTTAACATAACTTTTACATGCTTGAGCATATCTAATTTATTAAAACATCCATGTAAATTTAGCAGTGAAAACTCCACTTAAAAAGTAATTAAATTCTCATGATTCTCTTGTAGATATAATTATGGCCCGATATTACATTGGGCAGAACCGTATTAGGTTACAAACTTATAAGCGCCAAGGTAGGTTTAAATACCCAATGGGGTAAATAGTAACATCATTTATTCATAACGTTATTTGTGAACCAATTTTACGTGTACTTTTGGGGGTGGATGAGCAGTCGAGGGTTGTGCGTTCCTCTTGCCATAATCGACAGGAAAATTTAAAACAGACGATCAGAAGTTCACCGGAGGGAGTGTATCCTTAAAAGTAGGAAAATAATCTCCGGTAAAATTCTCGAACGAAGAGCGTATCATGAAAAAGTTTATTGAAAAAGCAGATGCAGTGGAATATTAACCAAAACATACTTTCATTAAACATAAGCAGAGGATTCTGCAAAAATGATTAGATAAAGAAACTTCTTAAGTCTGTTTTATACTATACTATTTTTTCGTTCCAGAAAATCGTATACGATTTTTAATACAAAAATCTCGTTCAATAATTTAGCATGGAAAATATGAACCATTTACATTGTACTATTTTTTGGTACGAAAACTCCAATATATTTTGGTTAATTTTTAGTAACTTTTATCATATTTTGTTGGCACCTTGAGTAACCATGTCAAATGTTCAATTTGATCACAGAACAGAAAGCGAATCATTTTCAAATTTAACGTATATTTAACGCTTGTCCCATTCTACATGTTTATTCCTACAAAATAAATTGTGAGGGATTAACGGTAATAAGTAGTATTTAACATCGTTTGATTGTTTCAGTTAACCTAACCCACAAATGACATGCGGTCAGATACAGTTACAGTATAATACGCATGCGCCCATGCTAAAATTGGACGCATTTAGGGCAGGTAGTAATTTCGTACGAATTTTTCGTTCAAGATTTTTAATTTCTGATTGACACCGTACTAGAAAATCGTATACGATTTTCTTAAACGAAAAAATAGTATAGTAAAAAACAGCCTTTAGGAGTAAAATATTTGTTAAACATCATTCAGTGTTTATCATAGCAGTGTAAAACCAAACATACCTACATACAATGATCATTTAAGTTTGCAAAAAATAAAATTTTTTAATTTATGTGAAATTTAAAAAATTAAAAAATGTTAAAGCAACGACATTTCTGAAATATTTAATAGCTATTTATTGTTTGTGGAAAAACGCAAACAAATGTAATAAAAAATTGAATGTTTTGTTATAGTGCAATATTTAAATTCAATTTTATATTCATTTTACTTAAATTTTAACTTCTTTTAATTTACATTGTTCAATTCTCATATTATTTCATTATTTCCCAATTTCATTTAATAATTTTTGCTTTGTGATTTCCTTGTTCACTGAACTTATTTTTGCTTTAGTTGCACTTTTCAATATACCCGGTACACGAGCCCGCCGATATTTTGTTACAACTTTTATTCATTCATTATTCAGCATTCATACTATTCAATTACAACAGCAAAGTTCTTACAATAATCATCTAGTTTTAATTTTTTTCTTTTCATTTATTATATTTTTCGTAAACTACAATTTTTATTAAAATTAAGTGAAAACCAAGTGTCTGTTTTTCTTAAAACCATGGAGCTCAATAACAGTTCTTAATAATATGACCATCAGGGGGAGTGGAATACTAGTGTAACTGTAAGGACTTACCTACATATTTTTATTACATTATGTTTATACAGGGTGTGTAAAAATTGGCGAGAGCGCTACACGTGGCGATGTTCTTCGTAAAATTTCAAGTCGAAAATCTTAATACGAAAATGTTGTACCATGCTTGCTGTGTCTGCAAGAGGTCCTCAAAGTTTTGACATTTAGTCCTTTAATAAGCGCTATTATTTAATACTTGCAAATGAAAAAGCTGCAATTTGGAATAAAAATAAATTTCGAATAGTATTTTTTCCATAGAAAGCATGGTACAACATTTTTGTATCAAGATTTTCGACTTAGAATTTCACGAAGAACATCGTCACGTGTAGCGCTTCCGCCAATTTATACACACCCTGTATTTACATTTAATTACTTTACAGAAGTACTCAAAACAAATATTTAAATCATGAGACTTTAGTGTTTAATGGAACATCAAGCTTAATTCATAAAAGATTTATACAACTTGTTAAGAATTGGACAAACTAAGTACCAGTTAAGCCGCTACTAGATTAGCAATGTAAATTACGACAAAAAAACGCTTTTAATGCATTAATTTTAATCACTCGAACCTTTAACGAACTTTTTTTAACGAAAGAATATAATCAATAAGCAAATAGGGAGTAGTGTTGTTTAAAATTTTATTTAAGTGATTTATTATCAATATAAATAGAAACAGAGGGCTGCGCAAGATTATGGAAACTTACAAATATCTAGAATACTATTGCAGATATAACAATGAAATTTTGTATCTGCGCGTTATCGTATTTTTCGGGTTCGATGAAAATATTAAGGTTACAATACGACTTCCGGTTCAACCGGAAACGGACTCAAACTTTGAAATTTTAAATAGAACACCCTGTATATTTTTACATTTTTGGATTTCTCTTTAAATTTTCTTTAAAAATGTATGATGTTATATGGGTCTAAATAGTAAAGTAACTGTGCAAAATTTGGTCCCGATCGGTCAACGAACCTAGGATTCTATAGCGAACAAACAAACAAACAAGCTCTTTTATATATATAGGTAGATAGATAAGATTATTCGGACAACGTAATATTTTCGAGTAGGCTATAAAGGTAGACAGCAGTAGGGTACCTCTATATAACAGGGTATGGTCACGCTTCACAAACCCTCCAAATTTCTAATAGCCGCTATGGGATTATATAGGATTTCTTTTAATAACTCAATTTTTAAACGAAATTTGTAGGTAAAAACTCAATTGGCGTGCAGAAATAGATGCAATAATAAGTATAGCAATTAAAAAATGAGTAAAATGAAGGATTAACAATTGTTATTAGCTATTAATGTTTAAAAAACATCTACGGAGCGCGTATTTCCATGGTAGGCATGCAACCCATGATACACGCCGTGTATCATGGGGTGTAGGCATGTAAGGAATAAAACACAAGACGTCATGATAAACGTATTTTTTAATGTCCAATGAGCAACTGAAAAGTATAGATTTATCAATTTAATTTCATATTTTATCACAAAATTACATTATTAATCCCAATCATTGCTATTAAATTCGATGTAGAATGGTAATAACTTACACAACTATCACTAATGTCTTTTAAAGTCTTAGAACACACTTAAACACTCTGAACACGCAAGAAAAAAAAATAAAATATGAATATTTCCCTATGCGCTCCATACTAATTATTTGAAATCTGGAGGTCTCAGCCTAGCGGCAAGCGAAACTCGACCGTATATACACCTCAGCCAATAGAAACTTGTTCTTGGCTGTCCATACCCTGTTTATTAAGGTACCCTAGACAGCAGTAGTTTTGAAACAATTACAAGATAAAAACAAGAAAGTTACAATATTATCTTTTTCTCACTTACTTTCGACAGTTCTAATAATGTAGATATACTTTTACCATTATTAATATTATTCTCATTACAATGAAAAATTCAATAAACCAACGTAGGACAACAAACATTATTATTTTACTAATTGGCTATGAAGGATACAGCTTTTATATGAGTAACTATACCTATCGTGTTCTTAAAGTGATTTTATTCTTCAAAGTAGTAGTTTAAAATGTTAAGTGTTGAAGAAATAAGAAGGCAATCAACAACTGAAATAATGCTGACATTTGATGAAAGCTGAAAATGACCTAACTTGATACATAAAAAAATAAGTTAAAAAAACAACATATGTTAGAGTGAAGTGATGTACTCTTTAATTTAATACAGTGCGTATTACTAAAGCATTACTGTATAACACACGCTTTTTATTAATAGGATGGGCATTTGAATGTGCAAAATAATAATCCTCCCACTGCAAAGCAATAGTATATTATATACCAAGGTAGAGAAGTCAACTATTATAGCCTGAGGGCTCAGATTAGATCACGAGGCGCGAAGCGCCGAGGGATGTAAGGGCCCGAAGGCTATAAGACTTCTCTACCGTGGTGTATATACTATTTTTTTCACTACTAGTAAGACAAACCCAAATAATATTGTTAATGAATGACGCATTTTCTAACCTAAAATATAAAAAGTTAAGTACCTATCTATAGAAATATTGAATCTGCGTTTACTCACCTTGCTAAATCACTATTGTTATTAAAAAACATTGTTTTTAAGCGATGGTTTCATCTAAAATACTGAAATTATTAAAACTTTTCTCTTTTTTACGTTGTGTCAATCGACGGTGTGGATACTGACAACCGTCATTTCAAAGTTTTTAAAATTAAATTAATTTATTTAAACAACGTTTTAAATGCTAAAATACCAATAAAGAGAATCTCTCCATCATACTAAATCGTCCTATGATTTTTTTTTCTTTAAAACTACAACAGCATTATCAAAAAATATAAATTTGTTCATTATTCACCAGTGGTTAATAATGAAAAATTGTTTACCTGTAACCATGCATAGGTAGAGAAATTGAATTTCACGGCATTCTAATATACGTCATAATGCTACGCTATATTACTAGTAGTGAAAAAAATAGATTATTATACAACGTTGTACAAGCGTTAAAATTTTGATCAATAAGGTGCATTGACGTAGTTTTTCGTAGTAATAGAACTGTAAATAATTATTTTATGGAAATATAAATTACCTTATAACTTATTGTTGTTTAATTTTCTTAAAACTTCAGTTAAAAGTGTATCACTTAACGATTTCAATAATTATGTTATTATTCTCTTATTACATACAGATTTTGGTTTTTGATTTTTAGGAGTTTCAAAGTAAAGAAATAATTTCATATACGTTTGTTTTTTGTAAATAATAGTTCATAAATGAAACTGGTGAATACTTGCAATTAAACAGCCATTTTTCTTTTATACAGCTATCACGTTTCTAAAAGTAAAATATATTAAACCGCATACAAGCACAACCATAGTTTGTTTTTGTAAGAGATCAAATATAATCAAGAACCGACACTCATTTATTTGTCAAATTTTCTATAACACTTTATTTTATATCCGATACATATTTTACGAAATTCATTTTCTCGGTAATTTTGCATAATACAGTTGACTATTTTTTTTTTATAGAACTACTGATATTTTACCTGATTTGCCAAACTTCACAGCTTTATACATTTTATAACCATGAATTTTTTGACATCTCCATTGCCCGGTCATGTCAAGTTAGATGTACTGCATATTTCCAAAAAAATTACATTAAGTTTAACATTTATGACAACAAAGAACTAATTTTAAACAAAATATTTATGTAGAATAAAATTAATTGCACTTTTAAACTTTTAAGATTGTGATACTGGCAATCTTACGTAGGATTATTGAGAAAATAATTTTGATACAAAACTAGGTTGGTGTCTCATTCTGTCACTAAAAGATAAAGATTGATGATGAAAAGAAAATTTTATAGGTGAAATATTGCTTTCCAGGCTTGTCTAATTTTCCAATATCATTAATATTGCTCCCTTTTATTTCTTTTGGCAATCAAATAATGAACCCTCGTTAAAAAACGGAAGCGTTACATTTTAATTTAAGCTAAGGTAATGTTGTTAAGGCATTTTTTATTCTAGATCAGCGCTTTGAACAGAAAATAGTGCAATTATTACTATTACAATGTTCGATATGTTGTAAAACCAATTAAACTACAGTGATTAAAATAATACATTCTATATGCTCTTTTTTTTGTGAAATCAATATCATAATTTTCCTCCGTTGTGAGCATATATTTATAATCTACAATTGTGGTTATTGTTGCCTTAATTTAGCTTGATACAGCGTAATTTTGAATTGCTTATGCTCAAAACTCCACTTATTTATGGTGTTCTCATGCAAATATTCCACATAAACTAAATTTTGTACGACTTTGGCACGCACCCGCATCGGTTTTATTCAGTCTGGAGGTGGAACCTGAAGTGAAGGATTTGTGCAGGCTTTTGAGAGTTCTCAAAGTTGTTTTTCGTTTTAGACTCAACTGGCTCAAAATTAAGATTTTCATATCCAATATGCTAATAATATATATATATATATGTATATATAATCAAATTCCCTTCTACCCGTAGGTGTAGGGAGGTGTGCACATCTATGTATTGTACATGAATTTTCGCCACTGTTTTTTGTTCTGTGCCATTTCTTTCGCTTCGCACCACGATTTTCCCTTCTTCTCCAAGGTTTTTGCTACTGCCTTTTCCCATGTTTCTCTCGGTCTTCCTCTTTTACTCCTTGTTTGTATTCTTGCTTCCCACACTCTCTTTACCTGTCTTCTTGTGTCCATTCTTTGTAGATGCCCCCACCAGCTCAGTTGCCTAGTTTCTATAAATTCCAGAATAGATTCTACTTCCAGTTCATTTCTAATCTGTTCATTTCGTATTTTGTCTTTTCTTGTTACGCCTCTTACTCTTCTTAAAAATTTCATTTCAGTCGCTTGTATTTTACTTTTTTGGCTCGATGTTAATGCCCATGACTCGCACCCAAATGTCAAAATTGGTCTATATATCGCACGGTACACGCTCATTTTTGTTTTTTTGGTGACTTCTTGTTTATTAATAAAGGTTTTGTCTGTGGCGTAAAAAATGTTTATCGCCTTTTCGATCCTCTTATTTATTTCTAATTCTTGTTGTCCTGAATTTTCAATCGTTACACCGAGGTAGTCAAAATATTGTAAGGTTTCTATTTTTTCTCCTTCAATTTCTATGCTTATATTCTCATTTTCTTCGTTTATCGTCATCACTTTTGTTTTCTTGTGATTAATTTCCATTCCATTCTCTTCCAGTACGTCTTTCCAAATTTTTATATTGGTTTTTAGGTTCCTTTCATTCTTAGCCATAATCACTATATCGTCTGCGAACGCACATTCTGATACTTCGACTTTCTGTAAATTTTTGTTTCCTACTAATAAACTCTTAACATTTCGTTTGCATTTTTTAATTATACTGTCCATAAAAATCGTAAACAATATGGGGCTCATACCTCCTCCTTGTCTTAATCCATCTTCTGTCTTGAAAGAATCCGATTTCATGTTTTTTGTTGCCACATAATTTATTGTTGTCTTATACAAGCAGCTAATATTTTTTCTTAGTTTAGTATCTATCTTTCTTTCTTCAAGGATCTCCCACACTTTTTGTCTAGATACTTTATCGAATGCTTTTTGCAAGTCTATAAATGCGAAGTATGCTTTTTCTCTTTTTAGTTGTGTTTTAGTTATAATCTGTTTAAATCTAATCTAATAATACTAATAAAAAAAAAAAAAAATTGACGAAGCAGAGTGAAGTCGTGAAATTGATTAAAGTTAAAATCGAAGAAATACACAGATGGATAATTTTTTACATTTTACAAACAAAGTTTTAGACCTGTTTTTTTAATAGCTATATCTCGTATAGTTTACTAAATATTACAAGTAAAAGTATACTCCTATCTTTTAGTAGGTTAATAATTGTCAACTAAGTTTCACACCTCATACTTTAATAATGTATTAATAAGTCGAAAAAATGACGCAAGTGTAGTTAAAAATAGTTACTAAATGATTTTTTTTTGCCATAATAAAATACGGTTTGTCCGCCTATTCAGTGTCTCATTTAAGTATTCGACTTCTCAAGTATCTGCTTTATAAACCGGCGACTAATAAAATTCTCAAATAAAAGCTACGACTTCTGCATGAAATTGAAACGATGTATAAAATTGGAATATTATGCTATATTCATACACATAGGGTGCGTCAAATAGGTGGGACATTACAAGGATCTCGTAAACCAGGGTTGACGTATTTATTTTCAATAATACGCACGTTACG
This sequence comes from Elmis aenea, assembly GCA_947652605.1. Lineage (NCBI taxonomy): Eukaryota > Metazoa > Arthropoda > Insecta > Coleoptera > Elmidae > Elmis > Elmis aenea. The sequence continues at coordinate 10,786,418 of OX393580.1, forward strand.
AAGGTTTTTTTTAGTTATTTTAAAAGAAACACGTAGAAGGCTGTGATAACAAAAAAAAAGTGTAAAACCTTTTAAAACTCATGTTGTACAAGTGACCAAGGTATTGTAATTAGTTGTTGAGATAAACATTATTAATATTTGAACTAGGATAACCATAATATAGTCAGAATCAGAAGTTATGAAGTATATTGTTGTTTATCTTATGTTCAAATATTTATGTTTATTTGTACATGTACCACATGGGTTTTAAAAGGTTTTACACCTTGTTTTTGTTTTTAAATTTTCACAGCCTGTTTCTTAAAAAAATATTGGTCGTGCGCTACTGGCCTAAGTGGGTGATAATTAGTGCAATTTGACAGGTATATAAAATCATTTATCATTTATGTAGTATTATATTCGGAGTTGTGTCTAGGCAAGGTAATATAAATTTAAAGCATCAAAAACGCTTTTTTTTTTAAATTTTAGACTGAAATATGGAAAATGGAAATTTGGAATTTATGTAAATTATATGTTTGTATTTATATCATAAGTATTTTGTAATTTAAATATAATATGTACGTGTTCGTTGACCTAAATGGAAACTATTAGTGAAACTTTTTACCCTCATTAAAAATAATTTCGTGGGAGTGGGGGCAATTTGATTAAAAACTAAAAACTCGAATATGTTCTGCTATAATATATATATGAGAATTATTTTACACTGTTCCAGATACACTAAAATTACTCTGATGCTGGATACTTTACAGTGGCTTAGTATTAAACAACGGATAATTTTTAATACAATTATTTTCATTTTTAAGATTATAAATAACCTGCTTCCAAATTCTTTGTTAAAATATATAACCCAAAACGCTGATGTTCATAACTATCCGACTAGAAACTGTAAAGACTTTAAATTGCTATTCAGGACACGAAATTACACTCAAAATTCTCTTTTTTATAAAGGACTGAAATTTTACAATGAATTATCAAGTGAACTTAAAAGTGAAACTAATGTTGTAAGGTTTAGACGTAAGCTCAGTAGTGATATTAAGGAAAAGTTTTAAATTTTATATATTTATATATGTACATGTTATAAAATGTAACATAATTAGCAAATCGCTAAAATAAACTACATTATTATTATTATTATTATTATTATTATAATTATTATAATAACAATTTAATTTTGGATGATGGTAAAGTACTCTACGTTATCTAACTCTGCATTAAAACACGTTTGAACATCTAAAATTACAAAAAAATCGCCTGCGGCGCATTTTGTCTTAATCTATTAATCTCTGTTTGCTTTTGGAAAAATCAAGAGTTGGCAACCTTTATAGAGAGGGGGGGCAAACTCAGGGACCGCCTCGGACGACACAAACTTCAACTACGCCACTGGCACAATAGGTACTTATGGGACAACCTAATATTAGTGCATATCTCAAAGACATTTGCTTTGGAATAACGCACATCTTAAACATTTGAGCATCATTAATTCTTGTTTTGCCATGCGGCCACGCCACTTTAAACGCGACTAATTAAAAAAAGTGGTCCAGCAGATATCGCATTTTAAAACCAAAGCGTAAACGTTTAAGTTTTGCAAAAACTCCAGCTATGTTGTAGCCAAATGGGCATGTCACTTAAAAGAAATGAAAACCCTTTTAGCAAACTACCAAGGTACATAAAATCAAAACCGTTTTCAACGCTCCTTTGAAGCTCTCGAATAAATTAAGAAGAACACACGACACAGGACTACACCACGCGGGAATATATAGCATACCTTGCTCCTGTGGACAAGTATACATAGGACAAACTGGCAGGAGTATACAAACGCGTCTCAAAGAACACGAAGGACAAACAACAAGAAAACAAGTCGATAAATCAGCGGTAGCAGAACACGCCCAGGGTACAGGACACAACATCCTCTTCAGAGAAACAAAACTACTGGCCCGCGCAAACCATTTCTGGCCAAGCTTATATCGAGAATCATTGGAAATCATCAAGAACCCAAAGAACTACAACAGAGACACAGGCATACAACTCCCAAACATCTGGAAACCAGTCATCATAAAATCACTGAGGCAGAACAAATCCATCAAGCGGAACGCCACGCCTCCACAAGCTGAATATATAAACCCAGCAACATCCCTCACAAATTAGTCGTTTTGAAAAAGACCAAGACACAATGGTCGAAACGTCAACTACTTCTAAATATAGAAGACGCGGTTCCAAACCCGGAAACTAAGATTGTATTACCAAGGTGTTGTTTCCAGAGCTTGGTATGGCCTGCTATAAACGACACGGCACGGTTTAATATTTAGCAGCTTATAAAAGCGCCACGTATCGAGCAATAAAACAACCTGACAATGTGTTACTGGTGTTATGTGCGAGCTTAAACTACTAATCTAACGAGACACATTCACATTTCGAAAATATATTTGTACAATTATCGAAATATATTTGTTTTTATTGCCAACAGAACGGTGTAGGTGTAACATAATGACTAACTCGAGCAGCACACCACCAATTCCCGTTTACTACCTCATGAAATGTATGCGATTAAGACGTATAATTTAAAACAATGCTCATAACGATATGCAAACTTTAAGCAATACACAGTTTGTCCAAAAGGTATGGAATATGCTATACATCTCTGTAAATACATATCCACTTTAGGGAAACATGTTTTAAATAAAAGTTGTTTGGTACTTAGTTTTTCACCACGGTGAGAGTTTTCTACGAGCATGCATCAATAAAAAATTAGGGGTTTTAATTTCAAATAATCCGTGTTTGTAATATGAAAGTTTGGCAGTGTTAGCGTGATGTTAACCACACACTTGCATGACTAACAGTTTGCATTAATTAAGAAGAAGGTTATGAACTCTACATTGATTTGTCTAAAATATTTTTTAGTTACATAGTGGGTCATCTAGCTACGTTTAAATGAGTTAATGCATTAAATAGATGTACTTATTTTGAAAACTGACAACGTAACAAAATCATAAGAAAGTAAAAAAAGTAGTAGTTGATTGATGACTCTACTCCATCATGATGTTTTATTGTTTTACTTTAACGTTAAGCCGTTTTAAGTGTTGTTATTGTTAAGCCGGTGTCCCACGGCCTGTGACTCGGCGAGCCTGACGCGAAGTTTGTCATACCTCGCGTCGTGGGACAGCACAGGCTCGGCATGGCTCGTGGTGGCTTGTGGTGGCTCGCCCTTTCAACGGGTGTCCCACGGCCTGTGACTCGGCGAGCCTGACTCGATTTGTCATACCTCGAGTCGTGGGAACACACAGGCTCGTGGTGGCTTGTGGTGGCTCGCCCTTTCCCGTGAAATGGCGGTAAATCGACAGACATCAAAGGCTTGTGGCTCGACGGATGACGATCTTCAGCACGCTCGTGCACCTGTTCCCACGGCTGTCTAGGTTTTGTAGGGAGATTAGCCGCCTTTACACACAGACGCTTTCCTGCGCGATTGAAGGGCGTGTATGCTTTCGCGCGCGAAAGATTAAGTGTGTATAGTTCATTTCAAGATATTTTAACCTGACTTACTGGATTTAGAAATGATTATTATTAGGCACCCGTGGAGAGATAAGATAATCCCTTGAAAATCTGTTAAGTGTTCAGAGGCGTATTAAATAATAACAGTTTTGTGTGTAGATATACACCAGCCTTAAAACTAACATTTTTATCAGATTTAAAACCATTGTCATAAAATAACACCTACCTGACATAATTAATTTTCAGAATCACTTTCGTTATTACCATCTAATGATATAATGCAAGTTTGGTTTACATCTGCATATTGTAAATGATCATTCTCAATTTTAATGACGTGTTCAATCGAATTTTTCCAACTTGGGGGCGTTGCATTCAAAATTGCATCTTTAGTTTTTGCAATTGTGGCTTCACTAAATTTTGGGTTATTATTCGTGCGACGAATGTGTTGTTTCAGTTGCCCCCAAATTAATTCTATTGTATGCAATGATAAGGAGGTAATTTCAAAACAGAAGTCCATGTACTATCGCAATATTGTTTTTCAATTTTTTTTGTTTTAAGTACCTCCCAACAATTCTTGCTTTGAATATGTGCCTTCGTAGAAGAGATTATTTTGCTCCAAAAACAGTTTTATTTCATCTTTACTGCTATTTGAAGCGGGAACCTTTATTATTTGTCTACTATGATATGATGCATTATGCATCACTATCACGCTTTTTTTTGGCAACACCGGTAACAATTTATTTTTACACTATTCTTCTAATAACTTTGATGACATGTCTTCGTGATAATCAAGACTGCTTTTTTAAATATTTTTTGCAGAAAGCAAAACTTCTCCAATACAACCATTTTCTGAGCCCGCGTGTAAAATGACTATTCTTTTTCCTCGATTATGAAGCACGTTTCGCTGGCATTCGTTTTTGTCGTCGATCCATCCTTTCTTTACCGTATCATGGTGTGTCGTACCACGTTTCATCTAAATAACAAATAAATCGACCTTCGTCTCGATTTTTTTTAATTGTTGCTAAATATTGGTATCGCAACTTTCTTATTCTATCACATTCCATAATATTGAGACGTTTATTAATTGTCTGATATTTGAAACCGTTTTCAATTAAAGTACGCCATAATGTTGATCTGCTGCACGTTCCATCTGTATTTTCCATAAGTTTATTATGTAGACTGTCTATAGTTGCTATGATATTTTGTTTATAAAGATTATAAAGCGTTCTTCGAATTATATCTATATCCCAGCTTTTATTTTTTCTGTCGCCATTATCATCTTTTGTTTTTCGTTCTTGAACATCATGTTTCACTATGTTATAAACACTACAGTAATTAACTTCTGCTAACTGTGACGTTCTTTTAATTATTTCTTTATAACACATCTCTTTATTTTCATTTTTTAAGTTTTTATAGACATTTAGTATCATATTTTTGGCTTGGATACCAAGATGAGATTTAATTTTTAAACAAGTTTTTTCTGATACGACTTCTTCGTTCGTTTGAGATTCCTCACACCAAGGTCTCCACATGTTTTATTTTGTGAATATAACAATAATGAAGTTAACACTTTGAGAATAACTTTGTCACTAAATATACAAATGTTTGCTTTAACAAAATCTTAATTAAGAACCCTTGTTTATACCTGTAGTAGTGAGAATTACAGAAACCGTTAATTCTGTACAGTACGGCCCTTAACACCCCCCGCGGGGCAGAACCGATTTGCGGATTACTAGTAATTACAGTAGATAATGCTGTTATTAGCAGGTTAAAATATTTTGAAACAAACTATAAAAGGAGTGCAAAGGCAAACGAAAGCGTGTCGAAAATTGCGCACGAATTCTTGTGCGAGCCATGTCTGTGTAAAACATTTGACAACGCGCGCTTTACCACACGCTAGTCGTTCAAAACATATGTAGTTGTCTAAGGATGAATATCCGCCTGTAGACGAAAGAATTAATAACGGATTCTATTAATTTATATATGAAAAGTAAAGAATACAAAATTAGAAATTTGCGTGTTAAGGCATACAGAAAAATAATAAACTTTTGAAAAGAACGAGGATTTCCGGAAGCCAATTGAGATTTATTTGTAAAAAACTCAAAGTTTGAGGAGATCCTTTAGAAAGGAATTAAAAAATACCGTGAAAGCCAGCGAAGCGGATGTGGTACTAATAAAGTATATAATTCGTCGCTGTGGTATTACAACTTGCTACTATAGTCTTTCACCCAAAACCTCCGTTTTTGTCTTCTACTTTTTAAGACTTCACTTACACCAGCAAAAGCCGCAGCCAGTGCGATATTTTTTATTTTAAATTCAATTTCTTACGCAAAGTAAAATTAACAAAACCTCGCACTCCAGCTAAATGTGTGCAACTTACAGGCACTCCACGAGATTCACTGTCGCTAAGCAAAGCGTGCGCGATTCGCTTTAAGTTGGAGCTCGTCATGGCTCGCGACTTGCCAAGCCACGAGCCGTAGCTCGGAATTCGACAGACCACGAGCCTACAAGCACGAGCCGCGAGCCGCGCGAGGCTCGCCGAGTCACAGGCCGTGGGGCACCGGCTTTAAACACATCATAGAATAGTTATGTACGCTGCCATAGTTTTATGTTAAGCTGTAGAAATAAAATAATTTTTTCTACTCATGTATGTGAAAGTTGTTATTTGCTCACTTCATACTCTACAATCAGGGATGGCAAATAGGTGGCACGCGTGCCAAACTTGGCACGCGATAGATTTTCGACGGCACCCTAAAGAATTCTATGAATAAATTTTAAACTTTTTTGAAATGTTTTATTTATTTTTAATTGGTATGCTAATTATCTACAACAACATGTTATTTAAATATCAAAAAATTAAAAATACCAGAAAATAACAACTCTTCTTATATCGATACAATAATTTGATCATTACTATAGTACAAATAAAAATACCAACTGTAGCGATGCACGGAACTTTTGATTGCATATGTATCTAGTGACACATAAAATCATGACGTTGGCAATACTGAACGAAATAACTGACGGTTGTTTCTGGTTAGGTTAGGTACTGGCACGGGAAAAAAATTGTATTAAATTTTATCTTATTTTGGCACACTGATCAAATCCTATTTGCCATCCCTGACTCTACATGAAAGTTTTACTTGCGTCTCTATTGGCGAAAATGTTTTTGCCACTAGTGGCCAAAATAATTTTAGTATCAAATTGTAAAATTTACGATTTTTTAAAGTTTTAACTCATAATTAATTAAAATTGCGTTAATATTCTAATCAAATAATTTAATTTTAATGTAGCATTTTATATAAAAGCCTAAGAATGGTACAAAAATTATTATTAAATATATTTCGTTTTCAGGTTATAATTTTATTTATGTCAATGTCAGTGTGGTGGTGTCGCTATGGAAATGAAATGATTAATTAATACTTTATACATAATAATTGTCATTTGGTTCGTTTACATTAACGTTCGTTCTATAATACGAGTATAATTTTAAATTCGTAGCATTTACGACTCGAAATGAAATCAGTTTTTTTCGTTAGTGAGATTTGCCTCACCTCACGAAAAAAACTGGACTTTCATCTCTTGTTGTAAAATATACTATTACATAAAAAAGTTTATTAAATTTAACATGTCAACAATAGTTCACAATAGTTTTTAGAAATTGAGAAATATGATTTCCAGTCACTATGTACGTTACTTTGAAAATTGTTTGGCTAGCATCACAGATTGGCTAGCAATATGTTTAAGTCGTAACTTTGAACAAATATACCAGCAAGAATAAGTATAGTTTGTTTTCTGTAAAAAAAAGTGGTAACAAGAATTGCAAAACTTTTGCTTTAGCATTTATTTTTAAATATAATCGCTAATACGAGTCGCTAACGCAAATTTTATAACCTAAAAGACTTTTTTTCTTATGTTGTTTTATGTTATCACTGATTTTTAAAAAGATGGATATAGAACAGAAAAAAAGGAGAAAATGGCTAATCAAGAGCAGATGATGATGATTATTTGTGTTGCAATCAATACAATTATGATTACAGAAGAATGTCATCTTCTTAAAACTAAACAATTAGATGAGAAAATATCCTAAGCAACATTCAAAATGGGTCCCATTAAAATAAAGAGCAGTTTAAGAAGGTAATACAAGCATATTTCATTTAATTATACTTCTGATATTTTTTGCTGTTTTAAATATATTAATTTTTTTCTTTATTGAATGAAAGTTTAAAACTAGCAAAAACAACAAGAGAAAATAAGAAAAAAATTGATTTAAACGAGGGGTAGAGCATACCATAAAACCGAATTAAATGGTTTGGAAAATCGATGAATGAAACTTGCAGCATGGGTGGCCATAGTGTGCGATGATTTACCGGAAGAAATTGATCCGGATTCTCTGAATATAGACGTAGGCAATCACAGCAGAACACACTGCTGAAGAAATAGATTCCAATAAAGATACAAGCTTTGAATTTTTTTCCTTTCAATACATAAAACAAAGCATAAGAAATATTATTTGCTATTTTAATCTGTTAAGCTAAGGCCGCACTGCGGGATTTTTGGCTGGAGGGTAGATGGTAGATACACGCCGTCGCCTGGCGACAATCCAGGCGCATTGTTTCACAACAAATTGTCGCCAGGCGACGGCGTGTATCTACCATCTACCCTCCAGCCAACCCTCCCGCAGTGCGGCTTTAGCTTTAAGGCCGAGAATGACGGTGACGGAATCTTCGACAAAAAAATTAAAGTTTAAACCCAAGAACGTTCCATCAAAGAAATCAAAGGATATTCCTAAAAATAGAATGAAAGCAGAATCTAGACTGGGAAAAGTTGCGCACGTAGCCGCGTAGCGGCGAGTGCGTATTTCCACGAGTGCGTAACTGCTTTACAACTCGTGTTATGTAGCTTACTTTTTCTACGATCACATAATGCCTACGATTTTAACGGCTTTTTGGCTAATATACAAATGTAATTACGTTGTCTTGTCAATTTTGACGTAAGCCTTCTTTGACGTTTGTAGACAAGTGTGCGTTTTGCTTACTATTTATTTATTATAACTCACTTACTAGGCATGCAGGAAGTTTGACGTGTCTACTTTGATCATTTCTTTAAAAAAACTGTGCTTTTTGCTTACCGTGCGTAAGGACCAACTTACTATGCATGCAGGCTGTACGGTAAGAGTCATTTACATTAGTGGTCGTAGAAAAATAAAATTATTGCCTCGTTAACAAATTCCTTTAGCTCATGACGTCATGAGTATTTGTGATGGATAAGATTTAATATCTCGAAGAATTTCGCTGTGTGGGTGAACAAAATGTCAGTTTCCGCATGTGCGTCTAATTAATTTTGTAAGGCTGGGTTATATGTTTTTTAAATTTACTTATACAGTGGATCAATTCACCAACGTGCATTAACAATATGGTTTAAGGCTTAATGCGAAAGTTAACGTAAATAAAGATTAAAACAGATTATCTTAGCACTGTCTTGGCTCATGTTACTTGCTGGATTTGTTTGTTTTAAAGTGGAGAACAGCTGCGCATAGTTAGATGTGTTCCAATAATTTATCATTTGTTCAAAAGACTGGTTTAAGCGATAATTAAATTCAGGAAAAGATTTTTATGTTGTCAATTTTTTGGTGGAGGTGCGGGATACGGAGAGTGGCAGAACTGTTATTAAAAACCTACAATGGCCCTTTTAGGTGCTGATAACATACAAGTATACACATGTCACAGTAAAATAAAACAAAATATTTATCAATAAAACAAGAAAAAAAAATCAAGAGCTTGTTTGTGTGTTTGTTTGTTCTCTATAGAATCCTAGGTCCGTTGACCGACCGGGACCAAATTTTGCACAGTTACTATTTAGGACCTTGCAGATCTAACGCCAAACTTTAAGTAAAAGCACATATTAAAAAATAATAATAGTAATAATTACTTGGACGGGATTCGATCTTACGTCGACAAATACCTGGCCATAACACGATACGGCGCGGTGTATTTCACAAGTAAAGATTGTTTTGTATACAATTAGTAATAAATGTACATGAAGTATTATTTTTATTAGTACAGTTTTAATTGAAACAAGACGAAAGAAAATAAATTTGAGTTATTATTCAATTTTTAAGCAATAAATAGTTGATTTTTAAGGAATTATAAGAAAATGAAAAGATGATTGATCAGAGTATGTCATTTGTGTATGATTTAGAATTATTGGGCTTATTCAAGTTAAAAAAGTAATTAGTAAATCTGCTACTAACGAAGAGACAAGAGTCTCGGCCGCGCTCGCAGTCTGTGATTGATAAGAGGGAATAATTGTAATCACCCGTGCAACGCCGGGTAAATCATCTTGTTTTTTTTATAAAGAACGTGTAATTAAATCAATAATTGTTTTGTGGCTATAGGTATGCCAATTCTAGTATAACGGTTTTTAACTTTCTTCAAATACGGGCGTCGTAAAATTTGATATCATCTGCACAATAAACGCACTCCTTAAGCAAATACTGCACGATTATGATTCATTTTCACCCAACCCTTGCCAGTACGTTTCCCACAACCCACCAAACCCAGTAGACCTAGACCTTAGTCGTTCATTCATTTAATAAAGTTTGATACTGTAAAGGGTGGAAAACTTTTTTGGCCGAATATAGGGATACAAAGGGGTGATTTGTAGATAAACCGGTTTAGCAAAAACTTAAATTGCAATGGGCACGCAATTTAAACCGTTATCAATAATTTCTACACAGGTTTTGTTATTTTGTGCATGAAATTTTCGTATCGTGTACTGTTTACGTATGAAATATTTTATTAAATTATAGTCACTTAATATTAGGGGAAGGTGGTATATACTGGGACATGGTATATAGTGGGACAACAGAGATTTTGGCCATCTGTTAACCCGTACTTGAAGTTTGTTTACATCAAAATAGCGGTTAAGCAGTCCCATTATATCCTGTCTACAGTATGTGTCGTAAACAATGTCATAGTGACTTGCACATGTGAGGCATGTTTGGTAACTGCACATTGTTTTTTGGTGGTTATTCAGTTTATGTGCTAAAACTTTTTTATTTATTTAACAACAATTAGAAAATTTGGCGTAGGTGTACCTTACAGTATATTAAATGTATGTACAATGTTAAAACTTAAAATAATCATACATGTTTTTCATTAAATCGTTGCTTTTAAAAATTGATCACATGGTGCATTGTGGGACAATGATGATAATCAGGTAAATTTTCTGAAAAAGACTTCCGACTTTAGATTTTCATTCTCTAAAAACAGAGATAAAGACTGTGTTGAAAAAAAAAATTCTGTGTAGGTTAAGCGCACCGACTACGTACAATGTCTAAATGCCCATGAAAAGTGAAAGTTTTTAAAATTAAAATTAAGCCTTTTATTTTTTTGTATATGCAATGATAAACTAAAGCAATATGAATATCTCATATCAATTTGAGGTATGCAAATTAAACCGTTCAAAAGTTACGCAAAATTTAAAAAAAGTGTCCCAGTATATACCACCTTCCCCTACTTTAAAAAATAATCTGTTTTATTTTCTTTTGTATAAATAAAACAAGTTTTGTATGTATGGATATTAACGTCGGTTAAATGTGAAAATTTAAATAAATTCAATAAATATTTTCATAAATGGTTATACCTATCATTCTCCATGATTTAATTTGCAATTGTCATTGGGTTTGAAAAAAGTGTTTTTTAAACCTAGTAGACAATACCAATAGGCGACAGGTAAATATTTTTTGAGTAAAGCTACAAATCCGTCAAAAAATTGTGAGATTGTTAAAGCACATCTTCATCTCGGGACACTTCCATGAGCGGAATTGATGGCTGTTGGTTATTTGTACAAGTAGATGGTAAAATCAAGTTCAAAATTTTGTGAAATAGTAGAAGAACTGGGTTTAAAAAAATATGGTTAATGACAAACTTTATAAAAAGCACTAGTTGATGTGCTCTTTGACGTTTATCTGGGAATGACGTTTAGAGACAATTGGGACGGCCCATTGAATAAAAAGATAAAGGAAGGAGCTTTTAATATTATACTGCAGCGTTTGGACGGCGACGGAAATGACGACATAAATGGCCTCTGATGGCGGCCGGTTTTGACAGGTCAAACAGTCAAGAAATTTAGGGTTTTGTGTGCTACAATGGTTAGCTGCAGATCTTGTAGTCTTACTAGGTCAAAAAATGTTGAAGATTAAAAGATTATGTTTCATAGGTAAGTAGACATTAATATTTTGTAGTGTAATCATGTATTGAAAATTTGATGTGGTCTGTCAAAATGGTATGTCATATCAGTGGCGTGCATTTGTGTACAGCATATTTTTTTAGTCTCATAATAAACAATTCAAATATTGAAATATGCTGTCGTTTTTTTAATTCCCTCAACCACGAAGCAAGAAATAAATAAGTAAATAACAGGCTCAATTCAAAACAAAGCAAATATTTACATTAATCAATACAATAAATAAATTAAGAAATGTCCTAATCTCTAAAGCTTACTATGGAGTTAGTGAATACCTTAATGACGCTTACTTTAAAAACTCTTTTAAGTAAATATAATTTTGTGTTGTGTATATATTCGTATATATGTGTATTATTATTATCATTATTGTGACATGTTCTATGCCTTTTTGGATTTTTCAGAACAAATAAAGACTACTACATATTTAAAAATGTTAGATACGCCACTGAGAAGCGGAAACATGCATCCGCCATATTGAGAGGCTAACCTGGACGCCTTAGTATCGCTATAACGCTCCTTCCTTTATCTTTTTATTCAATGGGACGGCTATATAAGTAGCGGAGCGGACAGTGCCGTTTCTGAGTACTTGGCCGCCCGCGTGCTAACGTACGTTTCGCCGCCCCGGTAAACAAAAAAAATTGAAATAAAAAATAAATAATTGTCGTTGCAAGTATTATATTTAACAACATGTATACAGCGTCATTCAAAAAGTCTGCAACAAATGGGAAAAAATTTTATTATTGATTTCTCAAAAAAATTTATTTTTGATAAAAGTTGGTGCATGGTCTAAAACTAATTTTAGGATAAAAAAAGTTTAATAAAAAGTCATAGGACACTGGATTTTAAGGATTTTTGAAATATTTGCAAGAGCAAAGTGCCCTTATTTTATGAGATACAAAAACAATTTATAAGAAAAAGTTATTTAGAATCTCAAAATAAGACTAGATTTAAATTTTGAAGATCAAATTCAAAATTTTATTTTTTAAGAAATTTTAACATTCAAAAAGTCTGCAACAAATGGAAAAGTTTTTTATTATTGATTTCTCAGAAAATTTTATTCTTCATTAAAGTTGGTGCATAGTCTAAAACTAATTTTAAGATAAATACAAGTTTGATATAAATTCATAGGACACTAGATTTTAGCGATTTTTGAAATATTTTTAAGACCAAAGTGCCTTTATTTCAAGAGATATAAAAAAAAATTTGTAGAATAAAGTTATTTAGAATTTTAAAATAAGGCTAGATGTAAATTTTGACGGTCAAATTCCAAAATTACAGTTATGTATTACACAATTTTAAGCACTTTACTTTTGCGAATATTTCAAAAATCGCTAAAATCTAGTGTCCTATGACTTTATTAAACTTTTTTTCTTTTGAAATTAGTTTTGGACCATGCACTACCGTTTATCAGGAATATAATTTTTTGAGAAATCGATAATAAAAGCTTTTCCATTTGTTGCAGACTTTTTGGATGTTAAAATTTCTTAAAAAATAAAAATTAGAATTTGACCTTCAAAATTTATATCTAGCCTTATTTTGAGATTCTAAACAACTTTTTCCTATAATTTTTTTTTACATCTCCTAAAATAGGGGCACTTTACTCCTGCGAATATTTCAAAAATCGTTATAATTTAGTGTTCCATGACTTTTTATTGAACATTTTTTCATCTTATAATTAGTTTTAGACCATGCACCAACTTTTATCAAGAATAATATTTTCTGAGAAATCAATAATTAAATTTTTCCCATTAGTTGCAGACTGTTTGAATGACTGTAAATTTGTCATTATGTGTAAGAAGGATTTTCAGCGCCATCTCTTGCGCCCTTAGCACTTGTCCCATTGCCAATTGCATTGCTATCTACATTGCTACGGTACGGTATACAACCGCCGATTGAGTACATAAATATAATCGCAATCTTCACTCTCAAGTCGAAATTACGGGATAAGCAAACTGGAGAGTGATTTACGCGTTTTTGCAATTTTTTTTGAATAGTATGGGATTGAAATCTTTAATCCTTGATCATTTTTACATACTATTTTTCAAACTAATATTTTATTTTCAATTCTTGTGAAACATTAAAGACCGCAAGGGCGGCATTTGGCCGCCCTTTAAATCGGCCGCCCACGTGCGGGGCACGCTTTCGCCCCCCGCCAGAAACGGCCCTGGGAGAGGATTATTAAATTATATTGGCGATGCACACTTAATTTTGCGCTGTTCTAGTATACAAGTTTTTCAAAATATTTTTTTGAAGCTTGGAGTTTACGGGCCACAACTAAGGGTTCGACAGGTCACTGGCCCGCGGGATATAGTTTAAGTATCCCTGTGTTTACCATACGCGCGAACTGACATTCATTTTGTAAATAATAACTTTATAATAATAATAATAATTCAGTTAACTTCAAGTACTATTTTCAGTTAATTACGTAATAAAAAATTAGAAGTAAATAATTTTTACCTGTATTGCTGTAGTAACATGACAAGGATTTAACAAGTATATCACAGTTTTCGAAGAAAACTTATATCCTATTTCCATCCCCCATATTATTGACATAAGCACTAAAAGGGCTCTGCGACCACCTCTGTCCCTGCGAACATACGCTGCCGTAGGTAAGGAAATTCTGTCATAGCCCCATTTAAGTAAGGCGGCCGAAGCTGTTAACACTATCACAGATTCGATCTTTCGCCTCGTAGGATGAAGGAATTCTGCACATTCCGGGCCTGCATTGCGGGGTACAGTAGTATTTACACCGCTGTAGGCCCAATCCATTATTTCTTCTGAAATTGAAATGGAAAATTCAAATTAATTTACAGATCATACTGGAATTAGTTTAGTTAATTGTACACGACAACGTATCATTACCGTTCTTTGACTGAATTAATTCATACAAACATAAAACCTTAACGATTATAAATAATGATAATAAAAACATTGACAGATGATGGGGAATTTAGTGTATAGGTAGCTATAGAAATGTGTTCCATAAAATGTACACAATCCTGGTTACTCGAATCGGGTTACTATAAAGTCAAATTTCGCCAGATGCGGTGAAGTGTTGTGAATTGGAAAAAAAAAATCAAAATACCTGGAGAAGATTTACTATACTCGATGCTTTTATACTCATGAAAGTTAGGATCGTGAATCTATCACCATCCAACAAGCAATTTTTAATTTTCATGGGGTTTGAACCTTACCTCACCAGTTACGGGTTAAGTAAATTTGAAAAATACTTCTTGGAACTTAGTGAAAGATATTTAAGTACATGAGTTTTCATTGAATTTTTTTAAGAACGCTTGTGTCGATAAATTGTTCGGCGTTAGGGATTTGGCAAACGTCGAGAAAGAAAAAGAGCAGTTTTTATTTTAATAAACAAAGAAAAAATGTATATTCTCCAAAAATAACCTCATAGAAAACTTATCGGAATCTCGAATCGATAATTGAACAAGTAGCGAAAGAACGGATAGCGACGGATATACCACGGATGAAGGAAGAAAGCGAAAATATTTAAGTAGGGAAGAAATATTAGAGTGGGAAAAAGATGTTCAGATTACCAATAGAAAAATCAAAAGAAGAAACAGAGGAAAAACTAGACCAAAGGGTTGATCATGAAAATGCGAAAAGGCCAAAAGGATATGAAGCTAGAACAAATAGATTAAGAAGGAAATTGAGGAAAGTAAAACGCAACAAAGAGAATTTAATGGTGAACTTCTAAAACTACGAATAGAAATTGATTTCTTAAAGAAAGAAAATCTAGAAATAAGAAAAGAAAATGAAAAATACGAAAAGAGCTGCAAAAAGTAGAAAAAACATTGGAGATAATAGAAAAAGAATGAAGAAAAAAATAATGTCATAACGTATGGCCTTAAGATGGACACAAACGACCCATCAATGCTAAAAGAAGGAATTAAAGATTTTCTAAGCGCCCAACTGAGATTAGACATCATCCCAAGATCAGTGACCAAAACAGGAGAAAGAACATATGTCATGGAATTGAATAAAGAAAATGAAAAAAGCAAAATCATGATAAACAAAATAAAAAATAGAAAAGGGGAAAGTACCTATATTTATAAATTATGATATGACACCAAAAGAAAAGGGAGAAACAAAAACAACTGAAAACATTCGCTAAAACGGAAAGAAAAAAGGAAAGGAAGATACAATTGGGCACAGCAAAGTAATTGTAAATGGAGAAGAATTGCGATGAAATAGTAGAACTTGGAGAATTGAAAAGCAAAAACAAAAAAACTAACAAATTATAAACAGGAAGGAAACAAAGAAAAATATTGGCAATGAAAGAGAAAGGGCATTGGAAAAGAATAACAAAAATGATGCTAAAAGAGGTAAAGAAAAGGAGAAGGAAAGGAATAATTATAGTAAAAAGGAACATGGAACGTAAAAAGTATTACTGGAAAGGAAGAGGAATTAATTGCCGAAATAGACTAGATAAATACAGGGTGCCCATTTTTCTAACCTGTTGTATGGGTAACTCCGTTAATATTGGAAATACAGAAACATTTAAATTAGCAAATTTGTGCAGAATTTAAAGGGAAATCTGATGCCATTTTCAAATTTGACCTACGTCATCAATTTTTTGAAATATTTTGAAAAAACTGAAAAAGGTCAATTTTTTCAAACTTGAATAATTCCGTAACCATATGAGTTAAAACCAAAATAAGAATTGGCTTTTATAGATATTTTTACGTACATTTAAAATATGTTAACAAAATTTTCATAGCACTCTCGATTTCCGAGTTATAGCACAAACTTGCATTTTTTTAAATGGAAGTCATAGTTGGCTGTGATCTTATTAAAAAGGTTATTTTTTTTCTCGTTTCAATGATATAAAGTTTGTTATGCTTTACTGTTGTAGTTTTTCTTTAAATAAGCAAAAATCATTTTACATGTTTACAGCCTACTAATAGATGGGAGTTATCCCGTGTTGATGTTCTTTTTTTTTCGATGTGACATTTAAGAGTTGTCTCTTATTGTTAGTGTAGCAGTTATTAGCCAGTTACAAATTTTAAAAACAAAACCTCATAGTTTGTCAAATAAAATTTATTGTTTGTTATACGTATGTCTATCTCTCGTGTTGATCAAAATTTTTGTTTATTATAAATTTCAAAAACAATGTTTTTTAATGAAGAAATATTATTAGGCTTTTTGGTATACCCGTATTTTTTTTAAATTGGTTTCTAATAACGAAAATAATTTCTTTCTTGGTTGGCTCCTTTCCATAAATCTTTGCAAATACATTTCACTTGAATTTCTACTATTTCTATTACAAGCGTAGTAATAGAAAAGCATGTGGTTTTTTCCTTCATTAGAACACATTGTTTTTGAAATTTACAATAAACTCAATCAAAAATTTTGATCAACACGAGAGAGAGATTTATATGTAAAACAAACAATAAATTATATTTGACAAACTCTGAGGTTTTGTTTTTAAAATTTGTAACTGGCTAATAACAGCTACACTAACAATAAGAGACAACTCTTAAATGTCTGAAAGTCGAATATCTCGAAAGTATGAGTTTTGGGTATAGGACATACTTAACAAAATATGAAGCTCTTTTAAAGACGAATTCGATGACATAAAAAAATACAGGGGTTCGCATTTGAAAAAATCGAGTTACGAGCTTTTGAAAATCATGGAAGTTTATATATATATATTTATAAACACTCCTGTATGTGTGATTCAAATTTTTTCATATTGAGCGAACAGAGAATTTTTTTCTGCATGTCCATACCAAATTAAAACTCTACTTCAAAATAACTTCAGGAGAAATTTCTAAATAAAGACTTAAAACCTTGATTAATTTAGAAAATTAATGTTTTTTTACAACACCGTATAAAAACCTGTAGTATTTTATATTGATGCAAAGCTAAAATTAAGGCGGTCAAAAATATTAAATAAAAAATTGGGTGTTGTATTTAAAATATAAAAGTTGCTATTAGTTTCAGAAAGGTGACTCACCCTGTATATTTGAAAATATTTTTATTGTGTTGTTTAGAAAAAACTGTATAAAATAGCATTTGATTCAACTTCATATCTCAAGCCGTTTAGCCACAATCGACCGATCCCGCACTAATGACTCGCCCTGTATATAATTAATTAAACATCACCATTTAGCACTGATTTTTTCAAGATTCTTAATCATTACATTTAATTTTTCATTTTGACAAAAATTCACCAATGAATTAAATATATTGGTTATTAAATATATTAGCACAAAACAGAAATAGCATGTGAATATGTCACTAAATTCGATAATATGGTACATTTGATTTAAATCAAAAAAATCTGATTTAAATCAAACAAATCGATTTTTTTGATTTTTTTTTTTAAATCATGATTTTTATCCACCCTGTTTTTAAGTACCAGTCTCAATCAATCACCCTGTATATTAAATTTAAATTCGTTGGTTATTAAAGGTACACAATAAAATTTCTTTCAGGCAACTGCAGTTGATGGTGCATCATTTTATCTTATCTACCATCTCGGACAATCTTGACTGTGCAAATTCATCATGACAATTTTATGGCATTCAGGACATAAAATGGTCATAAATTCAGAAAAAAACTACTTTAGTACGAATACGTGTTTGAAGTTATATTTGATGTAAGGCCGACACATATGTAATAATTTTTGATAAAATACGTATGATGGTATCGAATGACGTTCTGAGTTTTACACCCACTGCAGTATTTGAGATAATAAAAACACTAGAATTAAAAACAAACACAAAAAAATCTGCGAGTTTTATACGGTCTTAACGCCTATTCTAAGGTTTAACAACGTTGGTTTTAATTATAATTTTCCTGGCTTCTATTTAAATCTTTTACTGTAAACTAATTATCACTATTTTATGTGGCTGTTAAAAAGACCAGAGGCGCAATCAACATTTTAATAATCAGATTATAATTTGGTAGAGCAAGACTATCTTAACATTAAGTAATTCGTTTGTTTTCTTTAATTACCATTAGTATTTTTTAATCATGTTGAGTCATTTTGTTACGTTGTTGTAACAATGTGCTTGAGGAATTTTAGGATTTGCATTGTTAATAAGTTTTTATTATTAGAGCGTAGAAGTACGTAATTATTTATAGTTAGGTACATATTTCTGTGCATTTGTAAATTTATCAGGTAATTAATATGGTTTAGCAAACCAAAATAACAGTTTGGTTATTGTATGGACTTGTACATCATTCAAAATAAACGACTTTTTATTGGACGTAACTTACGGGTAATTCCAGCAGTGCATTTTGTACTAATTCACGTACTGGTACATGAATTGGTTTATGCACATGCGTCAACTATGGACTTATAAATGTATTGGACGCTGCCGGAACGCTTTAACGACATGTCTACTGTAAACGACATTTGTGTCTTTTAGGTTAAAAAATTTCGCATCGAAAGTGTAAACATCTTAACCCTTACGTCAATAACCGAAATTCACAACGTTGTTCAAGGCGAGATACCTGGGTACCCACCTACAGAATTTTTTGTAATAAACTTATGCTATGTTTTGTATATTTTTGTAAATAGAATGATAGTTTGATCAAATTATTCAGTTTTAAATTTCAAATTCTAAAAACCTGTAACAAACATACGAAATATTTTATTTACTTTTGAATGAGGTTATAAACAAATCACATATAGATATTTAAATAAGTTCAAAACGACCATCTAGCTCAACATCCTCTTGTAAAATTTGCCCATTTTCGTTATATTTATATAAAAAAATGTATTCTGATTTGTTTTACTTCGGTATATTTTTGTTGCTATGGCAAATCACAGAATTATTGGTGGGGAAGGGAACAATAATAAGGTGGATAAGGGTACAGGATAGGCATGTCACAGAATTTGCCTATAGCAGGTGAAACCCCTATAATGACAAGACGTTCTCGGGATTCGAACCCGCGATCTCTCCAGTGCTCGCTCGGTTGCTTACCAACCATCCACCGAGCTTGGTTTCGTTATATTTTAAACATCTGTAAATTTGTGTGGTTACAAATTACTTTTGATTTTAACCAATCGCAGAATAATTTTCTCCTAATTTTCTGTAAATTACATGTAATGTAGAAGATTTGTACACACTTTTAACAGAACCTCCAAATAAGTAATTTATAAAAACACTTGCAGACTTATAGCAGTCATAATTATTACTGGTTCATGTCACTTGTGCTATAGAGCACCAATAAAAAAGCTCACCAGGGGAAGGTGACGATATGTTGTCGCTAAAATCTGATCAAGGCTGTTTATTGCATCAAGAACATAAAAACTAAAATATTTGCGGAGTTATACGTGCCACTGGCCATTTCCTTCGGAAAATAGGGAGAAAACTGAAAAGTTAAATAATAAAGGTAATTTTTGCGATCGCGTTGGCCTTGAAACCGTCAGAGATAAAATCGAAATTCTTCTGTTTATCAATTCGCGCATCCTTTGCAAGTAAAATGGTGCAAGTTAAAAAAAAAAAACTGGAACGGTTTCGAAGAAAAACGTCAAAAACGAAACCACTGCAAAAGCGCAATGATTTGAGAAGTTGTATAACTAAATCTATGCGACTTGCATGGGCGTTTAACATAAGGGGTCTTGTTTTTCGCGTTTTTCTCCGGAACCGTTTAAGATTTTTTTTCAAAAACTTTGCACCATTTTACTTGAAAAGGATGCGCTTATTAGTAAATAGAATATTTTCGATTTTATCTCTGACGGTTTCATAGTCAACGCGATCGCAAAAATTACCTTTACTATTCAACTTTTCAGTTTTTCCCCTATTTTTTTCAAAGGCAATGGCCAGTGGCACTCTGCAAAACATTTAGTTTTGGTGTTCTTAATGCAATAAACACAGCATTGATCAGATTCTAGCGATAACATATCGTGACACTTTCTTTTCAGAAGAACTAAAAAATGTTGAATACCATGCGAAAAACTTATCTGCGGCAAGTACTTATCATAGTTTCAATTGTTTTTCAAAGCATTCTCGATTTTGTAAATTATTTATGCAATTTTTCTAATTTCAACAAGTTTTTTAAAAGAAAAAGGTTATGTTGGTTACCAATCTGAAAAGCTAATTTTTTTGTCTGTATGATGGTAAAAAAATCTAATATGGCGGCCATAAAAAATAAAAAAAGTTGACTATCGCAACTTGAAATCTAGGTTTAGAAAAGTTCTGATAACCTTTAAGAGCTAACGTGCGGTCTCAGAGACCGACGGAACCGAATTATTCCGATAAATGATAGATGGATTCGAATATCGTGCTCGGTCGTTCAGTAGCTTCATATTATATGTAGATGTTGCTTGTGCCAAAACGGCAGCAGAAATGCGTGTATAGTTTTTTAACTACTTCAAATTTCGGTCTCAGAGACGGACGTTAGCTTTGGTGTAATTAAAGTAAAGGTAATGGAGCTGCTGGTTTAGTGTTTTATTTTAAGTAATAATTATCCTAATAGTGTAAAAATCGATTACGAACAACAACAAAATTACTTGCAAAGACTTTTTGAAGAATTGTTTTAGAGACACTAGGTATGGAGTTACTTAAGCCACATGCAAGACGCAGAGCACTTGCAAAATATCTACCCAGGACGCCTTCAAGAAATTTTTCAAATAACACTGAATGTTTCAAATAATAAACAGGCACATGGACGCTGCTTTTACTGCAGTAGTAAAAAAAGTAGAAAAACCAAATATAAGTGCTATATATGCAATAAGTTTAGGTGTATGGAACACATAAAAGGCATATTATGTGTAGAATGCTCTGCAAATATATAGTACTTTTTATAGTGAAAAGTTACGTTATACTATAAATACTTTTTTGTGCTAAACCTGAATTTTACTTAATTTATAATGTAAATAACCTATTTCAGATGTTTTTTCTTTATTTTTTTAGTTTTTTGTTTGTTTTTGTTTCAATTAAAAAATATGTATACGTTTTTGTAAGGGTTTTTTACATAGTTTTTTTTTGTAAAAAACGAGGGAAATAATTTTTTTTTTAAATTTAAATTGTTTTTATATACAATCTACTACATGTCTTATAAATTTCAGATTAAAATTATTTAAAAAACATATTTTTCTGTTATATTTTATTTTCGGTCTGTGAGACCGACGTTAGCCTTTATGTTCAAATTAAAAACGTTAGCCCTGAAAGGTTAATGTCATCAAACCCCAGGATGGTCAAAAACATAAAGTTACCAAGTTTTAATTAAATAGCTTAAATGGTAGGGAAAATAATATTTTTCTAAAATCTCATTTTTCAGTTTTTTTTGTAATAAATCAAAAACGAATCAAAACATCCAGGATTCCTTTTCAGATTCTCAATTACCATAAAAATGTGCAACTTTTCTCTAATTTAACCGACCTTGTATCTCTTACCGTTTCCAAGATAGCAATGGTGAGCATCGAAAAATGCACCACCCTGTATATGCATCGGTAGATTTACGGTTCGATATGTGTTCAAACATATGATTTAGCTCTCTAAATGATGTTCTAAAATTCGTTTCGACTAACACTGTAGTACACTCTTAAATATTGTTTATTTTAGGAAACAAATTAAATTTAAAAAAATATAATAGAGAAAGATATAGTAACTGGACTATTGTGATCATTTTGTACAGGTTGAGTTTATATTTCATTACTATAAGAATCGTACTCACTGGATTCGTTAATAGTTAGACTTATGCTCATGTAAACATGATTTGTACACGTATATTCCTGTAAGGGCAAATAAATTCTCCAGCGGTTCTAGTGGTAGAAGTTTTTAAATAGTTCTGTCGAGGTTTGTCTTTGGCTAGATTCCTTACTTTAAGTTACCATGGCAATGTCTGACAGGAACAAGTTGCAACGACTCTGATTTCACATTACTGACACCTTTTAAAGCAGGGATGGAAAACGTAACGTAACGATACCCGATAACGTTATAATAACGATTCAATTATAAGTTTTAATACAATAACGTAACGATATTTTAATAACGTTATATAACGTTATAATAACCGATAACGTTTCATTAAAAGTTATTTTGTATCGTTATTCTCTATAAATTAAATTTTCATATGGCGATCTTTTTATTTTCCAAGGTATAATATTTTGTTTGTATTTTAGAAATTAAAATGAAAATACAGTACCTCAACGTAATTTTGTACTTTTTTCAAAATTTACATTGACAGATCCCAAAAATAATATCAGAGGATAATGGTCAAGGGGTCTCTAAAGAATACTCTTTAAATTAGCTAAATATTTCGAGTGGTTTATTTACTCTTCATCAGTAGCCTGAAATTTACATCGGTATTAGCTTAGAATTAGATTGAAGCAAAGAAAAAAACAATTGGTGTTAAATGTTCATAAAAGTACTCACCAAAAAGCGAGGTTGATAGAAAGCAATCGCCGATTAACATCATTATAAAATTTAATTTAAATAGATAATAGGTCACATTTGTAAAATTCGTATAAATTGAAAATTTGAAAATTTAGTTGTTGATAAACCAAGTTGAAGTAAAGTTGATAATTAAAGTTTAAAAAATAGAACATAATAATATATATGATGGTATCATCAATCTAAAGGTGGATGTCACTTTTGTTATACAGGATGTTTCTTAAATAATGCGAAAAAATTCGGGATGTCATTCCTTATAGATAATTAAAGGGGGTCTTTCATATAAATTTTTTTCCTTAGACGTCTCCTTTCGGAGTTACACCCCCCTAATTGGATCGGTAAAATTAGGTTTTTATTTTATTTCTCAAATTTATATAAATGTAGGAGAATGATATTCAGTAGATGTTTTGTATTTATTAAAAGGTTTCCCATAGTAATATTTTCAATCATCTCCCACCTTCACAGGGAGCTAAAGTGCGACCCCTATTTTTTTTTTTAATTAGAACTCTTTGGTGGGTTAAAATTTTGCAATTTAATGTTTTTTTTTAACACTTGATTTATTAAGATTTTTTTTTATTGTTTAATTTTTTTCGTAAAACCTACAGTTTTTGAGTAAAAAATTATATGAGTGAACATGAACCATCAAATATTCCAATATAAAACGATTTATTTTGGTGGTTATTGTGGTTTGTTCATGTTCATATTGGGTAGAATTGACGGATGTAATTCATTTTGACGTTTACGCGGCGATATCGCTAAAACGCCCGTCAATTCTATCCAATATGAACATAAACAACATGTTCACTCATTTCATTTTTCACTCAAAAACTGTAGATATTACGAGGAAAAAAAAAATAAAAAAAAAATCTAAATAAATCAAACTTTAAAAAAAAAAAAAATTGCAAAATTTCAACCCACCAAAGAGTTCTGATTAAAAAACCAACAAAGGTCGCACTTTTCAGCCCCCTGTGAAGGTGGGAGATGATTAAAAATATTACTATGGAAAACCTTAAAAATAAGTACAAAACATACCAAATATCATTTTCCTACATTTATCCAAATTTGAGAAATAAAATAAAAACCTAATTTTACCGATCCAATTAGGGGGTGTAAGGAAAAAATTTTATATAAAAGACCCCCCTTAATTTCGATAAGAAATCACCTCCCGAATTTTTTCGCATTAATTAAGAAACACGCTGTACATATATCATAATTTATGTAACGTTATATAACGTTATATAACATAACGATTCATTTTTTTAATGTTATTTATAACGTTATGTAACGAAAACAAATAATAAATAACGTTATACAATAACGTAACGATTTAAAACGTTATTCCATCCCTGTTTTAAAGGTGAAACACAACAAAAATATATCCAAAATTCATTAACTTACACACGGAGTCGTCTTCCGACAATCGAACAAACATGAAATGAAACTTATAAAAATATATTATCAAGATAGTTTTATCAACAAACTGAACTGATATAAACAAGCGAAATCTTTAAACAGGTATCTAGTAAACACGCGTTATACAACCACGTGTATAAATAGATAGCACATGTCAACCGTATACGTATGTATAACATACATGAATTTCTGCAAGCGTTAGAATATTCTATTAATACATTCGCGGTTTATTTTTCCGCCTGCCAACCTGACAAATGAACACGAATAAGGTGTTTCGAAAGTGTATATCTCTGAGTATATTTGAGTTGTAAAAATAGCAAGACAGTTTACAATACAGACTGTATGTGATCGATTTGACTAACGTTCGTCAAAATTACAAATCAGTGAAATACGTTCGTTAGGTGAATATGTTGCTTGTATTTAGAGAAATAACTGTCTTATAAACCACACATTGTAGTTCCGTTACCGGTCCGGAAGCCTACAACATGCAAAGGAAAATAGCCGCGACTACAAATCTATATACAGGGTGTAGACTCGGATCACGAAACATGGCAATTTCAATGGTAAAATTTTAAAAGTCGTATTCTTGCTCCCCTAATTATTTTAGAAAAAAAGTGGAAATAGGTTTTTTGTAGAGAAAAAAATTCTGTATCCATAAATGTAATCAATATTACTTTTTCGTTTTCCAATAACTAAAAATTAAGCAATTACAAAACGCGTTTTGACAAAAATCTCTACTGCTTTGGAATTATGCTATGAGAACTGCCCAGCCTAATGTCACTTATACTGTCACTTTGACGTGAAATTCATTCATAATAATCATTTTTATTGTATCTTGGAATGAAAACATAACTGTGTAAAATAAATGTCTGATAAAATATAAAGGTTTTAAGAATGAATTTCGCGTCAAAGTGACATTATAAGTGACATTAGGCTGAGCAGTTGTCATAGCATAATTCCAAAGCAGTACAGATTTTTGTCAAAACGCGTTTTGTAATTGCTTAATTTTTAGTTATTGGAAAACGAAAAAGTAATATTGATTACATTTATGGATACAGAATTTTTTTCTCTACAAAAAACCTATTTCCACTTTTTTTCTAAAATAATTAGGGGAGCAAGAATACGACTTTTAAAATTTTATCATTGAAATTGCTACGTTGCGTGATCCGAGTCTACACCCTGTATATAAAAGAGCTTGTTTGTGTGTTTGTTTGTTTGTTCGCTATAGAATCCTAGACCCGTTGACCGATCGGGACCAAATTTTGCACAGTTACTATCTAGGACCTTGCAGATCTAACGCCAAACTTTAAGTACAAGCACATATTACCAAATAAAAAAAAAAAAAAATTACTTGGACGGGATTCGATCTTACGTCGACAAATACCTGGTCTATCGTGTTATATACGGCGCTGTGTATTTCACAAGTAAAGATTGTTTTGTATACAATTAGTAATAAATGTACATGAAGTATTATTTTTATTAGTACATTTTTAATTGAAACAAGACGAAAGAAAATAAATTTGAGTTATTATTCAATTTTTAAGCAATAAATGTTATTTTTTAAGGAATTATAAGAAAATGAAAAGATGATTGATCAGAGTATGTCATTTGTGTATGATTTGGAATTATTGGGCTTATTCAAGTTAAAACAGTAATTAAAATTGTAATCGCCCGTGCAACGCCGGGTAAACCATCTTGTACAATATAAACCTTAAAGCCTAGTCCAGATTGTAAACAAATGTTTCGGAACAATATTGAACATGTGCCTGAACAGTTGCGAAACATTGTTTCGGAACAATCTGTATACGTTGTTCCGCGTCCAGACTTAAGTCAGTGTTTCGGTGTTTCTAAACTGATTATCATGTCCAGTGAGGCTATTGCAGGAATTTGTGCGCTGCCAATTCATTTATTTTACTTAACGGCATGTGGACTTTTTTTTCGACTTCGGCAACGGTAACATCAAATGCTTGCGCAATATTTAAAAAAACATCCCTTTTTTTATTTCTATTTTTGTAGTCACCACAGGTGATATCCCACAAACAAGATGAACTGTGGACTTTTTCTATAAGTTTTAAAGTTTTCTCTTGATTCCACATTGTATAAAATATAACCAACAATCACTACCAAAACTCTGTTTGACTGAACCGTGTTTGACAAAAAACTTGTTCAATGTTCCAATGTTTCCCATTTCAACGGGAAACAAGGAACAGGCCTTTTTGTGTTTCGCAACAAGTTCCGAAACAAGCTAGAAACAAATTTGAGCTGTTCCGAAACATCGGGAACATTGTTCATGAACACTGTTCCGAAACATT
The DNA here is from genome assembly GCA_947652605.1 of Elmis aenea. Lineage (NCBI taxonomy): Eukaryota > Metazoa > Arthropoda > Insecta > Coleoptera > Elmidae > Elmis > Elmis aenea. The sequence goes on from OX393580.1 coordinate 10,813,245, forward strand.
TGTTTACAATCTGGACTAGGCTTAATGATGTCATTATATTAGCCTGAACATACCGGATGATTCAGTTAACCGGCAATTTCCTATAACATTGTTATTTTACAAGAAACCTTTGAAAACCTTACATTTTTGTCAATCGTGGGAAATTCTCTATAAAAGAAAGTTAAAACGTTTTATCTATGAAAAAATACTGAGTGATTGAAATTCGAGTTTAAGCATGGGTATCTCGCTTATTATAATAGCATGAGTACAGGTTTAAACTCGGGAAAGTTGCTAAATTTCGTGCTCAATAATATTCCAAACGGAAATTGGAATAATTTCAAACGGTATCCGAGAAAATTAGGAAAACCGGAAAATACGATTTTTGAAAATCGTCTATAACTCCTTTGGAGTTGGAAATATTTTAAATGTGTAAAAAAATTGCCGAAGCAGCTTTTTAAACCGAATCGGATGGTGGTCACAAATTTTTACTAGATCGATTCGTTTTTGTTTTATGATAACGAACTTTAGTTTTTCTTATGGGCGCAATTTTTGCCATTTACCTAATCAAATAGCATTTATTTTTCTGACTTCATTGATCTATCACACATGGTATTTTACTTCTTTATTCATTGCCAAATTTAATATAGGGGTTTTAAACAATAACTATTATAAATCAGGTAGGCCGGTCGTTGTAGTTTATGTTGTTTCCATGACAACCAATCAACAAACTAAAAGTTTTGAAAGCCTATTACTTGTCGCATTAATAAATTCGTAAAAATGAACTTTAATAACGAAGAAAAACGCGATATGCTGCGGATGTTTTATTCATTGATCAGGAATACTATATTGTCAAGTCAACGATATGCAGAAACATATCCAGAAAGAACACAACCCTCGCACACATGACAAAATACGATCGAATCGTAACAATGTATCTAATAATTAAAATTCACTAAAAATAATTTTTAATGAATATCAGAACAAAAAAAAAATGGACGCTTTTATTTTTTAAAGTCTTAAACAACGTCAAAGTGTCCACCATCTTGCCTTTAAGTATTTATTATTAATAACGCCTTGAATATACAATCGCCGAAGCAATTCAGAAGAAGGTCAATTTTTAATTGAATGCTCACAAAACAACGATTTTTCGTTATAATTTGTCAGCTATTAAAGCGATCGTGTTATTTTCTTGTCGAATACGATTGGCAAAGTTCTGGAAAAGGAATAAATAATTTTAAAACTCATTTTTATTTTATTTTTTATGGCATGATGGGATTTAGAATTGAATTCTACGACAGAATTAATAAAAGAAGAATATATACTGTGTAATTTATAAAAAATAAAGTTGTCTATCACTGGTCTGTGATATATTTCATCGTAGAAAAAACATTTGAACGCCATTCGATAGAGAATTTCCCACGATTTACAAAAATATTAAGGTTTATATGAGTTTCTTCTTAAAATAACAAAGACAGTCAAACTGAATCACCTGGTATGTGAAAAAGTCTGGAAGAAAAAAATCTACATTTTAGCAAATATTTTTAATGAATGCAAATGATTTAATCAATTTAAAAAACTATATGAGCCTAAAAATAATGTAGAAAAATATTTTCTTTTAGTTACATCCAGCTTAACATTAATATTACATACTAATGGTACAATGTATTCAAGATTTTCGTCAACATATTTTTACTGAAAAGTGCCTATAAGGTGTGCTTATGTTATAGAGTGCCATGAATTTAAACAATATTGAAACAAATGAATGTTTTCATTATACAGTGCGTAAAAAAATCTACAACTTTGTAACCAAAAATATTTTTGTACCATCAGATATAACCAAGTTATTAACGATTAAATATAAGCTTATTTTGATTTTTGTTTAAATTGCATATTTTTGTTTTTCCAAAGATGTAACACTTGACAAATTAAGAATATTTAATGTGTAAATACAAAATCAAAAGAAAACTTAGTTTGGCGTTTGTTTTTGACTCATTGTCATTGTTTTTTTTTAAATTTCTTAACTGCCAATTGTAAAAAAAAATCTCTTGCACCTAAAATATTTAATTTCCTTGCATTGTTGAGCAGTTAAGGAAAATTTTAATAAATGACGCCATAATAAAATTCGGGGACCACAAAATATAAAAGAGTTAATTGTTCATTGTGAAGAAACAAATGATAAAAAATATTAGTACGACTTTTTTTTTTATAAAGTGGCCCAATAAAGTTTAAGTTTGAATACACTATAACGTTCAAGGGAAGTTCTAAGAAATAACTACGCAACTAAAAAATGTCAATTGTTTTTAGAATAGCTGACGATAGGTAGGCGCTATCCCAGTTTTCGTTTTAGATTCTTATTAGACACCAAATGTGCGTTTTTTTAATTCGACCGACTTTTTATCTCTTATTAAACGAGATTCCTTTGCTAATAATTTTTATGCTAAATAACCAGTACGTGTTATCAATTTCTGTATACAAATTTAGGTCTAACAAAAGTACAAAGTACATAATATAAGTGTCAATTCGTAACAATAGTGATTTTGTTTGATGTGTGACGTTTAGCAAAGTGTTTACTGATGCTTAATTATTTACAAAAGATATACAGTTCAAAATAAAGTGCAAAAGCAAAGAGCAACAGTTTTTTAACAATTACTGTATTCATAAAATTTTCGAAATTAATTAGTTTATTCTTAACAACAAGATAAAAAGATCAATAAGGGTCACCCACCACATACTAAAGCAACTGTCATTGAGCAATAAGAAAAGGTTAGGTTATTGATTTATTGGAAAAGTTAGTTAAAATTAGTCTTAAAGTAATGTATCACTGAGAAAAACAACAAAGTTCACTTTTTTTTCTTTACTTCCAGCTGCAATATTATTGCGTTATAATTCCATGTTTTTCGACAGAATGGTTTTAATGCCATTATACTGTTTAAATCGAAACTTGGTAATCAATTTACTAATATAGGACGCGTCGGAAATGACCCTTGGGCTACGCCCTCAAGAGGTTTTGCATGAAATATGCGAGTAGCTGTCCCATAAGTGTGGAATTATAATTTTTGTTGATTTTAATCGAAAAAGTTAATCGACTACGAAGTTGCCATGAAATAAAATGTGTTTAATATAAATTGGCAGCTAAAGCCATATCACGATTAAACATTATGTATAATTTGTGCTGAGTAGATAAAATCACTAACAAGATTTTGTGATAGTTATAATGTTATAAACGTAATTGGAGTTGACCGAGTAGCGAAATTCTATAGTTTATTAGAACACGTTATTAAAAATGGAAACGTATTTAGTTTTTATAAAAACATCCCTCATCATTTAAGAAAATATTTACTTTTCTAAATGAAGTGCTATTTGTTTTAACTCTCGAATTTTATTAATTTAAAAAGTGCCTACGGCTCCTTACACAGGTTAGGAAGCCTGTCAAAAAATCGGGAACTTTTCGACATAAATTTCCACCAGATGGCGATAAGTCTAACCACCATTCGCTATAAAAAGCCGTTAGATGGCTATAAGAATAAGAACCTGTGCTTGCACTAGGTGGGATCTTATTTTGAACAAAACTGACTTCAAAATTCCCTTAAAACATTTTTATATACTTCCTCTGATTGATTAAATTCGAATTTTACGAATTTTTAAAGCGAAAGCTTATACAGTGTGACCAAAAAGTAACGTAACAGATCAATATCTCGTCTCGTGACAACTTTACAAAAAAAAAGTTTTATACAAAAGTTGTTTGTGGTAATTTACTACATGACTTTAAATTATTTTCAACTATACACAGTTTTTTGTTTTTGCGCACCGATACGTCACTATGTTTTTTTTAAATGGAACACCCAGTATATTTTATGATTTTTAGATGTAAAATTGAATTCTCTTTCAAAAACATATAGGTTTTATGTATCTAAATTCAGTCGTTTTTGAGTTATTTAAGTTTTTATGAAAATTTTGACAGAAACAGGAGTCTAAAAAAATAATGATATGTCACAATTTGGCTATGTCATAACAAATTCCTTTGAAACTTTGTTCGACAATAGTGTCATAGTAATTGTTGACTAGTTACAATTTTAAAATAATACACAGGGTGTTTTTTATGCTGGGTCCAATTGGGCAAACTTCAAACACGTTAAATCAATTATTTTAAATTGAACGCCCTATATATTTTTACATATTATTATCGAAAATTTAATTATCTTTAAAATTTGTTAAAGGTCTATTATGTCTAAAATTGATATTTCTCGAGTGATTGCGGTTTTCATGTTAATTAATGGCTACAAACAAAATATTTAATAGAAATTAATTAGTAGGTTTTGTAAATATCTCGATAATTTGTTTTAAATGTCAAGTAAAGTTTAGTTTTCATCTTAAGCGATATCTTTTACCTGATTACAAATTAGTTTAATAAAAAACAATATAATCAAAATTGTTTAATCTACATAAAAGAGTTTCCTTTTTTAGGCCAATGTGAATATACCTAAAATTGCACCCCTAGCATTTAAGAACTAATAATATCAATATTAACTATCGACTTTATAAACAGGACATTTTGTCTAACATGACTTCGATTAGTCGTATATTCATTAAAATATACAATTTTGTAATTGCTCATTTCAAACTATTTTCGTAAATAAATCATTATATTGTTTTTTATTAAACTAATTTGTATTCAGGTGAAAAATATCGCTTAAGATGAAAACTAAACTTTACTTGACATTTAAAACAAATTATCGAGATATTTCCAAAACCTACTAATTAATTTCTATTAAATATTTTGTTTGTAGCCATTAATTAACATGAAAACCGCAATCACTCGAGAAATATCAATTTTAGACATAATAGACCTTTAACAAATTTTAAAGATAATTAAATTTTCGATAATAATATGTAAAAATATATAGGGCGTTCAATTTAAAATAATTGATTTAACCGTGTTTGAAGTTTGCCCAATTGGATCCAGCATAAAAAACACCCTGTGTATTATTTTAAAATTGTAACTAGTCAACAATCACTATGACACTATTGTCAAACAAAGTTTCAAAGGAATTTGTTCTGACATAGCCAAGTTGTGAAATATCATTATTTTTTTAGACTCCTGTTTCTGTCAAAATTTTCATAAAAACTTAAATAACTCAAAAACGACTGAATTTAGATACATAAAACCTATATGTTTTTGAAAGAGAATTCAATTTTACATCTAAAAATCATAAAATATACTGGGTGTTCCATTTAAAAAAACATACTGACGTATCGGTGCGCAAAAACAAAACACTGTGTATAGTTGAAAATAATTTAAGGTTATGCAGTAAATTACCACAAGCAACTTTTGTATAAAACTTTTTTTTTGTACAGTTGTCACAAGACGAGATATTGATCCGTTACGTTACTTTTTAGACACACTGTATATCTCGCTGTCAATTTTTTTTGCACGAACCGGTTCTTAGACTTATCGCCATCTGTGGGATACATTACGGAACTAGTTACTGGTCTCAATCGGTTTTATAAGGGAGTTTCCCAACCTGTGTAGTAGACCGTGTAAAGGTTGCATCACACAGGTTAGGAAACCTATAAAATTTGGATTTTTGTCCGCTAGATGGCGATAAGTCTAAGAACCATTCGCCATAAATATCCGTTAGATGGCAATAAGTCTAAGAACCTGTGCTCGCACTAGGTGGGATCTTATTTTAAACAAAACTGTCTTAAAAATTCGATTAAACATTTTTATAAACATCCTCTGATTGATTAATTTACCACTATTGAAAATCATTTAACGATGTTGACAAAGAATTTTAGGACCTATTTTATACCTGACGAAAATAATATAGCAACATACGAGTGGATCAAAAACCCATTTCAAACTACTCCTCAAGGTCTATCAATTGAAGGAGAGGAACAATTTATAGATTTGACATCAAGTGGCGAAATCAGAAGCCAATTTTCTTTTAAATCATTGGTTGATTAATTTTCGACAGGTGTTCATGATGAATTTTTTCTACCGAAGTTAAAAGCTTTTCGCATACTTTTGCCATTTCCAACATCGTATCTTTGTGAAACCAGATTTTCAGCAGTGGATGCCTTAAAAACAATATACAAATCTCAGCTAAATATAGAAAGAGAACAAAGGGTGTCAATCTTAAATATATCGACAACATATGAAAAACTTTGCTCTACAAAACAGGAACAAGACAGCCATTAATTTTTAGTTCATTGTTAGTTTTTTTATTTAAATTTAGTGGACCGGTAATTTTGCAATATTCATAGATACGTAACCATGCCATAAACGTTCGTTACAAGTTTATTTAATACAATTAGAAAGAAATAATTTATTTAAAGTTTATTATTTTACATGAAGAATGTATTTTAGTTATTCAATAATTCTATTATGTTTCAATTTCAACTTTTCTCCCTCCCTCCCTTTCAGTTATAACGTGCCTCCACAGTTTGAGAATCACTGTGCTAAAGCATACTGTCGTTAAAAAAAATAACTCAACAAATAAAGGTAATTCTTTTATGTTGGTTAATACACTTGATTGTATGTAAATAAAATTTTTCTCAAAATAAAAATAGAACAGTTTTCTTTGATTAAAAAAAAAAGACAACCGTAATTAAACAAAATAAAAACTACTCATGTTTAGAGAAGTATTCAATTTAATGACAGTATATATAGGATTACATATACATTTACACTGATAAGATTAGTTCTTTGAAACCGTGTAATAAAATACAGTTGTAAATAAAGCAAGACGTGATTATTTTTAATCTGAAACACATTTTAAACTTTGGCTACTATTTTGCGCGGTAATAATTATGCGGATGCCAGTTTTTTTTTTTTTTTAAATTGTGGCTCTGCTCAAAATGTTAAAACAATATTATTGCACGTAAAACACAGATGATATAATCTACGACATACTGATAAAATATAATTCACAGACATTATTTTATATACCCTCTTTTCCATATCTAACATGTTTAAGATGCTTTGCTACGTATAACACCATTTTTTTAAAAAACATTTGCGAACAACTAGTAAGTTGTGGAAACACTTCTGTGTATTGTTTCTTCACACTGTTTAATTTTACTTCTAAAAGGGGTGTTGTGAGTAAACAATCAAACAATCATATGCCATTTGTATGCTTTCCCCTTATTTTTTCTCTTTGAAAATACTTCAATTTTTTTTCGATTATTTGATTTAGATTTTTATCATGATTAGAAAGATATTGTAAAATTACCGGAATTACTGGTAAAAAACTGGCAAATTACCGGTAAAATTTGAAGAGCAGTTTTTGCGATTTACCGGTAAACCGGTTTACCGGTATTACAACCCCTAGCTATGTACATATTATGATTAAATATAAAGAGGTTTAATTAAAAATCACTTGTTTGTTTTTTACGATCTTTTGATTTATGTAATTTTGTGTTGGCAATTAACTTTTTTTTTGGATACGTTTCAACATAAATAAATAATATTGTAGCTGGTATTGCATTTCAAGAAGAGATCATTCAAAAAAAAATTAAGATTTGCAACTTAACTTATTTATAATAACATTTGTTATTACTTATTTAATAGCGAAGGTTATTTTTTGTTTCGATTTTTATGATTTTAATCTAATGAAATGTTAATACTAAGTACTTGCCAGTATAATTCGGTTTCACTGTGAAATGTGCGATATCATTTATGTTTTCATTTCCTGTGCATTAGCAAATATTTTGCAATTTAACAGTGGAAGACTGCTCAATTGGATAACGTATTTAAGCGTAATTTTGAAGCAATTTCATCATTTAAAATAAAAACGTGTAGTGACGCTAACGTCGACGTCAACACTCTTGCATAATATATTATACAGCACATTTGTAAGAGAATACATTCGAAGCAAGCAATCGATGTTGTTGGAAGCTAGTCTCGGTAATAATCTAATAACGTGAAAGTTTTAGGGTTTCTAAATACTGCACATACCTGTTTTATAAGCTAAATAATTATACGCCACAATTACCACCTCATTAAATATCGTTACGAGATTGCAGTCTATCGTTTTACTAATTTTCACAAAATAGCAAACATTAACTACCAAACATCGTACACGCGCGTTATACAAGTACTATTGTATACTGAAGTCTTATCTCGGCAATATTATCAAAAGGAGGCAATCTAAATGTAATAAATATTTCATAATAAACACTGTATGTATGCACTTCTAAAGATAAACTGATTTTTTAACGTCACCGATCTTTGATCAAAGTTTAAATACAATTTATGTAGAACAGCACAATTATGTATGTATTCGTCATTTGACCGTGCTGGAAAAGAATAAACTGTCGTTGTTATGTTTTTAAATAGCACGGTAGGTATCAAGTTTAATTACACATTGTCTCGTAGACAATACAAAACAAATGATTTGCTTATTTATGAACTTATCGAAATAGTTTTTAAATAATTTCTTAAATAAATTTTTTCTAGGTGTTCTTTTAAAATGCGAAATTATACTTAATTTCAGTTGGCAAATCACCGCTTTTTAGCAATGATCTTAACTGTATGCATTAGAAAAAAAAAGTAATATACATGGTTTATATTAATTGAAGAACAACTCTATTGTATTGTTGTTCCTTGCATAATGCTAATGACGAATTTACATGTGCATAGTAGCTTAAGCAAGTAACTCAATCAAGTAGCTAAAGTAAATGTAACTAATTAAGCAGCGAAACTTGTCAAAATTTTAGTTTAGTGAGTGTCTCCACCATATCTGTATAGTCTACCTACAGACACTTTAGCAAAATTGTTTAGTTATTGAGAGAAAATGGTATATCATGCTTTCATGCTCAGTGCCAGCGCTAGGGTTTTGCCGCCCGCATGCAATTTCTATCTAAGCGCCCCTGCAATAAAATTTGAATAATTTTTTAACAAAATGTAGATAACTTTATTGAAAATTCATAGAATTTGTACTAATGAACCAATAAAATTTTAATAACTATAATTATAAGTTTATAAAATGTTATCTTTAGTAACTTGTAAATTTTTTAAAATTATTTTTATATGTGGAACCATCTTTTGGAAAAAATAAAAGAAACTTGAGATAGTTGAGAAAATAAGAAAAGAATTCAGAAATAATTAGAACATTTAATATAAGTATTTAAAAAATAAAACCTTTACAGAATAACAAAAAATAAGTTTAATAACATAAATATACTTAAAATTTTAGGGTTCTTGATTTCATATTCACAAAAGTAGATATAATGGTCAACGTCTAATTCCGCAAATATATCGTTTTCAATAGCTTTTAACGCCAAACTAAGCCTTTTTTGTGACGCACTTGTTCTTAAGTAGGTTTTCATTAATTTTAACTTGGAAAAAGAACGTTCGTATACCGCTCGCTACACTAACAGGTAAGGTTAATAGTATTCTTAAAGCAATTGAAAAGTTAGGGAAAGATAAATTATTGGACACAATAAAATTAAGAATATCGAAAGGGTTTTGAATATTTAATGTAACCTTCCAAAAAATATTCCGGAAAGCACGTAACTCGTCATATACGTAGTTCTATTGCATTTACGTCTTTCAGGAGAATCTCGAAATCGTCACAACTTTTTCGTAAATATTCGTTATTAATTTGTAGTAAACTACACAACAAATTGAAATAATCGTAATATATTTTCATTTGTTCAAAACGTTCTGTTAATGAACACATTGCAACGTTTAGAAGCGTATAAAATACATTCATTCTAAATTTATTCTGGAGATAGTGGCGTGTCGTCATGATGCTGGTAGTCAAATTGTCGTGTTTTTTTTCGTCATCGAACTTCCGTACCAGTTTTAAATTCTTGTTCTCCATCCACCTCTTCACTCAGTTCTTTTGCCGTTTTTAGACTTCTTTAAAAATTTTATCTGATCGATAATCTTATAAGAATATTTTAAAGTTTTTAATAGATTTTAAAGCAAGTGAAATGTTCATATTTTTGTCTTGAAGCATTTTACTAACAGGGTTTATTCTGTTAAGTAAATTATGCCAAGTTATTAGAGAGCAAATAAATTTGTAGTCCTTTATTTTAGCACATAATGTTTGTGTTTCGTGCTGAGTTTCTTCATTAAAATTTTCAATATTTAAAATTTTAAAAAGCGCATCGTCTATTTTTCCTAACCGATATCGTAGAGGGCGGGTTGCATTAATTTTACTTTCCCATCGAGTTTCTGATGGCTGTTTCAATGTTAAATTTTTTACAAACTTTAAAAGGATTTCTCAAAGTTTGTAAGAGCATGAAAATAAATCGTACATTTCTTGAATAACTGCAAAGAAACTAATTGTAATCAGGGCCGGCCCTAGGGTAGTCGGCGCCCTGTTGCGAAGTGCTGTTATAGCGCCCCCCCCTATATTTTTTAGACAAAAGTTGCAAATTTTCGGTTAAAAAAAAAATAATGTTATGAAAAATTTAATTTAATATAAGTAAATCTTTATAGAGTAGGTACCTAGTATACAATGTAATGTAATTAATTACATAAAACACTACCTAAGTACCTACTTTAGTAGTATACCAAACGGATTTACTCGTTTTATAAATTCTTAACAAAATTAAATTTATATACAAACATTAATATTAAAATTTTACTTTTCTGGCTTTTATGTTAGCAAATTCATCAATAATTTCTTTATTACTTACATGGTAGCAACTTGCAAACATTGATAAACCTGCTAACCGACCTTGAGACATAGATGACCTTAAGTACTTTTTTATTATTTTTAATCTCGAGAGATAGATCTTTCGCCAGAAACTACTGTTACGGGCAAAGTTAAAAAAAATCGTAGAACAAGGTTACATATCCAAATACACACTCCAAATTGTTGGCACAAGTAAAATTTAATATTTTAATTGTATCTGAAGAAGTATTAAGATCTACAAAGTCACCTAAAACCTTTAATTCATCAAATAATTCTAATGCACTTATATCCTTGTCTGTACCATCCGTAAGTATAGGTACTTCCAATGTCGTTACAATGTTTTCTTAAAATTTCTTTGTCCATATTTTTTATCTCTTTGATATCGTAAACAAATTGAAAATAATCATTGTGATTTTTAAGTTGACTAAATCTCTCTTCTAAAGAGTTTAGTACTGCATCTAAAATAGCATTGAAAAAAAAAAAATTCTAAATTTATCTTTAGGATCAATCGGTGTTTCATCGGCAGATTCGTAACTAAATTGTTTCTTTATAATATTACGTCTTCGTACATTTATTGACGGGATAAATTCTGGCGCAATTTCTAACTCTGTAGCTAGTTCTTTTGCAAATTCTAAAATTTCATTAAAACCTTTATCTGTTATTACTTCCTTTATGAAACATATTAAATTGTCTAATGCATCTAATGCACTTTTTAAATGCTGCTTAACAGCTTGTAACATTTTACTCACCACATTTACTCTGCTTAATACTTCATACCATAAAATAGTTGACCAAATACATTTAAAATTTTTTTAGCAAAATTTTGTGCCTCATGTCGACTGTTGTGGTCATTATTATTATTTTTAAAAATTTCTATTTTCCCTGTCTCATCTCTTAAAGTCACAGTTTTTCAACTCTAGATTCTCATCTAGTTGCAGATAAAGGTTTTAATGTTAATTTTGATAAATTATTTTTTAAAATTTTAATAACAGCATAAATTTTATTTAAAGAAATAATCTTGTAAGGCGCCCACTTGACGCCCCCTTACGGGGGCGCCCTGATGCTGTGCATCACTTGCATCGTGCCTTGATTGTAATTATTAGTTTATGAGTACCTACACAACACAAAATTCGTTTCTGCGCATAAGAGCCGTTCACAGTTTCATTTTAAATACACTGCAGTAGACACAACGTTCTGCAGGGAAGCATTTAGCTCTTGGTCTCGCTGCTAAATTGTAAACAGCCGGCTGATCAAAGAGGCGACAATATACTATACAATTTTTTTTAAACTTCTATTCGGTGTATTCGCCCTTATTTATTTTAATATTGATCATTCTAAGATTTTTTGTCTATAGATATGATAAAAATGTATGGTAAAAATTTAAAAATTAATTTATGAACTGTGCTTCGGCGGTGGCATGTACTTATGGGACGAAATAAATGTGAACAGTACGTAGGTAGTGGTTTTGTTTCTTTTAAAAATAGCATTCATGTAACTATGTATCGACTTATAGAAAATTCAAGGATAAAACGTTATGACAAAACTATTGAACGCACAAGCCAGGTTGCTTCTTTACTTAAAACGAACAAGGGCCATAAAAAAAAAACGATTGTATAATAGAAACAACGTTTCAATAAAAAATTAGAGCAGTTATTTTTTTACATCTTCTATTTTACAAAGAATTAAAAATAATAGGTGATTGTAACCTCAAAGTGTTGTTTCAGATAGGTGTATTATACATACATATCTTTAAAACACACATTAAATAACTGAATTTACTTTAAAACAAAATAGATCAAAAGGTCTTTAAAAACTCACCCAATGCCTACAAATTTACTTTTATTCTAGATATACTTTTTATACTATTAAACTTCTTTTGTTGATTGTTCATTCTGATTTTAGTTAATTTTAATTGCTAACAAGTATAAATAGCTACAAAATTGGCAAGCAACGTAGACTCAATATTATACATAGACGCTTCAGTTTTACAGAACTAAAATATTTCCGCTGTTTGTTAAAATAGGTTTTTTAAACACAAACTAGAATCGTTTCTAATTGTTTTTTGAAAACAAATTTTATAGAAATTTTTGAAAATAAAAAACTTTTTTAAGACATCACATTGAATGTGTGTATTTTACATGTAAACGGTAGGAGTACAAAGCCGTTTAAAGCAGGGTGGATAAAAATCATGATTAAAAAAAAATAAAAAAAATCGATTTATTTGATTTAAATCAGATTTTTTTGATTTAAATCAAATGTACTATATTATCGAATTTAGTGACATATTCACATGCTATTTCTGTTTTGTGCTAATATATTTCATAACCTATATATTTAATTCATTGGTGAATTTTTGTCAAAATGAAAAATTAAATATAATGATTAGGAATTTTGAAAAAATCAGTGCTAAATGGTGATGTTTAATTAATTATATACAGGGTGAGTCATTAGTGCGGGATCGGTCGATTGTGGATAAACGGCTTGAGATATGAAGTTGATTCAAATGCTATTTTATACAGTTTTTTCTAAACACAATAAAAATATTTTCAAATATACAGGGTGAGTCACCTTTCTGGAACTAATAGCAACTTCTATATTTCAAATACAATACCCAATTTTTTATTTAATATTTTTGACCGCCTTAATTTTAGCTTTGCATCAATACTACAGGTTTTTATACGGCGTTGTAAAAAAAAAATTTCTAAATTATTCAAGGTTTTAAGTCTTTATTTAAAAAATTCTCCTGAAGATATTTTGAAGTACAGAGTTTTAATTTGGTATGGACATGCAGAAAAAATTTCTGTTCGCTCGATATGAAAAAATTTGCATCACACATACAGGAGTGTTTATAAATAGGTGGCAACTTCCATGATTTTCAAAAGCTCGTAACTCGATTTTTTCAAATGCGAACCCCTGTATTTATTTATGTCATCGAATTCGTCTTTAAAAGAGCTTCATATTTTCTTAAGTATGTCCTATACCCAAAACTCATGCTTTTCGAGATATTCTACATTTTTCTTCTAATTGTTATTGAAGCAAATAGAGTGCCGGGGAAATCGAAAAAACTGTTCACTTCGCTAACGTCAAAAACTTGTCATTTATTTTTTGAATTATTGCATTTCCACAATGAATATAACTTTACAAGAGCAAATTGATATAGTTTATTTTATTCACCATTTCGTGTATTTAATTACTAATAGTAATATAATTTTGTTTTATTACAAATATTATATTGTATATACTCATATAATCTGTGATTTAAATTTTAAATATTTAGGAACAATAATTGCAGAAAATGGTAAATTGGAGGAAGATCTGAATAACAGAATAGCGGCAGCGACGAAATTTTACTACGCCCCTAATAAATGTTTGATAAGTAAGAAAGAAATATCAAAAGAAACGAAGACGCGAGATTTTAATACAGTGTACGCACCCATTCTCACGTACAGTTCAGAAACTTGGACACTAACTCAAAAACAAAAACAAAGCATACAGGTACAGAAAATGAGATTTTTGAGAAGAATAGAGAAATTTAGACTGATCGATAAAATCAGTAACGAAAAATTCGAAATAACCTAGGAGTAACAGATATTGAGAAAAAGATGAAGACGAATCAATTAAGATGGCTTGGACATCTACTGCGCATGCCAGAAAGTAGATACGCAAAAATAGGATGAAAAATGAAGATGGAGGGAAAAAGAAATAGAGGAAGATTAAGAATAAAATGGGAAAAAGAAGTGCGGCAAAGACTAGAAGAAAAATGAGTCAGCTGGAGAGATGTGCCACAATTATCTAACGATAGATAGGCAGGAGTGGAGAAACATAATACAGAAATAGAAAAGCATACCTCGACACCCAAAGGTACAAGAGGAATCGATTAAGAAGAGAAGAAGGGTCATTCAAAAAGTCTAAAATAAATGGAAAAGTTTTTGATTATTGATTTATCAGAGAATTTTACTGCTGATCAATTTGGTACATGACCTAAAACTATTTTTAGGCTGAAAAACATTTAATAAAACTTCATATGACAATAGATTTAGAAATATTTGCAAGAGTAAAGTGCTAAATTTTAAGAGTTGCAAAAAAGTTCATAGAGAAAAATGTCATATGAAAATTTATTAAACTAGATTTCATCTTAAAATTAGTTTTAAGTCATGCTTCAAGTTTAATTAACAATAAAATTTTCTCAGAAATCGATGATAAAAAACGTTTTCGTTTGTTGCAAACTTTTTGAACGGCCCTGTATAAGGAAAACCTTTAGTGTTTACATTCGCCGTAACTAAAATAATTATAATTTTAAATTTTTGCGTCAAGCAAAGACAAACAGTTGTGGCCCCACAATCGATTCTTGTAAGACGCTAAAGTGATTCTGGTTCAAGAACTCTTGATAAAAATTTTACAGGGAACTTTAAGTACCAGGAAATTTAAATTTCCGACGTCGTTTATCGACTTTATTTACTCTTTTACGTTTTTGAATTGGAAATGGATTAGTAAAAATCTGTTTCCTTAATTTTTTTACGACATTATAAAACTGAAAAGCGAATCAACACGTCATACTTTGGCTAATGGTAAATATAAATATAAAAATTTTAATACATATAGAACATTTGTAATAAATATTACAGTGATGGTGTAAAAGTTTCTATAGTACATACTTTTTAAATTTTTCTTTGTTCACGGTAGTAAACCGCTCTCACGTACTTTTTAATTTGAAACTACTAGTTCGTTAAACACAGCAGTGCATTTTGTTTGATGATCACAAAACCACAGTCAGATGAACAAACGAACATCGAGATTATGATATATTAAAAACATGTTTTATTTTATTCAAGACCTCAGTACTGCCGCTTTAATTACCACATAGATCAAACGGACAAATCAATATGGATTTATCTGTGCACATTGGCGTAGTTAGCCTCCAGGTTTAGGGGGGGCCACAGCCCCAAGTGACCAGCATTTACCTTTTATACGTAGTTTAATGCATTAAAACATAATATGAATATAAGTATAAAAATTAATGAAAAGCCACACGTTAATGAAAAAACAAAAGAGTACAAAAACTTAAACGGTGGTAATTTGTTATTACGATTTATTAAAAAAATATACGGTTAATGAGTGACCAAAAATGTAGTCAATAACTAGTCAGAATGCCCAATGAATATCTAGCTGTATTCTTGTTTAATATTTATTTATTATTATCTTATACACAGGGCCGTTCACAGAAAATTCGGGCCCCGGGGAAGTAATAGACAACGGGCGCCCCACTACTCTTAGAAAGGTTTAAGCAGGTGTAAACAAAATATTTGTGTATTAGCTCGAATCCGGCCCCCTTGGCTACACCGGGCCCCGGGAATTAGTCTCGTCTACCCCCCACCCCCCTGTGATAGGCCCTGCTTATACAGCCCAATTCTACAATTTTTTAGTTAGGTACTGATTACATTTTAATTGCAAGAAAAAGTAGATTATTATAATTTTGAAATAAAAGATGTTTTATAAGTAAAAAAAAACAAACAAAAATGCATGGAAAATTTAAAACATAATGCTTACTAAACTAGGTACTTTCATAACAAACAAAAGCACAGTTTACATTTGAACTTATTTATAAGTTAAAATTTATTTTCTGGTTTACTCTGGAAACAAATTCTGCAAGAATTTCTCTGGGATTCAGTTTTTTACAGTTTCTTTTTTAATGTTGATAATAACAAATTATTTAATCTTTCTCGAGTCATTCAATTAAGCCAGGGGCTTAATGGTGGGCTCGAAGAGGTCTCAGCCCCCCCCCATAACTACACCAATGTCTGTGTATTACAATTACGACATACTGTACGAATTGTGTAGTACAGGGTGGTCCAAATTCGATGGGATTACATGGGTATCTAGCTTAATATTTAAGATAGAGAAACGGTTAAAGCACCAAAAATGTGCAGTTTTTTGAAACAAACTCGGAACCGTTTTCAAAAATATTCTGTCATTTCAGGTTTTTGACTTATTAGAAAAAAAATATTTTTTTGTCATATTTGTAATGTGTCATGTCGTCTCCTTTATTGTTGTAAATATCGAAAAAATTTATTAAGAATATAAATATGACAAAAAACGCTTTTTTCTAATAATTCAAAAACCGGAAATGATAAAATATTTTTGAGTTTGTCTCAAAAAAAACTGCATATTTTTTGTTATTTAACCATTTCTCTATCCTGAATATTAAGCCAGATACCCATGTAATTCCTTCGAATTTAGACCACCCTGCTCAAAAATGTATTTTTGATTTTTATTTGTGCATTCGATTTTGGCTGTATTTTAATAAAATTTAGTACTTTTCTGTAATTCATATAATGGGCATTGACTAGTGCTAATCGTTTATTTGAACAAAAATTAAATGAATGAATAGTTATTTATGTACGAAGGCAGTTTCGACTTTTTATCATGAGTGTGTTTATTATTAATAACCACGCGAGTGATAAAAAGGAACTTTACTGCCGAGGTGTATATAAAATTTTTTCTGCAATCGTCAAGCAAATACATGAAGTTTTACTTCATCTGTCAGATTCTTATTCTCCTGTCAAATATGTATCTTTGAATAAAAGCACGCTCAATTTTTCTAAATTCAATCAATGGGCGTAGCGCACTTTACTTTTTTACTGCCTAGGCAGTAAAAATGATTATTACAGCCACTTTTGGGTACTTATTGAGCTAGTTTAGTGACGATTGCAGAAAAAAAAATTATGTAAGGGACAAATAATTACTTAAAGGCCTGTTTTATTTTATTGTAGTAGCGATAAGAGTAATATAATCAAAGTTATAAAACAACACCATGAAACACGAATTTGGCACGACAGAATGAATGTATAAAATATGTGCTGATATGGTGATATGGCTTATTGACAATAATTTAATGAATTGTGATAGATAACTGAATTGAAGTGATTTAGAGGCCAACTCTGCTACGCATACTGTAAAATTGGAGAAAAATTGCATGTAATAAAAACAAGCAGGTATTTTTTTTTCATTTGGCACCAGTACAACTCAATTCAAATAATCATTTTTGTTAAGCAAAAATCAACATTTTTATATTTAAGAAATTATGTATCATTACTAGTAACTTCTTAATATATAAGATTTTGGAAGGAAATTTTTTTGGGTAGTAAGTGAATAATAATACTTTCAAACAAAATCACTACTAAATCTTATTTACGCATACCTAGCAGTTTTTAGGCCTTACTTTGAAGAACAAAAATATTAAAAGTTTACATGACTAATTTTAACTAAATACCAACAATTTTAGCGCATTTATGAAAGGCCTTTTAAACTAAAAACATATTTTTGTAATTTAACCCATGTTTCTTATGAAGGTCACCTAACAAGCAATATATTAAAAAAAATATTATGTAATAGTACTTACATTACATAGCAAGAGTTGTAAGAAGTATATTACGCACTAGTGGAAAAGTTGCGCACGAGTGCGTAATTGCTTTACAACTCGTTTATGTAGCTTACTTTTTCTACGATCACATAATACCAACGATTTTATAGGTTTTTTTGGCTAATATATACACATTGTCTTGTCAATTTTGACGTAAGCCTACTTTGACATTTCCAGACAAGTGTGCTTTTTGCTTACTGTGCGTGAGGACCCACTTACTATGCATGTAGGCTGTACGGTAAGAGTCCTTTACATTAGTGGTCGTAGAAAAATAATTAAATAAAAGCGCCTAGCACAACGGCATCCGTGGCAGCCTAGAACACTAGTCTGGTAGCCGCGGAAATCTCCCTTTCGTATTTTTTCCGGACTAAAAGAAGTGCCGGACCATCGATTGCCGAAAATCGGTGTTGTGTCTGTATTATTTTAAAAATAAATTGTACAAAAAGAGTATTTCGTTTAATATTTACCGATGGTCACTGTTTAATTTAATGAATATTTAGAATGTATACGACTCATTTTAGCCAAACAACGATAAAGTTTTTGAATTAGTTATTATAAATATTTCACTCTCATAAAATGTTATTCAGTGGAAACGTCTAACGCATAAAAGTTTCATAAAAATAAATTATACCGTTCGTTTATTCACATTTATCTTTTAATATTTTATTACGTCCGCTTTATTAAAACTTGTAGGTAGGTAATTAGTGATTATACATAAAACCGGAGTAAGTTTCATGGCGTACTTTCCCACTGCAAATAAAATATGATCACCATCGTATTTCAGAAACACGTCAGGCTTAAGTTTTTGACGTACATACGTGTTATTATTATTTAAAACGTAATTTTTGTTGTTACTGTTATTTTCTTATTTTCACTCATATCTCAAATCACCTTGGTTCTAATTGAGCGTGGGCTTTAAACAGAAACAAATTTGAAGCAAAAGTCGAATAAAGAAAAACATCTGTCCTATTTATTTTATCATGTCTCTTCTGGGGAGTAGGTACGTATATTTGCGAGCAGCTTTATGCGGCCCTTGTCCAATTTTTGTTGGTCGATGCGACCCAGAATATCCAAAAGGTTGGACACCGATGGAATAGGTGAATGCCAGTTGTTTGGGCGAAGCTTGGGATGTAAGACAAATATTCAAAGATTTTAACTCAAGTTTTAAAATTCTTTTCCAGGTGCCTTAGTAAGAAAGATATTGAAAATGGGGCGTGTAGTTTAGAAAGAGTAAAAACTATAAAGCAAGTATAATATTGTTAAAGGAGATCATGTTTAGAAATACATTTTATTTTAACGTTCACATATCACCTGTTTCATTTTTTTTAGGCGTTTGTAACTTACAAATTTGCCCTCGTATAAACTTCGTCTAAAAATGATTCTTTTGATTTAAATACGTACAAATAAATGATTTACTAACAAGAACGATTTTTAAAAAAATACTATTTTGTTGGATATCTCCTTTTATACTTGTTTTTATCCCAAAAATGTATTACTTAGCCTTAAAAAAACAAAAATTGTATTAAGATTTTTTAAATGAAAATAATTGCCATTAGCATATGCAAAATTATATGTACATCAGTGGCGTGCGGTGGGTTTTAATGTAAGGGATGCTGTCGAATATATATTTTTTTTAAAATCCTTAAAAATCTATTTAAATCTTCATCACCCACACATATATATATATATATACATGCTTAAATCCCGTAAAATAGCATGACAACGTATTATTATTATTAACTAGCACTACTAATAACTTGTAATAATCCAAAAAAGTTTTAATTTAAAAAAAAATTCAACTTCTTACTAGTCTGTTATAATTCGTGATGTACATACCTGCGAGAGAAACTCGTATTTTTAACGAAGCTAAAGAAAATTGTAACTGATAATTTGAGAAATAAAAAAATTAAATTAAGATATTCGAGCTCTGCAACTTATTAACATAAAAAAACTTTTAGTTTACAGACTGACTAAAATTTTTTAGAGCTATGACGGTTTTAACAAACTCTCCACTATGCAGTTGCATATTGCATTCATGTTTAATGAAATCGTATCCAACAATAAACGCTAAGCGCGAACACAATACTAGCGCATTACCGGTGATCGGTGAATGCGTTTTTAGCTGTAGATGCTGTTTTCAAACCAGCATCTACAGCTAGTATATAGCTCCATCAACTGATACTTAATACGCATGCGTTAACTTCTATATCTCTATGCTATGAGTCCAGCCCTAGATGCTGAGCGCTACACCGCATTCACGGCCTTAAATGAGGCAGTCAGACAAATGGGATATATTATAAGATCTTTTTCCCCTTAACTTTAAAATGTAACTTTTAATGGACATAATAGTTCAATAATTACTCTCTACAAATTAATTTTAGACAAACAAATTATATATTAAATTAATGTATGAAATATTTTAAAATTTTAAGGGATGCGCCGCATCCAACGCATTCATGGACTGCACGCCACTGATGTACATAGCAGCTCATGTAAACATTCCAAATAACCATAATACTTTCTTCGCATGTTATCTTCCCTTACATTTAAAATAAACAGACCACCCAGCGAAGTTTGTGATAACTGACAACTAATCATAGATAAACGTTTGAATATTTCAGTGGTTGAAATAATAATATAAATAAGTTTAGTAAAAATCACAGATAAACAGCCGAGAGATTCTTTAGAAAACAGCGCTTAATTATTTTTTTAAAATTATTAACACTCGTTCGTTAGATTGTTACATTAATTAACATAGATTTTTTCGGAATCTCCTTTTTCTAATAATACATGAAAGTCATGCTTATTGCTTTTAAGGAGTAATTGCAATGCATATTTGGTAATTGGTCAACTTTTTCTGAGGAGTCTGGTGCACAAATGGTGTCACCTAAATTAAGACAAGACTAAATTTTTTCTTGATTTTTTTTTTAAATATACAGCGGGTATCAAAATGATGGACCCAATTCAAGGTGCCTAGTATATTTAGCCTATCAGCACAAGAAAAAGTCGAAATGCGCGCTTTACCACAATTATTACGGATTCGGTCTTGCTCTACTCCAGAAGCAAACAAGTTGTGAGGCGGGGTCGCTATAGTCGGCTGATATCATATATCGTCTATTGGTAACCAGAGTTGGCCTATGGCATCGTTTAAGAACGTTTGTAGAATTCACTATTAACAACTACTGTATTTCCCTCCCATCTGATCGTCAAAACAATATGGGCCCAATATTCCAGCTGAACATATTCAGCACAAACAGCTGCCTTTTAGGAATGCAGTTCTTCTTTGAATACAACTTGAGGGTTTTCAGTAACGCAAATTCTGTTTATCCTCTCGCCACGACATAATTATGTTGTTAGCAAAATTATCCCCTCTATTCAAAATCGAATGATTGAATTTCAGTCATGTGTTTTGGTCATTTGGAATTTTTTTTGAGCTTTTTGCCATTTGTATGGATGGAGGTGTAAATCTTTCTTCAAAATTGTTCTTACTGACTCTCGTGAGATTCTTACTTGTTAAGATAAGCGTGTGGATTGATTAGAATTATTTGCCTCTATCCTGTTGCTAACTTTTAGAATTAGCCTCTATCCTGTTGGTAAATATTCTCCTGCGATCGCTTGTTTTTTTCTCTTTACAGTTTTATTATCTTCAAGTGATCTTGTGCGACGATATTTTTCGACCCATCTTCCAATTGTCTTGCGACTTGGAGCCAAGGGAACATTAAATTGTTGTTGGAACCACCTCTGACTGAATAATTGAATTGGTTCTAATAGAATGCTCTACACGAAAGGTTCTTCGATCAATCGGCCACCGCTCCATTTTCACAAAAATTATAAGATTGACGGAAGGTGTGACAGTTAAAATTATGACAACTGAGTGATTACTTTTTTTGTTATTATTCATTAAAAAAGGGTCACTCTTAAATGTGTCATCCTTTAGGTAGTACTTAGATAACAAACAAAAGCACAGTTTGAATTTGACCTTATTTATAAGTTAAAATTTATTTTCTGGTTTCCTCTGAAAACAAATTCAGCAAGAATATCTTCAGGAATCAGTTTTTTTACAGTTTCACTTTTAATGTTAATAATCAACAAAAAAAATTTTTTTACTCATTCGACTAAGCCAGGGGGCTAATGGTAGGCTCAAGGGGGCTAATGATAGGCTCAGGGGGGCTAATGATAGGCTCAGGGAACTTAGCCTCCCCTAGCCCCCCATAACTACACCAACGTGCTAGCGGCCGTTTGTTCGCTGGGAGAGGCATTTAGTGGTAATAATCTGTAACTCTATGTCTTAGTTTTAAAGTGGTAAGAGATTTATTCATACCCGATTCGCAATTGCAGAGATATAGCGATTGCAAATTGGGTCCATCGTTTTGATACACCCTGTATTTTATAGAAAATTATGAGTAGGTACAAACTAAATCATGATTAAAAAAAAAATCAATGTACAATTAAGGTACACCTAAAAAACTTAAGCATTTTTGCATTAAGCATGTTATTGATGTATCATAGAATTACTTTTTAAAATTCTTGATAATTGGAGGTCTTGCATCCACTGCAGACAAAGTTTTGAACACGCGTTCGAGATATCTTAAAAAATATTTATAAGATTGTGATATCAAACAACAACTTTTATTTCCACTAAAAAAAAAATCATATCAAGTCACGGCACTCAAAGAAGACAAAGTCAAGGTCGTCCGAGATAACTATTTATAAATATTTATTGTTCCTAAAATATTTACTTAACCGTATCATATTTTTTTTATAATCCATGACCTAATTTAAATTTTTAGCAAGGACATTATGACATGACGGCATTGAACTTGAGTTGAAGCATTCGCGACGATATCAATTCTTTGCTACAAAATACTTTATTTTTAAAATGATTAATTGTTTGACATGGTTTCCGATCAAATGTATTCGCTCGAGACATTCGATGAGCAGCGCTTTAGCTTTTTGTGCTAGATTATCGATTGTTTAGAGCTTTCGTCATTATAAGCCACCATTGACAATAAGGAGCTAGTGTAATCTGATTTAAGAGATGTTTTTATGCAAACTGCTGCTCAAGACTAACGACCTAGAAAGTGATAAATTGCGATCTTATCACTTCCAGTGTAATTTGACGTAGCTACCGCGTTTTTAAAGCTTCGAAGTATTTAAATTTTTTAACTGTGATATATTCATCTTGTTAAGACGTGCAAAAGTTTTACCCGAGGTAAGCAACGTTTAGAAATTCGGAGATAATAAAACCAACGCTAAAACTGTAATGCAAGGATGCGATTATTATCTCAAACTAATAAAAAGTATTTAACTATGAATTATTTGAGCAATTATAGAAGCATTAAACGAATGAAACAAAAATTTGTAGTGATATTATGATACTTGTTGCTTTTCCAAGTTAATTATACCGGGTGTTAACCACCAGCCATGAACATGGGGAATTAACATTGGTTTTAACTTTTTTTCGGATTCCTGCTCCCCAATTGAATTTATATTAAAATTAATGGTAACAAGAAAAAGATAAAATAATTACGCATCATTTGAGACCATTAATAAGCTCAAATGTTTAATATTTAGTTTATAATTAATATTTTAAAATTGGATTAATTTTACAAATATAAGTTGCCATGACTGTCAATCTGACATTTGTCTTCATTAATTTTTGTTATTATCTGTCAATTTTTAAATCAGCGAGTTATTTCTTTAACGATTTTGATTAAAATAAAAAAAAAAACTATAATAGAGGAGGAGTTTTAATGGTGAAAACTTTTTACAGCATTATAGTGGCGCATCTTTGTGGAGATTAATTACAAGAGTCGACACTATTATTACTTAAATTTCAACTTAAAATTAAAAACAATAACAAAAAATATGAAAGAATAAATTTTACAATAAATACTTAAAAAGCCCCCCATTCCTACATAAACAATACCCCAATCTATAATAAAAAACCGTTTCTCACAGAGGCTAGCTGTCTGTTATTAATTAAAGCACATTCTGCTACTATTGCATTCCTCAAAGAATTACCTAATATTTGGGTGGTGATTTTAATAAATTTTACTTTTAAGGTGGTGGCCCCACAGAAAGAAGTCACAAGGTGCTAAATCAGGAGATCTGGCTGGCCAATTTATTGGTTCACCTCTACCAATCCAGCGATTGGGAAAACAATCGTTTAAAAAGTTTCTAACATCTAAATTGTAATGGGCTGGACAGCCGTCATGTTGGAACCAGATCTCCTGATTTTCTCTTGCAACTTCTTCCAGCGCAGGACCTACCGGTTATTAAAAGGTCTAAATATTTTTCTGAATTTTAATTTCCCTCATTTTCAAAAGGTCCAACAATTTGGTTATTAAAAATGCCAGCCCAAATATTAATTTTTTGAGGATATTGCGTTCTGGTGGATATGTAGCAGTGTGGATTTTCCTGTGCCCAGTATCTGCTATTTTAAACATTTGGTTCATTGTTCAAAGTAAACGAAGATTCGTCGGTAAAACAAATTGATGAAAGAAAACTGCGATCGTTGTTGGCGATGATAAGGGTGTTTTTTTAAAATTTTAAATACCCGTCCTAGACAAATCCACTGCGCGGGATATTTGTCCTAGACTGGACGTAGGGTCAATATTAATCATCCCTAAAACTCTTTCTTCCACAAAACTAGTTTCATTAATTTTTCGGTTTCCAGTGATATTACTTTTTAAAAATTTTGTTTTAATTTTAATAAAATAGAATATACTAACCACCTATGGTGCCGGATTCTACGGAAATGTTACCGCATTTTTCAAATTTTTGCACATATTTTTGTATCGTGGTTGTAGATGGTATTGGGCGATTTATAAATTGTACGGCAAATAAATCTCGTACTCTCCGCAAAGATACGACGCTGTAAAAAATTTCCACCATAAAAACTCTTTCTTCGTTATTGTAATTACTCATTTTAATTAAAATCGTTAAAGAAATAACTCGCTGATTTAAAAATTGACAGATAATAACAAAAATTAATGAAAACAACTGTTAGATTGATGCCTACTTATATTTGTAAAATTAATCCAATTTTAAAATATTAATTATAAACTAAATATTAAACATTTAAGCTTATTAATGGTCTCAAATGATGCGTAATAATTTTATCTTTCCATTGTTACTATTAATTTTAATATAAATTCAATTGGGGAGCAGGAATCCGAAAAAAAGTTAAAACCAATGTTAATTCCCTATGTTCACGGCTGGTGGTTAACACCCGGTATATCCAAAAAAGTGTTTGCATTTATGTGCTTCAGCTTTTTTAGTAGCACCTCATCTTTTCGAGTATTAGCCGCACCTTAGCAAGATCAATTATGCAGTAATTCGCTAACCTATAAAAGAAAATTTCAACTTCGCATTTTACTACTTACAATTTGATTTGTAGTAAAAATATTTAGAATAATATATTTAAAGATATTTTAAGATGTTAATTTCAATAGCAGATTAAATGCATGATGATAAAATGTTTATTAAAAAATTAAAAAATAGAGAGGTACTGAATTTCATATAAGGAATGCAGATACATATATGGGATAGGCAAGTTCTATTGTGGTAGCAAAAGAAAAAAGAAAAATCAGTAAAATGGATACCTACTTTATTTCATTTGAACATTATAAACTGCTGGATATTTTATTTACTAGATAATATGGGGTACCCCAAATTATGCATTTTGTCTATAAAGGGTGTCCCCCAAATTCGGGTAAATGCATGGGGATCTCGCTTATCTTAAGAGCTACGAGGTCGCTTAAATTAGGGCAAAGTTGCGAAATTAGATGCTCATCAAATATCTGCAAAGACAATTTTCATAGCTGTCTTAGTTCAAAAGTTATTCAAGAAAAACTGAAAAAATTGATTTTCGTTTTTTAGCTCTATTTCTTACATTTTTTAAGATATCGACAATCTAAAAGCACTTCTTTATGGCAACTTCTTACGCTTTATATTTTGAAACGAGTTAGGTGTACCACAAGGATCAGTTTTAGGTCCAGTTTTATTCAATATTTACATAAATGACATTACGCAGACAGTTAAATCGTGTGACATGCATTTATTTGCAGATGATACGTTAATTTCGGTATCAGGTGAAGATTTACAAACAACAGTTAATGTCATAAACGAAGATTTAATTGAAGTAACAGATTGATTTAAAGCTAATAAACTGGAGTTGAATGTATCTAAAACAAAATGCATGGTAATAGGTAGTACACAATTCAGCAATATGTCAAATGTTAACGTATTTATAGATAATAATAAAGTAGAGATAGTTGAAGAGTTTAAATACCTAGGGGTAATTATATATAATCATCTAAAATTTAAAAAGAACATAGATTATATTGTAAAAAAAGTTGGTGCAAAAATTAGTTATTTTGGGAGAATATCGAATAAATTAAACTTTGAAGCTAGGATATTGGTCTATCATACAATAATAGAACCATACTTTAATTATTGCAGTAGCATAATATTTCTAAGTAATGAGGGGGATCTGAAAAAATTACAAAAGCAGCAAAACAGAGCTTTGCGTATCATATTACAGTGTTTTAAATTAACTAAAATTGAATATATGCATAATAAGTTGGGGTTCCTTAATATATGGCAAAATACAGTGTATAACGTTTTGGTTCTAATATATAAATGTTTAAACAATATGATGCCAGGATATATGAGTAAATATCTGATATACAACAAAGAACAGCATGATTATGAAACAAGACAAAGAGGATATTTTAGACTGCCTAAATGTAAAAAAAGTAGTACACAGAACTCGCTCTATTACAAAGGGCTAAAATTATTTAATCAATTACCAAACGAATTAAAATATTCTGTTAATCTGCATGCGTTTAAAGAAAGTTGTAAGACCCATGTAAAACTGCAATTTTAATTTGAAGTACTAGTTGTAAAGATTGATTTATAAATAGTTTCTTTTATAACTAAATAAAGCCTATTATTATTATAACATAAAATTTCCAACAACGTTTTGCCTCTTCAGAAAAATCATCAACTTAATTTTTTTAAATACGGCGAAAAAAATTTGATCTCATAGTCGGATAGCATTTTGTCTTCTGATTTCAATGATATATGACACAATATCTAAAATGAAATTTTACTATAACAGTTTGGTAAAAACTAATTATGTCCAATTTTTGAATCAAATGATCTTATACAAAATAAAATAAAATAAAAAACAAAACCATTTTTTTGTTTTTTGTTGTTGTTCTGTGAAAACTGAAACTTTGACATTAATATGATCAAGATTAATTGTATAATATGCAACCAGCTAGAAATTCTTTGATGTTTGTGCTATTGTTCCCAATTTTTATTTTCACTATGTTCTGGTACATTTTTAATTAATTAATTTATTCGCTATCCTTTCCTGTATTGCGGAGTATTGTTAAAATAATTTTCGTCAATTATGGAAAATAAAAGGTGTCACAAATATGATATTGTAGTTGATTTTAATGGAGTATTGAATAAACTGTTGATAATTAAAAAGCATGCCATGAAAAAACAAAACTTTGTGTATATTATGCCATTTCTCGAAATCCTTAAAAAGTGTTGATTGTCATATTAAATAAAATGGTTTTGTTTTGTTTTTTTATTTTATTTTGTATAAGATCATTTGATTAAAAAATTGAACAAAATGAGTTTTCTTAAATTTTTGTGGTAAAATATCATTTTAGATATTAAGTATCATATATCATTGAAATCAGAAGACAAAATGCTATCCGACTATGAGACTAAATTTTTTTCGCAGTATTTAAAAAAATTAAGTTGATGATGTTTCAGAAGAGACGAAACGTTGTTAAAAATTCTATGTTATCTCAAAATATAAAGCGTAAGAAGTTGCCGTGGAGAAGTGCTTTCAGATTGTCGATGTCTTAAAAAATGTAAGAAATAGAGCTAAAAAACGAAAATCAATTTTTTCAGTTTTTCTTGAATAACTTTTGAACTAAGACAGCTATGAAAATTGTCTTTGCAGATATTTGATGAGTATCTAATTTCGCAACTTTGCCATAATTTAACCGACCTCGTAGCTCTTAAGATAAGCGAGATCCCCATGCATTTACTCGAATTTTGGACACCCTGTATACACCATATTAGAACAATATGATAGGGTTTTAACAAATTATTTGAGTCTTTGTAAATAAAAAATTACACGAGAAATTAATAAGTATCATGCTTAAAATGGACCATTGGGCCGTGTTTGATGCAAAAATAAACTTGATAACTTACCGTTAGGGTTAGAAAATTCAATAACAATTTCTGTGGAATCGCCAGAAATATTCAACAGCGCGGGAATAATTGATGGTTATGTTTCTTGATAGTGAAGTGACCTTTCAAATTCGAACTACGTCAGAAAACTTCATAACGTATGTACATTGTTTAATAATATTGACCACAGATAAAGAGTTAAAACAAGCGCAGAAATAGAGATACCTCATACTAGGAGCTATCCTCATATTAGGCGACTTTTCTCTACATAATAATAAAACCAAAACATGCAGCAACAGAGCGTATGTTCTCGTACAGGGTGGTCCAAATTAAAGTGTTTGTAGAATATTTCGGCAACTACAATAAATGGTGAACATATGATTTAGGTATTGGGTTATTTTTTCGAATTAAACAATCTAAATGTTTTATGACAATTATATTATACGAGATATGAAGCTCTTTATATGAAACCCATCATACCCATCATTATTTTAAAAAACATATTTTCTAATTTCAGAAAACTAACACGTTTACATATGTGTTGCAAAAAATAACAAGATGTGCTTATTTCCGTGAAATATTGTTGTGATTTGCAGGCCATGGAATCACACATTGCTTGTTATTGATAAAAGTTGATTAACTGTTGGTTATCATTCCACAGTTGAACTACGATTGAATATCAGTTTCAAATGTTTTTCAAAGGCTATTTAATATTATATAAGAAATTAAAAAATATACAGGGTATCCCAATTAACGTGAACAGCATGGAGATCTCGTAAACGGTAAGAGATACAGAGTTGGTTAAATGAGTCAAAATGATATATAATTTGGAGCAATTATTCCATAAAAAAATCTTGAAAAAAATTAATAGTTTTTGCGCTATTGATAAAAACCCAAAAAATTACGTTTTCGTTTTTGTTTTTAACTTGCTTATTTAAAATCACACCCAAAATATTTTTTTGACATTATTAGGACACTTTTTTGCGTAGAATTGAAATTTGTTAATACATTTTATCTATCCTCATTTGTTTTTGTTATTTTAACATCAACTTTCTTATTTTAATACGGGCGTAGTTGGCTGTGACACCATTAAAAAGATTTTTTTTCTCGTTTTATTGATGTATGGGTTGTTTATTTAAAAATAAGTAAGTTATTACAATAATATTGTATTCGTTAAGTTTAATCAAAGTGGCCATTGAAAAACAAAACAAAGCATCACGTAAATAAAATAGCTGTACTTAATTAAACACAAAGAAACCTGAATAATTTTGACAATAAAACATGGCGACGCGAAAATTAACGTATGGGTATGTTTTTCCTTCAATTTTTTGGATTAAACCTATCATGACTGCTGAAGTTTATGTTGATATAATGCAAAAAGTAATATTGCCTTATGCCGAGTGGAATATGTCGCTGAAATGGGTTTTGCAGCAAAATAATGACCCAAAAAATACGAGCAAATTGGCTAAGAACTTTTTTTTAAGAAGTAAGGTTCAGGTTATGGAATGGTCAGCCAGATCTAAACCCTGTTGAAAATCTTTGGGCAGATGTTAAAAAAAGTGTATTTCAAGCAAAGCCTAAAAATACAATGCAGTTGGTATGCTGACATTCAGTATGGAAAGCTATTTCACTTCAGCGATGCCAAACGCTAGCGGATTCCATGCCGCGACGTTGCGTTGCTGTTCTTAAAAATAAAGACTACAAAACAAAACATTGAATTAGGCTTTGGTATTTCTCTTTAATTTGTTGTCAACAAATTTTGAATTGATGAAAATATTTAGCAAAGATTTTTTTTATTAGTGCTATTATTTTGCAAGGTACATGTCCTGTTCCCCCCCACATTTGAATTGTAACTTTTTTTAACTGTTGTGCTAGCCTTGTGCTGGCGTGAGCTGTTAAAATTTTTGACAGTCAAAATACAGACTTTTGTATGTTATTGCATACTCTTGTTTTTAGATAGAATTTAAAAATTATGTTGTTTAATAATTGCTATTTCATTAATTTTCAGATTAAAAAAAAAACAATTAATCATGTTTTGTTTCATTTGTTTTTGAAAATTTCTGTATTAAAAGCTTTCGGTGTTATTTTTTTTGCACTGAGCCGTACATGTTAATCGCTATAAATGTATACAGGGTGCCCATTTTTCTATTGAGCCTTTTCAGTTGACACACCATGTGGTGTGAATGTTCAAGGGACAACTCCCGGGTAGATGATGTTGGTTTATAATTTACGTATGCCAGGACTTTCTCTTCATCTTCTTGCTAAAATTTAATTTTCATACCTTTGGGTTTTGTTAATGATCCGTATTTTTTTAAATTGGTTTCTAATAAAGAAAATAATTTCTTTCTTGGCTGCCTCCTTTCCATAAATCTTTGCAAATACATTTCACTTGCATTGCTGCTATTTCTATAATATATTGCAAGCGTAGAGTGACAGAAAAGCATTTCGTTTTTTTTTTCATTAGAAAACATTATTTTTGAAATTCACGAGAAATTTGATCAAAAATGTTGATTAACACGAGACAGAGATTTATACGTATACAATCAAAAAATGTTATTGGACAAACTCTGAGGTCTTGTTTTTAAAATTTTTAACTGGTTAATAACTGCTACACTAATAATAAGTGACAACTCTTAAATGTCACATCGAAAAAAAAAACATTAATACGGGATAACTCACATCTATTAGTAAGCAGTGAAGATGTAAACTAATTTTTGGTTAATTTAAAAAAAAATACAAGAGAAAAATATAACAAACCTTATATGTTCGTAAGCCAAAGGTTACCCTTTGGAACATTTAATTCAGTAACATAATTATTTTTATACTGATATTATATTATAAGTTAAGTTTCTGATTTTATTTTTTTTGTATAAACAAATTTTCTTCAGTAAGTATCTTTTAAAAAAAAAGACTCCACTTGTGTATTGCTTTATGACTAAACGGAGACAAAAATGATTTTTGGTTATTTAAAAAAAAAAACTACAAAAAAAAAGTATAACAAACCTTATATCATTAGGTTTGTTCCAACAAGAGATTTTAAACCGATCTCTGATTAGTTTATGAACCGGTTTATTCGCATGCGTGAACTATGTACTATGTAATTTACTGCACAGTATTAGCCGTTGTTGGAACGCTTTTACGACTGGCCTAACTGTAAATGACATTTGCGTCTATTGGGTTCATACAAATGTACGCATCGCTAGGGTAAACACACGTTAGTTATGAACAGCGCTTGCGTGTAAAAATCCAAATGTTGGTACACGCTCTCATCCAAGAACTGTTCTGACCGTTCACTGACTAGTTCATGTATCAATTTTGTAATGTTGGAACAGCCGACTAAACCGTCCGGTGAACTATCAGAGCCTGTGTTGGAACGCGATATTGATACTGCGCAAACTCCTGATCGTTTTCTGTACCGTGCAAATCGCTGTTGGAACAAACTTATTGAAACGAGAAAAAATAACCTTTTTAATAAGACCACAGCCAACTATGACTTTCATTTAAAAAAATGCAAGTTTGTGTTATAACTCGGAAATCGAGCCTGCTATGAAAATTTCGTTAACATATTAAAATCTAAGTAAAAACATATATAAGAGCCAATTTTTATTGTTGTTCTAGCTCATACGCTTACGGAATTATTCAAGTTTGAAAAAATCGACTTTTTCCAGTTTCTTCGAAATATTTCAAAAAGTTGATGACGTAAGTCAAATTTGAAAATGGCATCAGATTTCCCTTTAAATTCTGTACAAATTTGCTAATTTAACGTTTCTGTATCTTTAATATTAACGGAGTTACTCATACAACAGGTTGGAAAAATGGGCACCCTGAATATATCAGCGCCATTTGTATTGGAATTTTCCTTAGTTTTAGGGTTTAACATGTATGTAAACACTAATTGTTTAATTCAATCAAGCCTCTAGTGTAGCTAAACAATTTTAGGTTATGCAGCTCATGACCCTTAACACATTTTGTTATTAAATTTATTTTTTATTTATTATAATAAACCAGATATCAAGAAAATACGCGCTGGATGGACACACTGTTTTTTTGTCAAACGAAGAAAAAAGAGACGCATACGCCTAAAAATTAGTGAATTAAGATTGGCGATTCTGAAGTCAATAAATCAGTCTAACATACCTGAAATGATTTTCTAATTCTACAACTTACTGTTGGATACAAAAATTCACCGTTACACAAGCATTAAGCTTTGTTTTGAAACGAAGTAATCTTTAATATAGTCTTCATTATTTTCAAAAATGTATGCGGTTGCATTACAACATCAAAAAATCTTTGGTGTTTTGTTTTATAAAACCAGAATGGTCGATAGGCTAGTAGTAGAGGTTTAATAGTATTATATCAGCGGTTCATAGTGACTATAATGGATTATAGAGAAATATGACGGTCCGGATATATCAACTGTTGTGGCGGATTACAGGCACTCAGTGTCACTGCCAATGTTTTATCCGTGAAAAGGTTTCTGTATAAGCCCACTATTTTAGTAGTCGTTAAAAATAATGTAACTGGTATTATACTTTTTTATAATAATAATCACAAATGTTATGAGAGTTATGTTACACTGTTTGGTTACGGTCACACATGGACATAAATAACAAAAAATAACATGTTATTCAACGTCATGATAAATAAAAAACAACAAAACAATGTTTTTAAAGTATCAAAGTATTTGCACAAGAATATTTTGTCACGTAGGTACCTATACCGGGTATAAACTAAATTCATCTTATCCCATTTTGGGCCTTTATTTTAATTTGAAACATCGAAATTTAAGCATGTCGGTAGGTATGTGCATAAAACGTGCTTAATGAACAACTGCACACGTTAACTTTAAGGCCAAAGCTGTAATAATTTTGTTATTTCAAATGCAACAACCTGTGTATTTCTACATTTTGAGAAACGCGAAGCAGTTATTAATAAAACTATTTTTTTTGTCTTTTAAAAATAATGTATTAAAAACTGCTGTCTTTCCAAAAATGTAAAAATATACAGAATATTTAATTAGAAATAAGAAAGGTATCTACGGCAAAAGCAAAAAAGAAGTTCAGACCACTACAGTTGGGGTATTGGAGGATGGAAAAGGTTGAGCTGACGGAGTTATTATTCGCAGATGATATGGCGATGGTAGCAGACTCGGAGGCAAACCTACAGTATAATATGGAAAGACTTAACGAAGAACTAAAGAAAATTAATATGAGGATAAATGTACAGAAAACAAAAAGCATGATAGTAACAGAGAAAGAAAACTCACACAACATTTCAATAGAAGGGCAATATATAGAACAAGTAACACATTACAAATACTTGGGAACAATCATAGAAGGAAACGGAAGACAAGACAAAGAGATAAACGACAGACTAGGAAAAGTAGGAAGAATATATAATACCCTAAAAACGACCATCTTTAGTAAAAGAGAAATATCCAAAGAAACAAAAGTAGACGTAGTTAAAAAAGTAGTCACACCAACTTTATTATACGGAAGCGAATCATGGACACTTACAAAAAGAAACTTAGGTAGAATAAATGCAGCCGAGATGAGGTTTTTAAGAACAATCGAGGGAAAGACAAAACTAGACAAAATAAAAAACGAGACATATAGAGAAAAACTTAAAATAAAATCAACAGAAGTTAAGATATGGGAAAGACAGTTAGGATGGTTAGGCCACATTAATAGAATGACAGATGAAAAATTAACAAGGAAAACGTACGAAGCAAGGACGCAGGGAAAAAATAAAAGGGGCCGACCAAGAAAAACTTGGAAAGAAGGAGTAAAGAAGGCAGCGCAAGAAAAAGGTATTAAATGGGAGGACGTAAAGGAGCTGTCTCAAAACAGAGTGGGGTGGAAAAGAATAGTTAGCAAGAAATAAAGTTAACATAATAGTGAAGCTCACATTAAATATTATGTTAAATGTACTTTTATCGAACTTGTGTTTAGTTTTTATCTTAAATTGGTTTAGTAAATTAATGTAGTCTTACACCTAACGGTAGAAAGACAAATGACTAAATAAAAAAAAATAAAAAAAATAAAAATAATGTATTAAAAACTGCTGTCTTTCCAAAAATGTAAAAATATACAGAATATTTAATTAGAAATAAGAAAGGTATCTACGGCTATTTCTGGCAAACAAAATATAAAGTAAAAGTGTTTTTTGTTCGGCGCACACGAACTGCAGAAATTCCAATCCCATCATTACCAACTTTTATGACCATGCCTTAATCCTACACTCGAACTGCGTACAAATATTTTCTAACCCTTGATTATATGGGTAGACTTTAATTTAATGTTCCAAGAATTCATTCAACAATTTGCCCAACGAACAGGTAATTTTATAGGTATAAATACAATGTGGCAAGTATGATAAGTGTTTAGTTATTAATATACATTTCGATTTATAAGCTAAATTTTGATAGTAAATGAAATGGAGATAATGATCAAAGAGGGTGGAAAAAACTGCTTGTTCACGAAAATTGTAGTATAACGTTTTCATGCATACTTTAATAAACATTCAGACAGATTCTTATATTTAACACATTTCGTGCGGGAAGCGTATTAATACCCGTTCAAGCGATCGGCGGTCTACGGCGGGAAGCGTATTAATACCTTTTATGCAGAATTTTTATAAACTGCAGGAATCATACTAAAAAAATATTTCTGCGTTTGCCGTTATATTGGTAACTGTTACAGTCGCAACTAAATTGTATATAGAGTAGAAAAAAACTATCTGTAACCTTTTTGACTTTGATTTATAAAGTTTCTCTTACTGTTTAGTAATATAATGTATTTGTCTAATTATAACAACTGCTTATATATTAAATACATATGGTTTATGTATTGGTTAATGATTTAAAATCAAAAACTGTTAAAAAATATGAACTGTTGTATTTTTTAATTAACTACGTTATTAAATAAGAAATTCAATAATTTTATAGTCAGCTACGGTTGACCTTAATAAAAATACGAAGAGGATAATTTAAATGCGCTATATACGAGGTCTGATAAAAAAATAACCGAACTCTTTGTAGATACATTTATTTTATAGTATTTACAACTTATTGGTCTTTAGCTCTTTCAAAGTAGCCCCCTTCTCTAGAAATGCCCTTATTCCAGCGGTTTTTCCACTTTGCCATATAGTCGTAAAATGTTTCTTTGGGTATCTATTTGGGCCATCTATTTCCGTGCCGAATTCTCTTCAATATCGTCAATAGTGCCAAAACGACGTCGTTTGAGTACCATTTTTAATTTGGGGAATAAACTACGTCACACAGGGCCAGGTCAGGTGAGTAGGGAGGCTGGGGGAGGACAGTCATTTGATTTGTTGAACAAAACTCGCAAATTGTCGAGGTTGACTGGGCAGGCGCGTTGTCGTGGTGGTGTCACAGAGGGAAAAAGGCGAATGGCGGAGGTGACGGGTGCCACAGTGGAGGCGCCGGGTCGGGGAAAGTCCCTTGGTGAACAACACTTATTAGCGATGATGGATGATGAATGACGTTGTGAGGTTCGAACTTAGGTTATGAGGCTGCGCATTACGTAATGAACCAGATTTCTTAGACAATGTTGTCACTGGCGACGAACCGTAGGTAATCGAGTACGACGCGGACACAAAGCGCCAAAGCTCAGAATGGGACACCAGCGCCTCGCCTCGCCCCAAGAAAGCTCGCATAAGCAAGAAAGATGTAATCCATGTTGATTGTCTTTTTTGACTCGGGGGGTGATTCACAGGCAGTTTGTGCAAAGCTGGACAGACCGTGAAATTGATTTTCTACGTGGGAGTCCTTGAGCGACTGAGAAAACGAATCGACCGCATCCGCCCAGCCATTGCCAATTCCTGGAAGCTTCACCACGACAATGCGCCGAGCCACATCGCGCTCGTCGTGGAAGAGTACCTGGCTCAACAAAACGTGGTAACGCTGCCCCAGCCAGCCCAGTTGTCGCTCTCCCAGACTTCTTCCTCTTACCCCACCTCAAGTCGGCGCTGAAAGGACATCGCCACAGCACGGTCCAGGCAGTACAACAGGCCGTGTCGAAGGAACTAAACAGCACTCTAGTCCCGCGTTCCAGAAGGCCTACCAAGAGTGGCAGAACCGCTGGAGGCAGTGTGTTGATGCACAAGGGTGAAGAATATTAAGTCGTTGTACGAATATTGGAAATACATTTTTTGTTATCGAATTAGTCCGACTACTTTTGGGACAAACCCTGTATTATGTATGTGTTCCTTTACCTATATGGAAACTATCAGTGAAAGTTTTAACTCCGGTTAAAAATAATTTCGTGGGGGTAGGGGACGATTAAAAAATAGAAATCAGGAAAGGTTCTGCCGTAAAACTGTAATTTTGGATGATGGTAAAGTACTCTACATTATCTAACTTTGAATTGAAACACGTTTGAACATCTAAAATTCAAAAAAATCGCCTGCGGCGCATTTTAACCCCTCCACTTTTTTTGTGTCGATCTTAGCTGGCTTTTAAAAAAATAAATAGTTAGCAACCTCTGTTTAGAGGAGCGCCAATTCAGGGACCGCCCCCGGCGGCACAAACTCTAGCTACGCCACTGCGGGCCATGTACGACCAACGAACTGTCAGGGGCATGCGTAGTATCGATATAGCGGACAATTATAGGCTCTCATGGCACGCTATATGGATACTACGCATGCTCCTGACCGTTCGATGGATCGTATATGGCCCTGCTGGAACAGACCTTTATATCTTCTACAGTCGACATTGTAGTACGGAACATGCTTTCCAATTTTAATGAAAAACATGTATTAGTTACAAAAATTTAAATAAAAAATTTCGCCACCTAATTTTTTTGGCCCGCTATACCTGCCAGTTACTTTTGCGCGCTACCCGCACAAAATGTGTTTTAAGATTAACAGTGTTCATTGCATCAATTAAAATCCACGAAGAAACGTTTGGAATCGCCATATACGTGGTCTGTCCCAAAAGTAATGAAAATGATTTTAATACGCAGCTTAGAAGGACCAGGAAAGAGAAGTGTGGTTGAGGTAGGTGTAGAAGGAACCCAGTTATACAGTTAGACCATACTCGGTTGAGTCTGCGCCTTTTTACCAGTTGGAACGTTAGCAAAGTGCGTAGTAGTTTTTGTGTCTTGGCAGGGGCGAAAATGCAGAGCAGTCTGGAGCAGCGCTACGCGTTCAAGTTCTGCGTGAAACTCGGAAAATTTGGTTCCGTAACGTTACAGTTGCTGAGAACAGCTTACGTCCACCGAATCATTACTGAAGATCTGCACATGAGAAAAAATTGTGCGAAACTGGTTCCCAAAAATTTGTCCGATGAACAAAAGGACAATCGTGTGTTGGTTTCTCGCGAACTCTTGGATCGTGTGGCAGCGAGTGATAACATATGAAATTTGGGTTTTCGAGTACGATCCCACAACCAAAAGACAAGTCAGAGTGGCACACTTATTAGTCACTTGGACCAAAAAAAGCCCGTTGAAGCAAATCAAGAGTGAAAATCACGCTCATTTTTTTTTAATTGAATCAAACATTTTACGTACAGGTACTCGAGAGTTTAAAAAAACAGAGCTGTGCGTGTCCGCCGTGAAATTGCAAACACGTGGTTCCTTCACCACGACAATGCGCCAAGCAAGTCACACATGAATCGCACAAAATAATATTACAACGCTTCCCCAGCCACCGTACAGCCCTGACTTGGCTTGTGCGATTTGTTTTTATTCCCCAAGCTTAAAATCCACCTGAAAAGACATCATTTTGGGACAGTTAAAAACGTCCAGGCAGCTGCGACGAGGGCTATAAGCAACATCTCAAGCAAAGACTTCCTCCACTGTTATGAAGAGTGGCAGCAACGCTGGAATCGCTGTATTCAATCACAAAGAGTCTATTTTAAAGGGGATATAATGTAATAGCATGTATGTCCAATAAAAAAAATATTTTCAAATCATTCTCATTACTTTTGGGACAGACCACGTATATTTAGAAAAAAAATTGAACAATACTAAGATAATTTGATTTCCTGAGCAGATTTTGTTGAATGTTGTCCTTATATTTTTCGACTATAGAAATTTTATATTAAGTAATTGCTATGTACATGTTATCGACAAATAAAATATTTTATTTATTTTTTTAAATTTCATTCAATTTAAGTGGTGAGTATTTAGGAATACCCCAACCATTTCTGACCGCTTACCTGAATACGAAATTCCAGGAAAGGTGTAATTAAAGAATGTCTGCAGTTGGTGTACCGGCTTAGCTCTCATGTTTAATTATTTTCTGCAGTTCGAGTGGTACTTAAGTACAAGTGATCAAAATTTCTGCAGTTTGAGTGTGCCCTTTTTGACAAACTTTATAAAAATTAACAGCATGCCACACCAAGTGACTTACATGTTTAGTAGAAGGTAGTGAAGATTTGTAAATAAATTAAAATATGTAAAATATGTAAGTAAGTAAAAGTATTACAATTAATTACAAAATAGAAAAACTTACGTTTGAGTGTTAGCGGTGGTATAGTTAAATATCTTTCGTTTAGTGGTAGAACGGCTAGTTAGAAAATATAATATCATTAACCTTGGATGAACAATATCGAAATTATGTATTTAGCAATAAAGGTTAATGTGATACTTCAACAACAATAAAGCAAAGTAATGTTTATTACCACGTAAATGTATACAGTAAACTGTAACGCAGACTAAGTAATTATATTTTGGTCATTAAGGTATACCTCAAATGATAAGCAGCTTTATCTCTTTAAAACTGCCAAATTTGTAGGGTCACGAGTTATTTAACAAACAATTTTTAGGACATTGGCGTCCACAATAGTCAGTTAACTACAGAATTGAAACATTTTTGAAATAATTTTTATAAATTATCGCAAATAAAGATATATTTTTACACAATCTGTTTATCCAGATATGTTTTCAATCCATTAAAAAAATAATAACTTCAAGAACATTGACTTAACTGTTTTTAAAGTTAGCTAATTTTGCGGATTAAATAAATGGTCAAGTTGCTCAACTGCAATCACTTTAGTTGAGAAGATTATTAAATTATTGCAAAGATTATGTTGGAGTATGTATTTACATAATAAATCTAGTCCTTAGGGTTTTTAAAATACTTGAACTATCAATAATTGATTAAATATTATACAGGGTGTTTCTTAAATATTACGAAAAACGGGAGGCGATTCCTTATCGAAAATTAAGGGGGGACTTTTATATACATTTTTTTCTCTTAGACGTCTCCTTTCGGAGTTACACCCCCCTAAAGGGGAGCGGTAAAATTGGGTTTTTATTTTATTTCTCAAATTTGGATAAATGTAGGAGAATGATATTTGGTAGATGTCTTATACTTATTAAAAGGTTTCCCATAGTAATATATTTTTAATCATTTCCCACCTTCACAGGAGGCTGAAAAGTGTGACCCCTGTTGGTTTTTTAATCAGAAATTTTGGTGGGTTAAACTTTTGCAAATTAAAATATTTTTTTGAAAGCTTGATTTATTTAAAAACTGTTTTTATACCGTAGTTTTTCCTGCAAAACATACAGTTTTTGAGTAAAAAATAAAATAAGTAAACATGCACTATTCAATATTCAAACATAAAACGATTATTTTGGTGGTTACCATGGTTTGTAACGGTAACAAATTTGTAAACATATGAATTTTACCTTTTTTTATGAGGAAATCTGGCGCCCTCATAAACTGGCGCCGCTAGGCAATCGCCTAGACTCGCCTAATGGTAAAACCGGCCCTGGTCTGGTACCATGGAAATCCACAATTAATTAAAATTAAACAATTGCAATTATTTTGTAAAAATATAAAAGTATAAACAAACTGAGAATTTTGGAGGGTCCTATTTGTTTTCAATAAAATACAATAGCAGTTTTCCTCATTATAGGTAAATAACAATAAATACAAACAAACAAAATATGGATCGTTTCTGAATGTATTTACTGAGCGATGGCTTTGCTTTCAAGAGTAAATTACGTTATTTCACTTAACCGCAAATGAATTTAAATTATGTTTTAATTAATTTTAATTTAAAGGCCTTTTTAAGCATTCTAAACGAATGTTTCATCACAATTCTGTTGCTATTAGCTCTGTAACTTAATTTTTTTATTTGTTTAATACACTATTGGGCTTACTCATTCCTACTACAGGTGAAAAATATTTTTAAATATTGAAAAATAGAATATAATTATATTTAAAATATATTCCTGAAACATTTATTCTTTGGTACTATTTGATACAAAATCATTGGACTAATATAGCAGATTACATTGATTTTGATTATATCTGTTGCCGTGTATAGGGACCACGATATAAAGGCATTTACCTAGAGTGCTTTTAGTCTAAAAAAAAGCCCTGTATATGTCTTGAAACGACTATCGTCATACAGATTAAACCTCCAACACCTTAAAGACGGTTCGTATACGATCTGTTTCCTGGGCAACGCATTGTTTACGATTGGAGCTGGTTTAATCTCTTTAGTTTCTTTCCACTTTCAATTTGTTTCTAGTATTCGGATATGTAGACACCAGTTCAAGTGAAAATGCTACTGTTATAGTTTTCTACTAAAACACATAAAGAGGTATTTTTACGTTGATGGTATAGCGGTACTAGGGATTGTAAATTTACCGACTTTTTGAATTACCGGTAATTCGGTAAAACTGTCAATCAAAACCGGTTAACCGGTAAATTATATTATTATATATATTTATATTATACTGTTTCTTTTTAGATTTTTTGCGGTTACTAACATTTTTAATGTAGTTTTCGGAGTTTATCCGCGTCTCCCCTATAGTGAGAGCTTGCCGAAAAGTCGAGCCAATTTAAATATTACCCGGATAAACTCCGAAAACCATATTAAAAATAAATATATTTATATACATTGAAGCCTAAACTATCCCAATTAGTTTCATACAATATATTAGTTAACAGCCATTACCGTGTCTAATATATTTTTATGTAATATTAATATAACACTATATAAAATGACAATATATAATATATAAAATAAAACTATTACAAAAAATATAATCCAGCATTACAAAAAACACATGAAAATAAAACTATCTGAACATAAAATATAAAATAATTTAACATAATATACCTATGTTGTCAAACTATTAACATCATTTTTTATTTTAAACTTTTCTTAAAAATTAACCACGTAGAAAATATAATTTATTTTAACTATCGTCTCCTAATTGCGACCTAATTTTTGTACAAAATAATCCAGCCGCGGAAAAAGCTTTTTCGGATTCTACTACACTTGTTGGTCGAGTAGTGAGTAAACAATCAAACAATCATATGCCATTTGTATGCTTTCCCCTTATTTTTCCTCTTTGAAAATACGTCAATTTTTTTTCGATTATTTGATTTAGATTTTTATCATGATTAGAAAGATATTGTACAATTACCGGAATTACCGGTAAGAAATTGGCAAATTACCGGTTAAATTTGAAGAGCATTTTTTGCGATGTATTACAATCCCTAGTCGTGTAGTGAGTAAACAATCATATGCCATTTGTATGATTTCCCCTTTTTTGTCTCTTTGAAAACACGTCAATTTGAAGAGTATTTTTTGCGATTTACCGGTAAACCGGTTTACCGGTATTACAATCCCTAAGCGGTACATACATAGGTAACTTTATTACTGTAAGACAGAGAATCGGTTAAATTAGCAAAGTTAAGTAGAATTGCAAAAGAAACGAATGACTACAAAATTTTATGGAATATTGCCAATTGTTCTAACGCTAACGGCTAATAACTGAAAACAATATTTTTAACTTTTACGTAGATTTTTCGTTAAGACATTTTCTAGCTTAGGAAGAATGTTCACAGTAAAACAAACAGGTTCCACAGTGAAACACTTAGGTAAAAAGTACTTCATAATTCTCTTTTTGATGCTTCCATTTGTTAGTAAAACTGAAAACTTGCAACTATGTATACATAAATGAGGTGAAGTTGCGCCGATTTCAAATTATTTTACGTCGTCAAGGCAAAAAGCCATCTAACCGTCATTGAAAGTATCTAATATTTTGTCGTACTAATATTTTGAATTTTTTTCATTGTTTCAAATAACAATAAGAACGTGATTGGTTAAGTCACGGTCTACAACACAGGTTGGGAAACTTCCATATTAAACCGACTGTGGCCGGTAACTAGTTCCATAATTTATCCCACAGATGGCGATAGGTCTAAGAACCGGTCCGTGCACAAGAGTTTGCCATAGTCAGCGAGGTTTATAAGCTTTTGCTTAAAAAAATTGCAAAATTGGAATTTAATCAATCAGAGGATTTCTATAAAAATGTTTTAACCGAATTTTTAAGTCACTTTTGTTCAAAATAAGATTCCACGTGGTGCAAGCACAGATTCTTAAACTTATCGCCATCTAACGGATTTTTATGGCGAATTGTTCGTAGACTTATCGCCATCTAGCGGAAATTTATGTCGAGAAGTTCCAGATTTTTTGACAGGTTTTCTAACCTGTGTAGTAGACCGTGAGTTTAGTGCAATATAAAAGAATTGAATTTTGGAGGTAAGTAATTGTATTTAATTTAAATTAAACCAAACCCTTAATGGTATTTCTAAATTTCTAAATTGTGAGTGTATTTGGGGCACAGTGAAACTAAAGGCTATAGGGTAGAGTAAAAATGTTTCACTGTACCCCCAACAATAAAAATTTGTTAATCTTAAAACTAGTTATTTTTGGCATAAGAGATATAAATTGACTTGCTTTATTTCATTAAAATTATACAGGGTGTTTCTTAAGTATTGCAAAAAAATTCGGGAGGTAAATTTAATTTTGGACACCCTGTAAGTAATGCATCGATTGCAAAACTTCCAGGATGTACTCCAAGGTTTCTTCTAGACATGGTCTAAATTTAAGCGTTTTTTCTTTAAGAATTACGGCGTTAGATAATATTAAGCATCACGATGAAAATCAAAAAATTTTCAAAAAAGTCCAAAAATCTAAAAAATAACTGCATTTAGGTATAGGAAATGCTAATAAAAGTCCCTCTAAAATAACGTTTTGAATACGAAAATGCAATAAAAAATAGACCATTGTATTTGAAATAAGAAAGTAGACGTCAACTTCCGGTATTTCCGGAAATGTCGCCATATTGAAAATATTTTCAGTAAACAGATCAGATGCCATTATAGTCATAACCAAAATTATAGATCCATACCCTTTTTCATTCTTCATATATTTTTAAGTACCGGTCTCAATCAATCACCCTGTATAATAACCCACAGATCAATGAAATCAGAAAATTAAAAGATATCTAATAACATTATTAACAACTACTTATTTAAAAAAAAAATTGTTTATCATAGTTAAAAAAATTAAATTTTCACTTTTTTGAGGTTCTCTTAGAAAGTTGGCAAGACAACATTTTTAAACACAATTCACTTTTTATGATGTTCTG
Source organism: Elmis aenea (assembly GCA_947652605.1). Lineage (NCBI taxonomy): Eukaryota > Metazoa > Arthropoda > Insecta > Coleoptera > Elmidae > Elmis > Elmis aenea. The sequence goes on from OX393580.1 coordinate 10,856,939, forward strand.
CCTTATTTTGCTAGTTTAACCAACTCCCTAAGGCTTCTAATAACAAAGTTGTCGTCTATTTAACGCGGTAGATAAATTGTTGCTCTTTAGTATAATAAAATAATAACGTTGTTGGTTATCTAGCTTTTTTTTTTTTTTTTGTAGAATTTACCGTCACTTCTATACATTTATTGCACTGTTTAAAGTTATTTATTATAACATCTGTTTTGCTTTAATCACCCATTTTTTCTGTTTTAGTTACATGCTATCGATGCAAACACACCGCTTTTATCTTTAATTTATGATCCGTTTTAAAAGTGGTGCGACAACCTTTATTTTACTTTGATTTACATAACACTGTAATTACAACTGCGCGTGGGTTGCGAATTTATCTGCCAAACAGCCGTAAGCTTTTTGCTGTTTTTGTTTTACTTCGCGAACTGTGAATTTCTCGAGAGCAACAAAATTTCATAATTTAAAAAAATATAGTCAAGTATGCAGAAGACTTAGTAATAAACTGTATAAGCACGAAATAATTTGAACATGGGCGTCAGTATACCAAAGAAAGCTTTCCTTTTTCCGAGTAAGATTTAATAGTGAGCGAATATTAAATGGACAGTTTTCATAAATAAATAAACGAATGCTTTAATAATAATACGCGTCTTGCCATGGCGTACAAACCTTTCTTGTTGTCTATTATCTACTTGCTGGCACAATTTAGTTATTTGGTAATATTACCATCATGTGATAATTCTCTTGATACAGGTCGCAGTTCGTAGCTTGAAGAATTTACGCATTTAATGCGTCAGTAAATTATAAAAATAAACATACCTCCATTCACTTTATTTGTTTACTTCGTCATCGAAACGATACCAGCAAAATAACAATTAAAATGTGTAAGAAAATAATACATGATAAATAGCAACTGCTAGTAAATTGAAGAAAAGTTGAAATCGATGTACGTTTGTGGATGTGATGACACAGCACGCTTAGAAAACTACATATGGGGAGAGAAATACCCTACACAGCCAACATAAGCATCAATCAACAACAGGTTGGATATTTTATCATTGCTAAGTGCTCCATTTGTTACACAATGGGAAAAAATCGCTGCACATCTTTTGTGCGATAGTTTAAAGACTAAACACGTAAAATGTATTCTGGCACCTTCTTTAACTTACAGAAATTGGTTGTAATTGAAACAATTTCAAATATTTTCTGTCGTTCCACATTTGTGAGGTGTAATTGTAGTTATCAAAAAATATTTAAACTCTGGGCAAACCCATACAGCAGTTCCCAAGAATTTATAACAACAGTGGGAGTAAGACAAGGAGGCACATTAAGTCCACTGCTCTTTATAATTCTTATGGATAAAATAATTGAAGAATGTAAGCAAAACACAAAGAAAGCCTACTGGGGTTGGAATAAACTAAAACCAATATCCTTAACAGAATTGGCCCTTGCAGATGATGTGGTGCTATTAGCTAAAAGCGAAAAAGACGCAACTCAATCTAGACGTATGGGCAGATACATTAAGTAGATATAATATGAATATTAATATAACAAAGACAAAGGTTATGGTTATAACGAAAAATCATGAACCAGTTACAATTATGCTAGCTAGACCAATAAAAGATAGAGCAGGTAGCAAATTTTATATAGTTAGGAACAATAATTGCAGAAAATGGTAAATTGGAGGAAGATCTCAATAACAGAATAGCGGCAGCGACGAAATTTTACTACGCCACTAATAAATGTTTGACAAAGAAGGAGATATCAAAAGAAACGAAGACGCGAGTTTACCCATTCTCACGTACAGTTCAGAAACTTGGACACTAACTCAACAACAAAAACAAAGAATACAGGTACAGGAAATGAGATTCTGAGAAGAATAGGGGGATGTAGACTGATCGATAAAATCAGTAACGAAAAAAATCGAAATAACCTAGGAGTAACAGATATTAAGAAAAAGATGGGAGACGATTCAATTAAGATGGCTTGAACATTTACTACGCATGCCAGAAAGTAGATACGCGAAAATAGGATGAAAAATGCAGATAGAGGGAAAAATAAATAGTGGAAGACTAAAAATAAAATGGGAAAAAGAAGTGAGGCAGAGACTAGAAGAAAAAGAAGTCAGCTGGAGAGATGTGCCACAATTAGCTAACGATAGACAGCAGTGGAGAAACTTAATACAGACATAGAACAGCATATCTCAACACCGAAAGGTACAAGAGGAACGATTAAGAAGAAGAACTCTGTTTTAAATCAATTGCGTGTTTGTTTACTAATTGTAACGCAAAGTTTAGTGGCTATAAAATTTGCAAGGGAGTAAACTTAATAATTACGGGTGGGCCAAAAATCAATTTACCATTTAAAAGTTAAATCATTTTTTTGCTATAAAGGTGCATTTATTTATCGTAGCGTAAGCGGAGCGTATCCGGCACGTAGCGTGTCAGACAAAATTAGTTACATTGGTTGTTATGAAACCATTTATATTAGCGGAGCGTAAGCGTTCAGACAGCGAGCGGGAACGTAACGTCTCCGACAAAATTTGTTAGGACGTTCCTACGATACGTAATGTGTCTGATCCGATACGCTCCCAAAAGACGCTTTTTAATAAAACTGTCATCAGTTATAATTCATTGTAAAATATTTAAATATAATGAATAAAAAGAAACAAACTTATTGAAACTGTAAGAAATTATAAATTTTTACATGATCAAAGCGAAAAATTGTATAGTGACACTGAAAATAAAGAAGAAACATGGACTGAAGTTCGACTCGTATATCAACGGCACCATGTTTAAGCAAGAAGACATGATCCAACAATCCCTCGATTAATTCATATTTTTCTGGTTGACATTCGCAAGAACTAGTTACTGGTGACACACATAACAGACCGCCTATAGTCATACATTTGAAAAATCTCTTCGGCAAACCCCCACCCTTCAAAGCCTCGGACATTTCAAAGACTTCTCACCCCTACGACATCGAAAGGGGGTGGTTGCCGAAGGAGTCTTTGAAATGTTTGCTGGGGGTGGGGTAGTTTTTCAACAGAGAGGTTGCCGAAGAAGTCGGTAGTCATAGTGGTTGCTGAAGGAGTCTTTGAAATGCCCACCACCCCCGGACGACTTCTTCAGCAACCCCAAAAACCACACACTCAAACATTTCAAAGACTCCTTCAGCAACCACCCTCTGGTCATTGTCGACGACCTTGAAAGACTTCTTCGGCAACACCCTCCGGCCATTGACGATAACCTTCAAGAATTATTCGGCAACCACCCTCTGGTCATTGTCGATAACCTTCAAGACTCCTTCGGCAACCACCCTCTGGTCATTGTCGACGACCTTGAAAGACTTCTTCGTTACCTTCAAACTTCGATCATGGTAAGCTCCGGATAAACATGCCATCGAACTGTCGCAGGAACCGTAGTATACTCTTATCCTCTTCTGCCGCATTCTCATTCGAGCCATATGCCACTACCACCCCTCTATTAATTCTTTCTTTGTAATCTGTACTTCTACCATCAATACTCTTTCTGATATACCTGATATACGAATACGTTACGATATAAAAACCACTTTTGTCTGATACGCTCCGTGCCGGATACGCTCCGCTTACGCTACGATAATATAAATGCACCTTAATTGTTTTTTCACATTCTTAAAAATATAAAATTTGAAAATAAATTATGGATTAATTCACGATAGAACAACGTGTAAAACTTATTGAGTTTTACTTTAAACATCAGCGCTCCATTGTTGTTACTCAGAGAGCATACTTGGCACACTTTAACGAAAGAAAACCAGTGATATTGGCTTTCATTCGGCGTTTTCGGCATCAAGGTTCCGTCCAGAATCTTCCATGGTCTGGAAGACCCCGCTTAGCTCGTTCCCAGGAAAATATTCAACGGGCACGGCAGAGCATTAATGAAGAGCCAGGGATATTTACTTGACGGCGTTCTCAAGAGCTTGAAATCACCCACAATACTGCTAGGCGCATACAAAGAGATCTTAAAATGTTTCCATACAAGGTCCAATTAGTACAGGAGCTAAAGCCGATGGAACGTCAAACATGGCTAAACTATTGTGTCCGTATTCAAGAGAAGTCCAGAGAAGAGGTCAACTTTATAAATAAACTGATTATGGGAGACGAAGCCCATTTTCACTTAAATGGCTTTGTGAACAGACAAACTACCAGATTTTGGGGAACTGAAAATCTCAGAGTCATTCATCAACGAGAGTTGCACCCTCTCAGTCACGGTTTGGTGCGGAAAAACATCAGAATGGGTGCTTGGTCCGTACTTCTTCGAGGACAATAATGAGAATACGGTCACGATTACCGGTAATAGATATCGTCAAATGTTAAGAAAGTTTGTGCTTCCGTCTGTTGAGAACAAACCTGGAATGTGGTGGCAGCAAGATGAAGCAACTGCTCGCTCAACCGGAGAGTCCATGCAGCTGATAAGGCAAATTTTCGGAGAAAAGTTAATCTCCACAAATGGGAAGTTTCGTTGGCCGCCACGTTCCCCTGACCTGCCGCTTCGGGTTTCTTTTTATGGGAATATTTGAAACAGCAAGTGTTTGTTTATAAGCCCCGAACTCTTGCTTAACTAAAGGACAATATTCGCCAAGAAATTCGAATGATAAAGAGTCATTTAAAAGATGTCTAGGCCAAAAAAATCTCCAAGTTGTGTACATTATAATGTATAAAAATTACAAGATAGTTAAAAGTTTAAAGGGTATTAAATGTTTTACTGGTAAAGTGACTTTTGGCCCACCTTGTGTTGAGTGGTTATTAAAAATTAAAAATTAAATATTTAGATGTGTTGGTTGCATTAATTGGTTCTTAGGACTATAGGTAAATAAATAGAAATAAGCTTTAAAAACTGAGATTCGAAGAGCGGCGTCCTTTAGCTGCTAATGTAGGGAGAGGAATTGTTTTGGCCGAACAAGAGAGAGGCGGTGCACATACAATTACTGTGGATGTGTAATTTAAGGGACACAGTGGTCACTAATCTTTACATCGAATTAAAGGTTCTACAGGTTTTAACAGCATAACGAATTATTTGTTTCTACCTGATTTTTTTTAATACAAATATTTTTCAATATGAAGTTGGAAAACGGTATAAAAATGTTAAATGGCTCGATTAATTTAAATTTCAACAAGGTTATCTTATCAATACAGTTCAATCTCGAGTGTTATATTGATTATCTATATAGCTTTTTATCCAAAAGCCAACCGATTACGTTGTACGAAGGCGAAGTACTGTGCTCGTTAATCCAGGTGCAATCAATATATTTTAATATTAATTTAAATGTAGCTGAAGCAGCGGTTGTCAACCTTTTAATGTTGTAGATGATCTTATTACTAACATAGCCTTGCAAAACACTTATTTCAGAAAAGTATTTTTGAATTTAATCAAAATATAGAAGGTGTTCCTTAAATATTGCGAAAAAAATAAGGAAGCAATTCCTTATCAAAAATTAAGGGGGTCTTTTATGTAACTCTTTTCCCTTAGACGTCTCCTTTCGGAGTCACAACCCCCTAAAGAGGAGCGGTAAAACTAGGTTTGTATTTTATTTCTCAAATTTGGATAAATGTGGGAGAATGATATTTGGTAGATGTTTTGTACTTATGCAAAGGTTTCTCATAATTATATTTTTAATCTTCTCCAACCTACACAAGGGGCTGAAAAATGCGACTCAATATAAACATAAACAAACCATGGTAACCACCAAAATTAATCGTTTTATTTTAGAATAAAACTGCTGCCTCTCCCCTACACTTTTTAAAATTTACCTATGTGCGGCCTTAAAACATTGGACCAGAAAATGCAGTCCGATGGGAGCACTGTTGGGCGAGAGCCCGATATACACGATCCTCTTTGCAGAGTTATTGCAGAAGATCAGCAAGATATGACGTACATGCTAAATAAACTTATAGAGGAATACAAGAAGTGGGGACTGGAGGTAAATACAGAGAAAACACAGTATATGGTCATAGGTGGAAGAGGACATGACATACAGTTAGACAACGGAACGATAAAAAAGTACGAATATCTGGGAGTAACAATATGCGAAGATGGAAGAGACGACAAGAACATAATGAAGAAAATAGGCAGAGGAAAGAATATGATAAAAACATTACATCCAATCTTGTGGAATAAAAACCTAACTAGAAAAACAAAAATTAATATATTTAAAACGATAATAGAACCAGTATTGACATATGGGGCAGAGATATGGGTAAGGGGCAAATCAATGAATCAAAGACTACTCTCGGCCTAAATGGCATATTGGAGAAGATGCTGCGGCCTATCCTTGTACGATCACGTTAGAAATGAGGACATCAGAGATAAAATGAAAATAAAAGGCACTATTATCGATCATATAAATGAAAAACAGTTAAGATGGTACGGACATCTGCGCAGAATGAAGGAAGAAAGAATACCAATAAAAGTATGGAACTGGACTCCAGCACAAAGAAATAAACGAGGGAGACCACGGAAGATGTGGAAAAACAACATAGATGAGGAAATGAAAAAGAGAGGTTTACGAGAAGATGACTGGAACGATAAGGATAAATGGCGATTAGGATGCGAGTTAATATTATTTTGAATTTTGTCTTCGGAGTATATCCGCGTAGTATTTATAAATTCTCGACGTTTCGGCCAGCTCTCCCTGGCCATTTTCAAGAGATTAAACAAGATTTTAACTGTCTGATAAAAATAATGTCAGACAGAAACTAATGTCACTTTATGTTAGTCAAGGTTGACTAAATTTGCACCGTCTCTCACTTGACCCATACAAATCGATATCTCAGTGCTGCTTCTCATCATCACCCGGCACAACTACAGTCTGTAATTAACACATTAACTACACGTTCCAAAAGACTAAGCGACATTAACCACATTGACGAAGAACTAAAAACCTTAAGATCAGCTCTGCTTCAAAACGGATACAAAAAATAAAGCAATCACACGATCTTAAAAACGGATTACAACAAAGAAAACCACTGGCAGAAACACCTCCGATTGGCTTAGCCCATTTACCATATGTTAAAGGAACGTCCGATAAAATTAGTAAACTGCTCCAACACCATATTATCAAAACCATCTTTACAGCTAATCGTAAAATTCAAAATGTCCTGAAGAGTCCTAAGTCCTAAGAACGAGTTTTTTTCGTTTTTAGTCCCTGTTTTAAAATTCGTTGGTTTGTTTTAAATGAAACATTTTAGAAGATATTAATTGAGAAAATTTGGGCTAAATATAAACACGGAGAAAACAGAGATTATAGAAATTACAAACAGGATAGAAGGTATAAAGATACAATTAAGAAGGGGAGAAGAAATAAAAGAAAGTGGCAGAAAAAATACTTAGGAACATATACACGACCAGATGGAAGACTTGAGGAGGAGATACTAAGCAGAATACAAAAAACCATGGCGGAAGGGATGCCTGGGTCATAACTAAAAATCTCAAACAAAAACTCAACGCATGTGAGATGAAAGTACTTAGAAAAATTGCGGGAGTGACAAGACTGGATAAAATTAGAAGTGATTTAATAAGAAAAGACTTACAGGTGTAGTGCAAAAAATAGAACGACAACAATTAAGATGGTTCGGAAAATTGGTGAGAATGGACGAGAAAAGAGTGGTAAAGGAGATATGGAAGATTTAAATTGCCGGCAAGAGTAGGGAAGTTAGACCCAGGAGAAAATGGAATACAGGAGTGGCAGATACACTGAAGAAACGAAAACTGACCTGGACCCAAGCGAGACGCGGGCCAATAAATAGAAGTAATTGGAAAAAGATAGTCACCTCTACACCTATGGAAGATGATGGCGAGGATAAGTAAGTAAGGTATAACAAGAAATAATATTCGTAGTCTAGCACGGACTTTGTTCAAAGCATGAAGAAGAAAATGAAAAAAATAAATATTTAAGTGATAATAATGGAGGAGTATTTAATGACAACATTAAACGTTCCTATAAAAATTATTTATTAATTTGAAACTACATCAAATATAAGGAAGTTATGAAAAAAAGTTTATATTATGCTATAACTGCATTCATTTAGTGTGGTTTAATATCGTGGATGGCCATTAAAATTTATCTGAGAACGTACTAAAAATGTATGTCATTCCTCCTTAACATTACATTGAAAGCTTATAAAATTTATAAAACCCGAGAGATTTTTGAAGTTATTTTTGTGAATGTTATGAAGCTAGTTTTCTTAAAATAAAGTAAAAACTCAAGTACCATATAAACAAAAAAGTATACTTATTTCCTATACTCATCACATGCGATGGTTGCACCCGAATGGTCAGACTCTATGAAAGTTTCCAAGTTTGTAAATAAACAGTAAAAGTTTTTTAATTGCTTGGGTTGTTTGTAGGAATTGGTACAGTTCGTAGAAAAATGTGTAATAAATGGAACATTTAAGGGGGAACTAAAAGCACGCAATAAAACAGCTTTCGTAATTCAAATTTTTCTCTCACACTTATTATCAAAAGTACTTACAAATTTGTAAGTAAACAGATTATTGGTTCGAGAATGGCGGTACAGGCTCGATTTTTAAAAAAGTTAATACTGTTAAGCATAAAAAAATATTAAAAACTGGCTAAAAATTGACGTCTGTTTACACCATCAATATTTGTAAACTATTGGCTAAAATTAAAATATCGTCCTGTACCGCCGTTAAGGAACATGTTTTTAATAATTGTTGTTAATTTGAAATAAATTTATTCACAATCTTTTTCTAAAAACTTGAACTAAGAAACCCATTTTTTAAGGAAATTTCACTTGTACTTTCCGAAGCGAAGGCGCTGCAATACCCCACCATTTTATCGCCGTATGTCTGTTCTACAACATACAACACAAAAAATGACAGGAAAATCTAAACGTCAATTTATTCTTATAGAATCTATACCAGTATTTCTTAAAGTGTGGTCTGCGAAGCCCTGGAGGCCCGGAATCTATCTGAAGGGGTCCCCCAACCCAAGCCTTTTTTATATTCGAAAATCATTCAAATTTATTGACCAGGCTAAGTTAAAAACAAAATATTGTCCACTAAACTATTTATTGTAAGCTATTGGTAACAAGTTTGAGAAACATTGATCTATACTATAGAATAGATCATGGGGCGAACATTTTTAAATAGTAAAAGCAACTACTATAGCCGAAAAACATCAGCAAGACGTAGAATGGCAAGAGCAAGAGAGTATGTTTAATTAAAAGAGTTCGTTAAAATCAGTACAAACTAACTGTACCATTCTTATAGTATCATTACCTTTATTATGACCTTCCTTTAATTCTCCTAACTGCATGTATATATTTTTGAATCCGGGATTATATGGAATTGACACTCATTTAATTTTCAAAAACACTATTTAATCTGGTGTCTAGTAGATTCATTACAATTTCAAAAAATTTCAGCCGCGCAAAATTGAATTCACTTAAATGAATATATATTTTTGTAAAGGCAAGTGACCAGTTCTATTGTATAGATAGATATATGAATGCTACTTGACTGTTTATAGTATTTCTAAAACAATACATAATTAAAATCTTATATATACATAACTCTTTCTTTAAATCTAAACAAATGCGTGAAGAAAACATAGTCACTGTACCTGGTCAAGCAATAAATATTGGCAATTCCGATGTTGTTTTGGGGGAAATTAATTTAAATGAAAATACCTGGTAAAATATTTTATAAAAAATTTTGTACCTAATAATAACTGCAATAACTAAAAAAGAACATATTTTTTTACTTATAATGATATAAACCATAAATTAGATGATTTCGAAGTTGAGGAACAATTAAATTTTAATGAATCTGATGCCAAATTAGATGAAATGCGATTAGTTGATGTAGGTTTCTTTATGCAACAAATTCAAGAAATTGTGCACACTCCATTTTTATGTACAATCCGAGATATGCATTTCATTAGGGACACAAAAAACGGATTTTATTCCAATTTACATTTCAAATGCAAAGTGTGTCATACACAAAATGTTATATCAACTGCTAAAAACGTTAATAATTGTCCTGATAATAAAGAATTAAATTTAAATACAAAAGCGGTAAGTGCAATGATTGCAACAGGCAATGGATATGCATAGATGGAGGGAATTTTTGCCACCTTTAATGCCCCTTGTATATCCACACCAACTTATATTAAACATCACAATTTTTCTATTTATTTCTTCTTTTTATAGGAAATATGAAATAATTAAAACTATTTATACATTGAATTTATATTGATTATTACAGTAAAAAAACTTTAACTTTGTAATATTTAATTTTTCTAAAAGTAATACTTACTATAAAATTTACGCCTTTAGCTGCTAAGATCTAATAGGCTGCTAGGAAAACGCTTTCAGGGTTAAAAATAGACAATGATAGACTGCTAAGATAAAGAGTGATGAACGAATTTTTGGCGGGGAAATAGGGAGGGGGAAATTAGTTTTGCTATATTGTTTTCTGCTAGTGTACTAGAAAAAGATGTAAATATGACATGTGTATTATTACTTCTGCAAAAATTGACACTTCGACTAAGATTTAGTTCCCCCTTAACAAAGGGATTCAGCAGTGGCGTAGTTAGAGTTTGTGCCGCCTGGGGCGGGCCCTGAGTTTGCCGCCCCTCTAAATAAGGGTTGCCAACTCTTGATTTTTCCAAAACAAAACCGGGAACGACACAAACGAGTGGGGGGGGGGTAAATAAAATGCGCCGCAGGCGTTTTTTTTTAAAATTGTCGATGTTCAAACGTGTTTTAATGCAAAGTTAGATAATGTAGAGTACTTTACCATCATCCAAAATTACAGTTTTATGGCAGAACATATTCTGATTTTTATTTTTTTAACAATCAGATTGCACCCGCCCCCACAAAATTATTTTCAATAAGGGTAAAAACTTTCGCTAATAGTTCCATGATTGAGACCGGTACTTAAAAATATATGAAGAATGAAAAAGAATATGGATCTGAAATTTTGGTTATGACCATAATGGCATCTGGCCTGTTAATTGAAAATATTTTCAATATGGCGACACTTCCGGAAATACCGGAAGTTGACGTCTACTTTCTTATTTCAAATACAATGGTCTATTTTTTATTGCGTATTTGGATTTAAAACGTTATTTTAGAGGGACTTTTATTGACATTCCCTAAACCTAAGTGCAGTAATTTTTTAGATTTTTGGACTTTTTTGAACATTTTTTGATTTTTATAGTGATGCTTAATATTATCGTACGCCGCCATTTTTGAAGAAAAAACGCTTAAATTTAGACCATGTCTAGAAGAAACCCTGGAGTACAACCTGGAATTTTTGCAGTCGAAGGTTTGGTAATTTGTTGTTGTGATAAACATTAGAAATATTTGAACATAATATAAATTACAATAAACTACATTACTGCAGATTCCGACTTTTTTACCTTGGTAACTTGTACCAAATGAGTTTTAAAAGGTTTTACACCTTGTTTTGTTTTTGTTTTCACAGCCTACTATAATTTTCTTTAAAAAAAAAAAACTAAAAAACCTCCGTAACTTGCATATTATTGAAAATAAATACATCAACCCTTATATCTTTGGAATGACAAAAAAATAAGGAATTTAAATAAGTCATAACCAACTATGGGTTCCATTTAAAAAAATACATTTTGTCACAACTCGAATTTCGTTTTTTTTTTTTGAAAAATTTACTACGCCACTGCATTCCTATTAAAAAAGTGCCTGTAGAAAGTAAAAATTATTTTTGTTTATTTTCATAAACAAGCGAGATATAGTCATAAAACGAAAAGTCGAAAAATCGAGTTATCGGCGATAACTCGAAAACAAAAGACGATAACCAATTTTAGTTTTCACCATTAGGTTTTTCTCGAAAAAAGAGATCGAGGATGCGCTTTCCGTTTTTTGATACCTCTTATAGTTACAGAGATTCCCTATTAAAACATCGAAATTTTCCCACCCTGTACACAACCTAAAACTAGGAAATTTTTAAAATTTTGATTTTAATTTTATAAAAACTAATAAGCACAGGTTTTGAGATTATTTTTAATACTTTACAATAGATTTATTACACTATTGTAAATTTTTTTTAGTAGAATATATTAATTTAGTGTCAATAAGAAATAACAAAGTTGATGATGTTACAAGACGTACGAAACGTGTTCAATTAGATACACGCGTAGCTGATACAAATTGGTTGGAAAGTAGTGATTTTAGGTTTTCAATAACAAAAAACAAGTTTTTCCGTTTTTTTTTTAAATAAGTTCTACACTAAGAAGCTTTGGATTTTTAATGAGCACAATGCGTATCTTTCATCTACTTGAACCTATTCTATAACTCTTAAATAACATTTTCAATATGTCTCGAATGTTTAAAAGAAACAGATGATCATTTTTAGGGCTTAATTTTTGTTTAGGTTCCAGCTTGTGCATTCCTCGTTGCATTAAATGCTCGTTAGGTCGTGACTGATCCTTAGACGATCTAAGGGGATTTGGGCTACACCGTTGCAGCTTGCAAGTCGGTTAAAAATGTACTCACGAAGTTTTACTAGGAACAACATACACGTCAGCTCCCATTTTTTGATCACATCTTTATATTGGACAACGAAGGAACACGCGAGTTGCTTATGTAATATGGCAGCATCATGTATTTTTAAAAAGAATAATTGAAAAAAGAATCACACATAAACCGAAAAAGAGTGGACACGCTTTCATCACCCTAAAAATAGCACAAGAAAGAGACCCAGCGCACAAGCCACTAATGCTTTTCATCAAGGCAACAGGGAATCAATACGATATAATAAAGAGTGTTCAAATCCACTGAGAATCTAAGAGCAATACCATTTGATACAGTGAAATATTACGGAAGCATTTTTTTACTTAGTTTACTACTTCGTTTTCTAAGACACATGCGTCCTTACGTTGTCTGTCAAATTTATTACGACATTTATGTGTTTGTTAAATGCCACATAAATGTCACAATAAAATAAAATATATTTAGTGCACCAATTGCCACAGGGAATGTATTTTAAATTGTTTTTCGAAAGCTTTAAGAATTTTACTGAAGTTTTTAATAATTAAATTAATTTATACAGAGTGTTGCATGACCAAACGGGCAAACTTAAGGAGCATATTCCATGAGTCAATTTAAGCAAAAAAATGTTATACAGGGTGTGTATAAATTGGCGGAAGCGCTACACGTGACGATGTTCTTTGTAAAATTCTAAGTCGAAAATCTTGATACAAAAATGTTGTACCATGTTTCCTATGGCCTCAGGAACCATTTAAAGAAAAAAAAATTGGCAACATTGCATACATTGATTTGCGTTTGGACATTTTTTTATCAGCAATTTTTACTTAATTATTTACAAGTTTTGTTCGAACTAAAAGCCTTCAGTTCGTAAACATAGCTGCAAACTTTTGGGTATCGTAAAACACAAACTAGAAATAATTACGAGAAAAACAGAGATGACAGCTAATGACAATGTTGCCATATGTATTATTTTCATTCAAATCAGTGATTTACATATTTTCAACACCAATTTTTGAAAGGAAGAACACAATATCTAGGAAAAAATACTATTCGAAATTTATTTTTATTCCAAATTGCAGCTTTTTCATTTGCAAGTATTAAATAACAACGCTTATTAAAGGACTAAATGTCAAAACTTTGAGGACCTCTTGCAGACACAGCAAGCATGGTACAACATTTTCGTAATTAAGATTTTTGACTTAGAATTTTACGAAGAACATCGCCACGTGTAGCGCTTCCGCCAATTTTTACACACCCTGTATAAATCATAGTCCAAAACTCGATTGTTATCGAGTAATAGACCTTTAAATTTTATTTAAAAAAAAGATCAATTGAAACATAAAAAAGTATGAAATACCGCTTTTATCTTCTAAAATATTAATTTAACAACAAAATGTTTTTTATAAAAGATACCAACTTAGTTATTTTAAATAAAACACCCTGTATATTATTTCATTTTTGGATTCCTCTTTAAATGTACTTTGTAATATGTGAAAGGTCATATAGGCCCAAAACTAACCGTTTTCGAGTAATTCACTTGTTTTTGAAAATTTTGATCGATGTAGTAGATATGTACATTCAAAAATTTTCAATATTTAAGAAATATCTGGTGACAACCGAAATTCGTTTGTAAGGTATGCTTCCAATAGGTTCGTATAAGATCTGTATTATTTAAAATTTTATACAGGGCGTTTGTTACTTTTGATCGAATTAGTTGAATTTTGAGTACCTATTATTAAGTAATTTTTTAAATCGAATAATTTTTATTTAATTTGAATATTCTTACAGAAAATGTTATTGACATCGTCTTTTTTTGCGGTTTAATTGTTAATTTTTTTCCAGTCTGTCCCCATGGCCTACTATGAAGTTTTGTATTTGATGTTGACATTAAAATCGCGATAGTTTGGCAAATAATCATTTTACGTATAAAGTATACCACGCTCTTTTAATAGACGTGAAATTCTGTATCAGGGTAGGCAAAAATAATTAAAATTTAAGGTTAAAAAAAAAATGACGTAGATATTCTCAATTCTACGAATTCGATAAGAAGTAACAAACTCGCTGTATAAAATTTTAAAATATTATATAACACAAATCGTGTATAAAGTTATCGGAAGTATAACATCCAGACGAATTTTGGTTGTCACCACATATTTCTTAAATATCTACTTAATACGAGTATTTCTAAAAGTGCTCAAAATTTTCGGAAAAAAAAATAACTACTCGAAAACGGTTAATTTTAGACCTTTCACATTTTATAAAGTACGTTTAAAGAGGAATCCAAAAATGTAATAATATACAGGGTATATTATTACATTCATTAACAGCATATTACGTTATTTAAAATAATAAAGTTGGTTACCACAGCAAATAAACCGTAAAAAACAAAACAAAATCGAGTGTACCATAAAGCGCAAAAAAGATAGCGATGCATCTTTAAAAAAAAAAAAATTTTTTTCGTCAATCAATATTTTAGAAGAGAAAAGCGGTATTTCATACTTTTTTTATGTTAATATTGACTTTTTTTAAAAATAAACTTTAAAGGTCTATAACTCGATAACCATCGAGTTTTGGACTATGGTTTATATAACATTTTTTGCTTAAATTGACTCATGGAACATGCTTCTTAAGTTTGTCCCTTTGGTCATGCAACACCCTGTATATTAGCGAAATTATAAACAAGAAGACGGCATAACATTAGAGGAACTACAGCAAGGATTAAAGAAATTAAAAAACGGGAAAACGCCAGGACATGACAGAATAACAAGCGAAATGATGAAAACTATGGGACTCAAAGGAACACTTTTACTATTAGAAGTCATGAACAAGGCATGGTCAGAAGAAATAATACCGAAAGACTGGGAGATTGGGATGATACTGCCGATATTTAAGAAGGGGGACAACAAAGATTGCAATAATTACAGAGGCATAATGCTTCTCAGCACAGCACTAAAATTGTACGAACAAATACTAGCACAGAAGCTAACAAATATATTAGATGAGACATTAACAGAATCACAAAGTGGATTTAGAAAAGGTAGGAGTGTGCAAGATCATATATTCACAATTAAACAGATTATAACTAAAACACAACTAAAAAGAGAAAAAGCATACTTCGCATTTATAGACTTGCAAAAAGCATTCGATAAAGTATCTAGACAAAAAGTGTGGGAGATCCTTGAAGAAAGAAAGATAGATACCAAACTAAGAAAAAATATTAGCTGCTTGTATAAGACAACAATAAATTATGTGGCAACAAAAAACATGAAATCGGATTCTTTCAAGACAGAAGATGGATTAAGACAAGGAGGAGGTATGAGCCCCATATTGTTTACGATTTTTATGGACAGTATAATTAAAAAATGCAAACGAAATGTTAAGAGTTTATTAGTAGGAAACAAAAATTTACAGAAAGTCGAAGTATCAGAATGTGCGTTCGCAGACGATATAGTGATTATGGCTAAGAATGAAAGGAACCTAAAAACCAATATGAAAATTTGGAAAGACGTACTGGAAGAGAATGGAATGGAAATTAATCACAAGAAAACAAAAGTGATGACGATAAACGAAGAAAATGAGAATATAAGCATAGAAATTGAAGGAGAAAAATAGAAACCTTACAATATTTTGACTACCTCGGTGTAACGATTGAAAATTCAGGACAACAAGAATTAGAAATAAATAAGAGGATCGAAAAGGCAATAAAAACCTTTTACGCCATAGACAAAACCTTTATTAATAAACAAGAAGTCACCAAAAAAACAAAAATGAGCGTGTACCGTGCTATATATAGACCAATTTTGACATTTGGGTGCGAGTCATGGGCATTAACATCGAGCCAAAAAAGTAAAATACAAGCGACTGAAATGAAATTTTTAAGAAGAGTAAGAGGCGTAACAAGAAAAGACAAAATACGAAATGAACAGATTAGAAATGAACTGGAAGTAGAATCTATTCTGGAATTCATAGAAACTAGGCAACTGAGCTGGTGGGGGCATCTACAAAGAATGGACACAAGAAGACAGGTAAAGAGAGTGTGGGAAGCAAGAATACAAACAAGGAGGAAAAGAGGAAGACCGAGAGAAACATGGGAAAAGGCAGTAGCAAAAACCTTGGAGAAGAAGGGAAAATCGTGGTGCGAAGCGAAAGAAATGGCACAGAACAAAAAACAGTGGCGAAAATTCATGTACAATACATAGATGTGCACACCTCCCTACACCTACGGGTAGAAGGGAATTTGATTATATATATATATATAAACCATAACTGTACAACTTATGGTTAATGGTTTTAAGTAACTATAGTTTTCTTGGACTGCTAATTATTTTTGCTAATAATTAATTCGGTGTTATAAATTTTTTTAATATGTGGTCAGTTTTTTAAATATAAGCATATTATAAAATCTTAATCTTGCTTAATAATTTAAAGAACTTTATCTTGTTTCAAATGGATTGCGAAAAGAAGATTTCAATTTGTATGTTTGTAATCGATGAAACCAGCTTTTATTTTTAATTATTTAAATCGAGATCGCTGGGTTTATGTAGCAAATTAAACTTCTGTGTGAACACTTACCTATCTTTTAACCGGAAATAAACTTCACGGTTATATTTAAAAAAAAACTGTTTAAGACAAGAACTACAGCTGATAGGAGTTTCTACTTCATGGTAAATTAACTTAAAATCTAAGGTCACGTAAGTAAATTGTTCCTAAAGCAAATTCGTTAACCTTACTTCCAAACAATAACAAGTTATTGTGTTAATATGCATCTTTGAGCAGCGTTATATGATTTTATAAATTGGCAATAAAAAAGGTAATAAATACTTTTTATGTGATGTTGTTTATAATGCTCCATTAACTGTTATTGTATTTAAGCAACATTTTCTATACCATCGTAGCTAAAATTATCTTTTTATTAAACCCATAGCCAACTATAGTTGCCATTTAAAAAAAGTAAAACTTGGTTTATATCTCAATAATCAAGTGTGCTATAACTTTTTAGATATATTTTTCTAATTCTTCGTTAAAATATCTACATGAATCATTTCCCATTTTGATTGTAACGTAAGTGGCTATGGAATTATTTACCATTGAATAAATCGTCTGTTTTTTCAAAAAATTTAAAAAACTTAAAAGTGTACAGTGTGGTCTATTTTCGATGCCCATACAGGGTATCTCGGTTATTATCAGAGATAGAAAAAAACTAAATACATAAACTCGATTTATTTTTTCGAGAGAAATTTATTGCCGTAAACAGATTTTTGATATCTTTTTTAATTTTCGAAATATAGCCAAAAACCGATTTTTGGCACTTTTCAAAAATGTTAAATATCTCGCTTAAACAAAAAGATAAATAAAAACTTTAAAGACATTTTTGGCATGATTTTTTGTGCTTAATAAGATAGCGATGTTCAATTGTTTTTTACTCATATTAATGCCGATATATTACATCTAACTTTCTTATTTTAAATGGCAACTTTAGGCAAATTATATATTTTTGAAAAGCGCAAAAAATAAGCTTTCGATTCATGTCAAAGCCAACTATGGTTGTCATTTAAAATAAGAAAGTTAGGTGTAATATATTGATATTTGTATGAGTAAAAAAAAATTGAACATAGCCATCTTATTAAGGACAAAAAACCATGCAAAAAATGTTTTTAAAGTTTTTTTCTATCTTCTCGTTTAAACGAGATATTTAACATTTTTGAAAAGAGCCAAAAATGGTGTTGGCTTAATTTCGAGTATCAAAAAAGACATCAAAAATGTTAAATATCTCGCTTAAACGAAAAGATAGAAAAAAACTTTAAAAACATTTTTGTATTTGGGAGTCGTTGTGTTAATTTTGAGTTTATTTCACAATGCAGCAAATTGTTTGTAAGATCGAAGTGCCTGTGGGATGATTTTAAAAATTAAAAAAAATTGTCAGTAGCAAAATTTCATCAAATGATTTCTGAAAAACCAACCCTACCAGCATCAATGCATGTATTGGTTTCTTCGCATGCGTGAACTATACAGGGTGTGTAAAAATTGGCGGAAGGGCTACACGGGGCGATGTTCTTCGTAAAATTCTAAGTCAAAAATCTTAATACGAAAATGTTGTACCACGCTTGCTGTGTCTGCAAGAGGTCCTCAAAGCTTTGACATTTAGTCCTTTAATAGGCGTTATTATTTAATACTTGCAAATGAAAAAGCTGCAATTTGGAATAAAAATAGATTTCGAATAGTATTTTTTCCTAGATATTGTGTTCTTCCTTTCAAAAATTGGTGTTGAAAATATGTAAATCACTGATTTTAATGACAGTAATACATATGGCAACATTGTCCTTAGCTGTCATCTCTGTTTTTCTCGTAATTATTTCTTGTTTGTGTTTTACGATACCCAAACGTTTGCAGCTATGTTTACGAACTGAAGGCTTTCAGTTCGAACAAAAAATGTAAAAAAAATGTCCAAACGCAAATGAATGTATGCAATGTTGCCAATTTTTTTTTCTTTAAATGGTTCCTGAGGCCATAGGAAGCATGGTACAACATTTTTGTATAAAGATTTTCGACTTAGAATTTTACGAAAAACATCGCTCCGTGTAGCCCTTCCGCCAATTTTTACACACCCTGTATATTAATAAATGTATTGCCCAGTAAACGTATTTGTTTTCTTTTGACCCAATTATGTTCACTAATAAGCCTACTTTCCTATCAAAAATCGTACCGATTGGCTCACTCTGTATAAACAACCCCTTTGCATAAGTGAGTGTTAGTGCCAGATTTTGGGAGTTGAGTTGATGAGAATAAACTTATTGGTTTCGCTTGAAAATCAAAGAAGTTTCTCTATAATGTCTCATTTATACACATGATGTGTTTTCATGGCTTACAACAAACGTGTTAAAATAGTTACATGACTAGAAAGATTAGGAAATTTACTGTCTACTTTTGATTTTAAACTATAATTATGTTATTTGAAACAAGTTTAAAAAGACGTTTTTTCAGATTACATCAAAAGGTTGAATGATATTGTTTGCGAATGAACATTGTGTGAAACGATTCCTGTCATTTTATGGAATATGCTTTGCAGCAAACCAAATGATGGAATGAATAAAGATCTCTGATACACACTGACTGTTTTGGGAGTATTTTAAAAGTAACTTTCATGGACTAGAAACGCGTTTTGCAGGCTTGAGGTTTTAGAACTATTTTCGTATTTAAATTACTAGTTCACTTGTACCTACTCACGTTATTTCATTGACGTTTTTCCTACAAACTATGTTATCAGACCAGAATAAAAAGGCTCATTTAAATAGCCCAATACGTAGTAACTACTGACTGCAGAGGATTAAGACAGAAATTCAGCAGTCTGATGGCGCTGCATAATGCAGAGTTCGCCCCTGTTTAGAAATACAACTTTCATTATGCAACGGGTGTGATTATTGACTACATAATGCGTACAGTGTACAGTTTGAACTTTGTCTATCATTACGAAACCACCGATACTCATTATGAACTATAATTATAACGTTTTCTTACTAATTAAAATAATGATGGTACATTAAAACTATCGGGAGACTTTAAGTTGATATATTTAAATGTCTGTGACATTAAGGTAATTACAGCTTATTTTTTAGCGCAATTTTCTAGCGAAATTGCGCTTGTTAACTCATGATTTCTGTTCTGTGCGTCTGTGCGCACCAATCTTGCACTTCTATCTACTCCTCAACCAGACCACCTAGAGACTTCGGGTTTTCGGCATTATGTTAAGGAAGGTCTAATCTCGGAAACGCACAAAAAAATCCAGAAAAAGATTTTGGAGTTCCTAGAAATTCCGGAAAAACTCATAAAACTCATGATTTCTGTTCTGTGCGTCTGTGCGCACCAATCTTGCACTTCTATCTACTCCTCAACCAGACCACTTAGACTTCGGGTTTTCGGCATTATGTTAAGGAAGGTCTAATCTCGGGAACGCACAAAAAAAATCCAGGAAAAGATTTTAGATTTCCTGGAAATTCCAGAAAAACTCATAAAACTCATGATTTCTGTTCTGTGCGTCTGTGCGCACCAATCTTGCACTTCTATCTACTCCTCAACCAGATCACCTAGAGACTTCGGGTTTTCGGCATTATGTTAAGGAAGGTATAATCTCGGGAACGCACAAAAAAAATCCAGGAAAAGATTTTGGATTTCCTGGAAATTCCTACAAAATTCCGTTTTTTGCAAATTTCTCGGCAACCATTAGCTATCGAGTTGAAACAAATTGCAATCGATAGCTTCTAAAATTTACAATAATATTAGAAAAACAATTAATCAAAAGTCTTTCCTTTATGCTTCACCCTTAAGGTGAAAAAATTGCGCTAAAACACTCACTGAGTTTTTATTACTTGTTTTTATACAAGACATTTTTTTTGTATCTAAAATCAATCAGAGTATATTACAAATTTTAGGAAACTGATACGAGAACTTTTAAAAATCACGACGATGGGCAGTTTACAAAGTGATCATTATTAATTGCGTTCTAAAAATTTTATAACAAAAAACTAAATTTTAAAACTAGTTGAAACATGAACTTTAAAAATGTGTAAAATGATTATATACAAACCATAGAAATTTGTTTATTGAGAGGGATGTCTAGGGTGACCAGATCAGTTCAACTACAAATCGGGACATGAGGTCAAAAAAAACACACACACATACGCAGTGGCGTAGCGAGGGTAAATGGCGCCCGGGGAATAGTATTTTTTTCGCCCCCCCTTCGGCCGTTAAAAAGTTGTTTTATTTATTCAAATACACTGTAATGATAATGAGAACAAATTTTAAAATTATTTTGGCAATTTAGTTTTCTGGCTTTAAATAAGTGAAATAAACGCAACAATATTTTGCCTTCTAGGCGCCCTCCAAGACTGGCGCTCGGGACATCGATGCTCCCTTCCCCCCCTTGCTAAGCCACTGCACATACGCACACACTTGACACACTACACGCACTCGTGAGTAGAAGTTATTGATCACGATCGGATTAGATAGTTGATTTTTGTGGAGACGGACATAGCGACAAGAAAATACAGTGTTTCCAACGACTTTTACGAAATATCAACATTTCATTGTGAATTATCTACGAGGGACGTTCAAATATAAACAGGAATTTTCATACTCTGTTCTTGTAAAGAGTTCAAACGTAATCATGACTCCGTGGGCAAACACTGACATGTTTGAACCTGTCAATAGTGGCCTAATTTATCTTTCCATCATCGCTGTAAGTTGCAATCAACAGATCAGAGCAGGAGGTTTATAACGCAGCAAATTATCACTCGATTTTTGACTAACGAAGATGTCATTCCGTCTCAGATTCATGCGAAACTTAAAAATTGGTTTGTAGATGAGTCTCTCTCTCTCAATCAAGAGTGGTTGATTGGTGCAAGCCTTTTAAAGAAGGCCGGGTAAGAGTTAAAAATGAATCGGTCGAGAACCACAACCGATGAAGACAAGCTTAACTAACGTTGATTCACTAATTCGAGACGATCGGAGACCAACTACTGTCAGAGAAAACGCTAAGAAACTTAAAATAAGTGTTGGTAATGTGGAAACATTACTTAACCTTCGAGCGGGCGCGCCTAAAATTATAACATCAGCAGGCGCGCAGGATAAATTTTATCTCGTGCGTTATTTGTATGTATTTTGCTGATTTAAAATATTTTGACGGTTCCGAGGGTCATATTTTTGTTTATTATTTATTGTTGAATAGTTGTGGCATACCTAGGTCATAAGGGCATTCATTTTTTTATGTAATTTTATATTCTTTTGATGGTGCAAAAATAAAAATTTCAGTTGTCTATGTAATAGGTACGTAGTTTTATTTGCAAAAATAATCAAAATATATTCCAAATTCAATTGTAACATAACATAAATTCATAAACATAAGAATAATAACAAAATAATAAAATCAAAAAGTATTCTCAAAGAATAATAAATTATTATTATTAATACTATTATTATTATTATTATATATAGCAAAATAGTTATTTATGTATCAAGGCCAAAAACGTAGTCGAGGCCAGCAAACAGTCAAGGCCGAAAACGTACGTTTTGGCCGAGGTGCATATTACATTTTTTGTGCGATCGAATTAAAAACAATTTAAATTTTTAGTATTTTCCAAAAATATAGGTTAGAAACTACGTGACATTCTGTCACTGACAGATGACGGCGTATGTACTGCATTACCGGCCCTCTCCTTAGCAACGGCCGTAAAAGTTCCTTTTTCGGCCGTTGCTAAGGGTAACGGCCTGAAAAGTAACTTACGGCCGTTGCTAAGGATAGGGCCGGTAATGCAGTACTTTATGGTTGCTAACGCGTCCGTCAAACAGCTGTTTCTAGTACGATCGCACAAAAACATTGTTTTAGGAAGACCTTTGGGTTAGACGGCGCCGGAAACTCTACAAAAAAAGTTATCGCCAAAAATCTTAAAAAGGTATAAATTTTATCACTGCGCGCTCGCTCGAAGGTTAAAGATCATCTTAAATTTAGCAAGGCGTGTGCCAGGTGGGTTACCCGTCCTTTGATGCCTGAACCCAAAAAAAAAAGATTGGTAGCTGTCATACAACTTCTGCAGCGTTATGAAAAGGACGGAGTTTTTTAACTCCATAGTAACCTGTGATGAAACAGGGTGCACTACTTCACTCCAGAGTCAAAACGAGCAAGCATGCAAAGGCGACATTCAAGCTCACCACCACCACGGAAAACCTAAACTTCATCTTAACCTGGAAAAATTATGGCCACTTTGTTTTGGGATTTAAAAGAAATTTTTTACCTCGATTTTCTAACAGAAAACAGAACTGCTGAGTACTATTCCAATGATTTTAATAGAGAAAGTGTAGCCAGCGATTCGTTCCAAGAGGAGAGGTGCCCAGGATTCAGTTTGTTTCATCCAGCACAATGCTCGCCCTCACACTGCCACTTTGACGATGGAAACGCTGCGGAAACTCGTGTGATGTTTTTCCTCATCCCCATACAATCCAGATTTAGGACCATCGAACTTTCATCTCTTCGGTGTACTTAAAAAAAAATTGGGAGGGAAGAAATTCAAATCTAATGAGCAGGTTATTGACGTTGTCCAAGAATGGGTCTACATGCAGTCAAAAAATTGTATTCATCTGAAAGAAGAAACTTTCTGGGCGCTGAAACTAGTGTATTGCAGTGGCAGGAGACTACATAGAAAATAAAGTGAAGTCGTTTCATTGTGTCCAATAAATAAAGTTTAGCTGATAAACTCCTGTTTATATTTGAACATCCCTCGTATATCTGATGACTGAAAATGTGAGAATTTGAAAATGGCGACACAAAATAGTCCCGAAAATATTTCTTGGGAAGATCGGGACATCGAACCAAAAATAAGGACAAGGATTTTCGAAACTTCTGGTCAGCCTAAGGATGTCTTAAGTTTACATCTAACTTTCAGAAAATTTCATAACCGGAATTCTAAAGACAGTAACTTCAAAAAGACGAAAAACAATCACTAATAAAGCAAAGTTAATCTATATATATAAAAGAGCTTGTTTGTTTGTGTGTTTGTTTGTTCGCTATAGAATCCTATAGGTCCGTTAACCGATCGGGACCAAATTTGGCACAGTTACTATTTAGGACCTAACGGATCAAACGTCGTATAAAGAACGGCCGGAAATACCCGGGAACGGCCGGAAACGTCCGTAAAGCGCGAGCGCGCAGCGCGAGTAGTCTGTAATTGATAATCTGGGAACGTCTGCAGGGCGCGAGCGCGGAGCGCGAGTAGTCTGTGATTGATAAAAGAGAATTGTAATCACCCGTGCAACGCCGGGTAAATCGCCTAGTTAGATATACCTAAATGAATGTGTTTCTTAGAAGGTAGTTCTAAAATTTACATTTGACTCACCAAACTGTTAAATAATTTTAAACACGATTTCTATTAGACATCCAATAGTTTATCCCTTAGTGCCCATTTACCTCATAATTTGTTTTCATATTGAATGTTTTCAACTAATTACAGCCAATAGAATACCATAAATGCAAACTATAGATTAAGATTGTTACGAAGTTCTTATTTGGTCTTTCTTGCCAGTACGTTTTTAAATGATTCATCCTAGCAATTGCTCAATACGAAAATGACGATTCGTTAAAATGCATTTAATTGGAGAAATATTTATAGAACAATAGTCACAGATTTTATCATTTTTAATTGCATTTTTTAATTATGCGGCAAATTTTAACGATCGACTATGATTATTGCGCTCAATTGTTATTACCCAACAGTTGCACTATCCTAATTCTTTGTTTTGCTAAACCAACCAAAACTATCACAAACTATTAATTCTGTAACCTGTTTATAGTGAAGATGTCCGGTTGATGTGCATTTGTATTTTTAATAAATACCTGTAATATTAATATTGGTGTTATAATGAGATATAACAAATTCGTTTTTAAATTTTAAAAAGTTCATATTTGAATTTTAACGAAAAATGGTAAATAAAATTACTAAAAAAAAATAATTCACAACTGTATAACGAGATCTATTAAAAATAATATTATGACAGCATTTCCCCTTTCGCTAACCGTACATCAGCTACAAAATCTTGGCTGTAGGTTAAACTTCTTAAGAAATCTAGAATCTGGTTGCAAACAGCCAAAAATTTATCAAAAGCTTATGTTCCTTCTGTTGTAAAACAGAGTTTTAATCCACTGTCTATTATTGTATTGCTTTGTGCAGTCGCGGTGAATAATGTACAGGGTGTACTGCTTAATTCGGCCCACTATGGGAATTTTGATTGGTATAAGAGGAGACTTAATTAAATTAGCAAAAAATTACTATAATATAGGGGAAGATGGTATATACTGGGACATGGTATATAGTGGGACAATAGAGATTTTGGCCATCTGTTACCCCGTACTTGAAGTTTGTTTACATCAAAATAGCGGTTAAGCAGTCCCATTATATCCTGTCTACAGTATGTGTCGTAAACAATGTCATAGTGACTTGCGCATGTGAGGCATGTTTGGTAACTGCACATTGTTTTTTGGTGGTTATTCAGTTTATGTGCTAAAACTTTTTTATTTATTTACCAACAATTAGAAAATTTGGTGTAGGTGTACCTTACAGTATATTAAATGTATGTACAATGTTAAAACTTAAAATAATCATACATGTTTTTCATTAAATCGTTGCTTTTAAAAATTGATCACATGGTGCATTGTGGGACAATGATGATAATCAGGTAAATTTTCTGAAAAAGACTTCCGACTTTAGATTTTCTTTCTCTAAAAACAGAGATAAAGACTGTGTTGAAAAAAAAAATATTCTGTGTAGGTTAAGCGCACCGACTACGTTTGGGGGCACTGAAAAAACAAAGAAACATTTTCAATTTTAGTTTTTATTTTTCAAAGTACAATGTCTAAATGCCCATGAAAAGTGAGTTTTTAAAATAAAAAATTAAAATTAAGCTTTTATTTAATTACTTATGCTTTATTTCATATATATTTTTTGCTGTCCCACAATGTACCACGGGGTGGTTTATGTGGGGACAAGTGGTGTATAGTGGGACAGTCCCTCTATTTGTGTACCTTTATTTTAAAAAAATATTTTTTTGTATATGCAATGATAAACTAAAGCAATATGAATATCTCATATCAATTTGAGGTATGCAAATTAAGCCGTTCAAAAGTTACGCAAAATTTAAAAAAAGTGTCCCAGTATATACCACCTTCCCCTAACTCAATCCGTAGTTATATTCAGATGTTTTAAGAAATGTAATTCATTTTGACGTTTACGCGGCGGCAACGCTAAAACGCCCGTCAATTCTACCCAATATGAACATAAACAAACCATTGTAACCACCAAAATCCAAAATGAATCGTTTTGTATTGGAATATTTAATGGTGCCTGTTTACTTATTTTATTTTTTACTCAAACACTGTTTAACGAGAAAAATTAAAAATTAAAAAAAATACAAAATGAACCAAGCTTTAAAAACATAATTTAAATTATAAAATTTCAACCCACCAAAAAATTCTGATAAAAAAACCAACAGGGGTTGCACTTTTCAGCCCCCTGTGAAGGTGGGAAATGATTGAAAATATATTACTATGGGAAACCTTTTAATTAGTAAAAAAACATCTACCAAATATCATTCTCCTACATTTATCCAAATTTAAGAAATAAAATAAAAACCTAATTTTACCGCTCCCCTTTAGGGAGGTGTAACTGCGAAAGGAAAAATTTGTACTTTTGTAGGTATATGTAAGACTCCCCTTAATTTTTGATAAGGAATCACCTCCCGATATTTTTTTTGCAATATTTAAGAAACACCCAGTATATTTTATGCAAAATTGGCCCACTATCTACAGGGTGAGTCATTAGTGGGAGATTGGTCGATTGTGGATAAACGGTTTGAGATAGAAAGTTGATTCACACGGTATTTCACACAGGTTTTTCTTCCGAACACGATAAAAATATTTTTAAATATACAGGGTGAGCCACCCCTCTGGAACCAATAGCAACTTTTATATTTCAAATACAACACCCCATTTTTTATTTAATATTCTTGACCGCCTTCATTTTAGCTTTACATCGATATAAAATACTACAGGTTTTTATGCGACCTCGTCACTAAAAAAAAAATAATTTTAAAATTTTTTCAAGGTTTTAAGTCTTTATTTAAAAAATTCCCTTGAAGTTATTTTTTGAACTACAGTGTTGTAATTTGGTTAGGACATGCAGAAAACATCGCTCTATTCGCTCGATACGAAAAAGTTTGAATCACGCATACAGGGTGCTCATAAATAGGTGGCAACTTCAATGAGTTTCAAAAGCTCGTAACTCAATTTTTTCAAAAATGCAAACCCCTGTATGTTCTTGTCATCGAATTCGTCTTTAAGAGAGCTTCATTTTTTGTTAAGTATGTCCTATACACAAAACTCATACTTTTCGAGATATTCGAATTTTTTTCTTCTAATCGTTGTAGAAGCAAATAGAGTGCCGTGGAAATCGAAAAAACTTACTGTTCATACTTCACTAACGACAAAAACTTGTCATTTATATCTTAAATTATTGCATTTCCACGATAAATTTTACTTTACAAGAGAAAATTGATATGGTTTATTCGTTTTTAATTTTTTAACCGATTGGTTAAAATAAAAACCGATAAACTTGCCATTTTAACCACACCTTTATCGTATGAGTTTTGAAGTCTGTACTTTACGCACGATGAATCAATCAATCAATCATACGTATAAATATATTAATATATCTAAAATGGTATGGTTAATTTACAATATTTTATCTTTTATCTTGTGGCCTTATGGTTTATTAATTTTATTGTACTCATATTCCATGCTGACAGTAATTTATGATTTATGTATTTTTAATTCATACACTGCCGATACGGTTTAATATTTAATCGACATAGTTTTCCATATTAAAAATTAATGTAATACAAAAAAAAAACAATAAAAATAAAACACACTTTTCATGAACCTAATTTTTGATGGGAATCTCCATCGACTATAAACACATTATTAATGGTTAAGTGTGTTTAGAGAAACCAAATAGCTTTTAGAAATATTGATACATTTAATTTTTGTAACATAAGCAAAAAGCGTTTTTCCGAATTTAAAAAAGCTTGTTGGTCAGTAAAAAAAAACAATCAAGATATACAGGGTGGTGCTTTTTTCGATGCTCACCATTGCTATCTTGGAAACGGTAAGAGATACAACGTCGGTTAAATTAGAGAAAAGTTGCACATTTTTATGGCGACTAAGAATCTGAAAAGAAATCCTGGATATATTGATTCGTTTTTGATTTATTACAAAAAAAACTGAAAAATGTGATTTTAGAAAAATATTATTATCTTCCCTACCATTGACGCTATTTCATTTAAACTTGGTAACTTTATGTTTTTGACCATTCTGGGTTTGATGACGTCAACAGAAATTTTCTAAGCCTTCTAGATTTTAAGTTGCGATAGTCAACTTTTTTATTTCTTATGGCCGCCATGTTGGATTTTTACACCATCAGGCAGACAAAAAAATTAGCTTTTCAGATTGGTAACCAACATACCTTTTTTCTTTCAAAAAACTTGTTGAAATTTTAAAATTTGTGTAAATAATTCATAAAATCGAGAATGCTCTGAAAAACAATTGAAATTATAATATAAATCAAAGTGACACAACATTTTATAGGTCTAACAAAATAACGAAAGGACAATAAATTTAAAACACAAGATAAATCATTATTTAAATTGTTTAAAGTGCGCGCCGTTATGTATGATGTATTGGTTAGTCCTCAGATTCATTTCGTCCACTGCCTTTAGGATAGTTTGTCTCGAAATAGAGTCGAAAGCATTTTTGATTTTATGGTGAAGAAGTTCAATATTTTCCGTTGGGGTTGCATAAACAACATCAATGTAAAAGTAATCCATAGGCATTAAACATGGCGATCGCGGAGGCCAATGAACAGGACCAAACGTACCAAGTCATGCATTTTGAAAGCGTACATCTAAATTAATATCATTTTACAATGCGGGCGTTGTGAGGACCAGCTCCTTCATGCTGAAACTACTGATGATTTTGAATTGTTAATAATGGCAATTCGCCTAACATATCTTCTAAATATGTTTCCAACAATCTTAATTTCGTTATCATTAGACCTATAAAATGTTGTGCCACTTTGATTTATATTATAATTTCAATTGTTTTTCAGAGCATTCTCGATTTTATGAATTATTTACACAAATTTTAAAATTTCAACAAGTTTTTTGAAAGAAAAAAGGTATGTTGGTTACCAATCTGAAAAGCTAATTTTTTTGTCTGTATGATGGTGTAAAAATCCAATATGGCGGCCATAACAAATAAAAAAGTTGACTATCGCAACTTGAAATCTAGAAGGCTTAGAAAATTTCTGTTGACGTCATCAAACCCAGGACGGTCAAAAACATAAAGTTACCAAGTTTAAATGAAATAGCGTCAATGGTAGGGAAGATAATAATATTTTTCTAAAATCACATTTTTCAGTTTTTTTGTAATAAATCAAAACTGAATCAAAATATCCAGGATTTCTTTTCAGATTCTCAATCGCCATAAAAATGTGCAACTTTTCTCTAATTTAACCGACCTTGTATCTCTTACCGTTTCCAAGATAGCAATGGTGAGCATCGAAAAAAGCACCACCCTGTATACGACAAACAGGGATGTGCATTTAGATTTTTGATTGAGATTATGGAACGCAATATTGGTATTCGAAATGGTTATCACAGTTTGCTATGATGTAATAAGAATACTAATAATTTTAACTTTCTGTAAAAAAAAGAGAATTTATTTCTTTTATTTTTTTAGTTCCAAATAGTAAAAGATTTTGTTTGATAATCTATAACGTATAACAAGTAAACACGGATAGTTTGAGGTTGTAAGAATGTTTAACTAGAAATTAACATAAAATATTTTACTCCTACTGTTTATTAACGCTGTTGTGTTAAGCTTATATACAAACATTCGTTAGTCTTGAAACAACATTTTTATTGTTCTTAATGACTACTATAAGTGAGAAAAAAAATTGATTCTCACATGCTCTGTATACGACAAATGAAATAATCTGTGTGGACATACTTTTATTTAAAATTTAGGCACATTTGCAAGCAAATTATTAAATACGTTTGACATTAAAACTACAAGCAAATAAAATTTATTTTAAATATTGCTGTTAAATAAAAAACAGGTTTTAGGTGAGTAAAATGCAATGATTAAAAAAAAAATTGCATTATGCATGAACAAAATACAGTATTCAAAGGCACATATTAATCTAATTAGTTTAAATCGTTTTTAATAACGAAAACACATCCTATATTTTAGGTATTGGAGCTGCCATTGCAGATAAGAAACAAGTAAATGTTATAATTATGATTTCGTAAGTATTTACTTGGAATTGCACATTGCGAAATCTTAATTTGAAATAATAAATTAAGTTTAACTCATATACACATCGTAGCACCACTTATCGCAATTTAATAGCCGGCTATTGCATTGCGATGTAACAGTTCCCCTGGCAAATACAGCCGAGTATAATAAATTAACATGAATTGTATCAATAACTCACGAAACGAAACTGTGAGTGACGTACAGCATAGGGATAGTTAGGCGGAGCAACGTCGGAGACGAAAATATGTAACTCAAAAAGCGAAATCTGGTGCAAATCGTTAGTGGTTTGTAACAAGCCCCCCAAGCTCGGAAGTACATGCCGCCTTACGACAGAAATAATTATATTATGTAAACGTTTACTCACCGTCTTTATTCCGTAAAACATAACTTGCCGTTCCTCATTGACATGGTTTGAGTGTATTCGATATCATTTACCGGTAATATAATTATGAAAAACGTGGAATTTATACACCTGTTT
Organism: Elmis aenea; assembly: GCA_947652605.1. Classification (NCBI taxonomy): domain Eukaryota; kingdom Metazoa; phylum Arthropoda; class Insecta; order Coleoptera; family Elmidae; genus Elmis; species Elmis aenea. The sequence goes on from OX393580.1 coordinate 10,887,853, forward strand.
CATGATTTAAATGACGTGTGTAGCTCTTATTTGGTATTAGAATGCAGAAGAATTGATTTAGATTACGACAGACGCATTGTCGCGTCAACGGTTGCCTAACTACTACTACACTATCGAGCTTTTACGAGCTTTTTTACTTGGTCAGCGACATCTACCCGCGTAGTAGTTAAACCCATTGTCAATTTCACACCCTACTTAAGGGAAAATTTAGAGATTAACGTTTGGAGGAAAAAATAAATAATAATGCCGAAAGCAAAATTCTCAATATCTGGCAAACGATTCCAGAAGAGTTCAAATCATTAAAGAATTTAGCGTCGGCTATTTTAACTATATTTTCTTCCATATATGCTTGTGAGTCATTGTGTTCGCACATTATTCTTCATCTCATCATGTTTTTTTTTCATTCATTGCAACAGCTACCTGGCACGCCAGCATTTCAAAATGTGAAATTTGAAAAAATTTAGCACTTGGCCATAAAAAGGTTTGCCTCGCCACCTCTGTTCTAGACCGTCCTATACCAAAAGCTATATATTTTAAAAAATCTAAATGATTATTAAAACAATACGCTAAGCTGCTAATATCTAATAACTTTACTATTGTTTTTAGAATAATACAATAGGTAAATAAATAAATAAGGTAAAAAAGTATTTTTAAAAACCTTTGTTTAGCAAATCGTTGGTTACACTGACCAAAATACCTTCTCCAAAATAAGTAATCAGTAAAATAAACATATTTGTTTAGATGTAAAAGGAAATATTATCGTGCTTTTTGTGTATTTTTGCATATTATTTCACAATCACTTTCAAATTCTAATTATGAAAAACTATTCTATGAAGGTATTTAAAACTACATTACTTAATTTTTTAATTATAAAAAAATAATAGTTTTAATAGATCGTATTTCTGCATAAATGTTTGATAAGTTTGTGAAATGTTTATTAATATTCGATTCAATTCATACTTTGATTAGCTTTGCAACACATGATGCCTGTAGCTTTTTAAAATTAAAATAAAACAAAGAAGCTAATGAACAAGTCCTGATTGAAGATATAGCTTTTTAACAAAGTTAATATGAGACAATTAAAAACTCTTGTCAATGAAATTTCTAAACGTTTATAATTATAAGTAAATATAATTTTCCATATAACATGAAAATGAATAATAAAATCTTAACTTTATTAGGCTTTATAGCTCATACTATTGCTTGTAAAAATAGGTATGTACCAACATAAAGCTTGGTTTTTAAATCATGTTGACTTATCATCTGGTCTACCTTAATATGGGTTATCCGAGAACAGAACCAAATCCAAATCCCAAGCTAACTTCAACGACATGCAACGTTAGCTAACAAGCTAAAAGTTAGGGGTTCTGTTTTATAATAGATTGCGAGGTTTAACAGCACCGATAGAGGGCGCAACAATGATCAATTTTGCCTATAGCGCATTAAAATGATCAAATTTTTATTAGACAATAAATATTATGTAGTTATTTACTAAAAAATTAAAAAAATTAGGTAGTACATGCAGAAAACGTAAAATATCAATAAGTTAAAATACAAAGCGTTGAAGTTATTTAGAAATTATTTTATCTCTTTGTTTATAATAAGGTTACTTTAAGAAAAGTTTCAAAAACGGTTGGTTTTACGAGAACAACTAAGGAATAAAAAAAGTTTTTAAACAAAGCAAGCTGTAAAAAAAATTTAAATTGCAAAATTTCAACCCACCAAAAAGTTCTGATAATAAAACCAACAGGTTTCGCACTTTTCAGTCCTCTGTGAAAGTGGGAGTTGATTGAAAATATTGCTGTAGGAAACCTTTCAATAAGTATAAACCATCTGCCAAATATCATTCTCCAAATTTGAGAAATAAAATAAAAACCTAATTTTAGCGCTAAGGAAAAAAAATAATATATAAGACCCCTAAATTTTCAATTAGGAATCACCACCGATTTGTTTTGCAATACTTAAGAAACACCTTAAATTTTCCTTAATAAAACTACTGAGCTTACGTCTATACATTACAATGTTAATTTAGTGTTTAAGTTCGCTTGTTAGATCGTTATAAAATTTTAGTCCTTTACAAAATAGAGAATTTTGAGTGTAATTTCGTGTTATGAATGGCAATTTAAAGTCTTTACAGTTTCTAGTCGGATAATTATGAACATCAGAGTTTTGGGTTATATATTTTAACAGAGAATTTGAAAGCAGGATATTTATAATCTCGAAAATAAAAATAATCGTATCAAGAATTATCCGTTGTTTTACTAAGCCACTAGATTTTGGTGTATCTGGAACAGTGCTAAATAATTCTCATAGCCCTATTTTGCAAAGTTTGAAGCCGGTCTAAGTCATTAGTATTCGCCAGAAATAAAATACTAGAGCAGTATTCGAAATGGGGTGCTTTGATACTTTTTTATATTAAAATTTCAGTTAGGACTAGAAGTTTACTGCTTAATCTACCAAGAAAACCAATTTTTTTTAGAAACTTTACTTTTAAAATGAAGCTTATTCTTATTACAATTTATGCATTCACACTAATATTTATAGTGGTTGCCAATAGCTCATTTTATTAGTTGACTATAAAGATCAAGAAAAAACAAGTGTTGAAACTTATGTGACAAGTTGAGACTTTGATTTTTCTACTCGTTTGTTTGATCATATCTGATTTTGTCTGATTTTGTCTGGTTTTATTTGATCTTCTCGAAGCACTTAGTTACAATCATTTCATACAATCAGCTTGAGAGCGTGGGGCACGGTGTTACCTAACGGTGTAATAAAAGTGCTTTCGATCATCTGCTTTGTCATGTAATTTTTGAAAATATTGATCCTAAATATTTAATCTTGTAATACAATTATTAGTTATATAACTTGTTTTAATAACTTCTAGTCGCAAATAACCGTTAGGAACATTTGAAGCATTCCTATTTGTTCTTTTTAATATTAGATTGGGTTTATTTCTTTTACCTAAATTATTAAGTTTACATAAAAACTTTAGTAAAATTACAACAAAGTATTCAAATTTCAAGAACATTAAAATGAATTTTGGTACTTCTTTTGGCTATCAAAGCGATTCTATAAAAAAATTGGATTAAAAATAATTAATTCACTTGATATACAGGGTGTGCCAACCAAGACTACTTGATCGCTTTGTTGTTAGTAAAAATTTCGAATGTAAAGTTTCGAATAACGGTTGTTTATAGTCATTTACTACAAAAAATTGACTCTATAGTTCAAAATAATTTTAGGATGTAGTAAATGACTATAAACAACTTTTATATGAAACTTGTTTACAAATTTTAACTAATAAGAGAGTCTGCAGGTTTAGTTTCAAAACTTTTATAGATTATACTAAAAAGGCGATATCTGGATAATATTCACCTATTAACCCCTATTCTCCGGAATTAAGAAATATTTATCAAAATGTTTTGAAATTCAATCAGTTGTTTAAAAATGGCCATAGATACATGAAAAATCACTTTTTATTAAATTACAGGATGCAGGTCCTGACTTAGGGGCTGTCGTTATATGACGACGCTAGGGGAATATGAGTACAAATAATAATAATCTTGGTATGTTTTATAATTTCAGATTTATTTGTGAAAGTATATTACAATGTAAATTAAATTTGAGACATATAAACTATAAACTTATAAACTATGATAAGGTTGAAAGCAAGGTATATATAGGATATTGGTCTAGCAAGTAAAGCACTGTAGATGAACATTTACCAAATTTACTCTCCATTATTTCATTTCCTCGATAAGTTTTTCCTTGGTAAGGATCAAAGGCGATTAGATAACCAGATGGTGAATTTTGACACCAAACCTTGTATCCAAATCGTATTGGTTTATTTCTAATCGCTTGCTTACATCCGTACCTACCGAAGTATTCCACCATTGCCTCATCATGCGATATTGCTGAGGTGGGCGTGTAATTTTCCATACATTTTTTTTGAATATATGAAATTAATGGTCGTAATTTGGAAAACTTATCGAGCTTGTCTAAGTTTAAATTTGATTTAAAATGAAGTGATTTCATGATATTATCAAATCTATCCCTCAGCATAGATTCATATATCGCAAATGTTGCGCAAATCACTACATGCTCCAATACATTGCTTTTCCTGGCAATGGATTGTACCCAGAAACAATTAAAATGGCAAAAAAATACTCGCAGTTCCTCTTTGGTTAATTTTATATCTGGCCAGTTTTTTGATAAGCAATATTCGGAACTGGCAGTAATAATTAATTCGATTAAAGTATCATCAAAAAACCGTTCAAAATATTGAACAGCAGTGACTTCATCAATATTTTCTTCTGCCATAAGATGAAATTGACTAGGTTGTATATGTATAGTTTTACCGCCATATAATTTGATCTTTTTTTGATTTTTTGGTGATCTTTGGTATTTGGTTTAGGTTGGAAATAGTTGAAACTTCTTTTCTGGTCTGTTTTTTCTCTGCCGGTGCCATTAGTTGATTTCTGGATAAACAGTTTATATTCGTCCCTTCTTCTTTATCTGAATCTTCGTCTGTTAGCTCATTAACTGCAGGTGGTTCAATAAAAATATCTTGGTCACTATAATCATTTTCTAACAAATCCATCATTTCGGCTACACTCAAAAATCTAAGGACAAATAGGGTATGTTAGTACATGCATTCTTCTAGCGTCGTCATATGACGACAATCAAATTTATAGCGAAATAACTCCCTTATAAATGTTATTATAAATAATTACATTTTATATAAAAAACACTTGACTATTATATATTCAAAATATGTAAACAAATAAAATATTTTTACCGTAATTATATTATTTAGTACTTACTTTTTTGACGACGTCATGGTTTTCGTGTTCTCTCGTAAATTGGTCACTTTTAACAATTAAATATGTTCGAAGTCTGCAACTTACTGCGATGCAATGGCTACATTTATGAAAACAATTGTTTACCTGAGTAATTAAACTTAAGCTGACAGGTTTAAAATCATCAGGTACCTGACAATACACCGTTATTACAGGACAGGTAAACGTGGTCATTTGACGACGCTAGGAGAATAAGGGTTAAAGACAAATAACTGTGTTTTTGTGAATTTCTTGAAACAAGTGAAACATCATAACACTTGCAATTTTGCAATTTTAAATTTTCTTTTTTTAGATTTTTTTTAATTCTTTAAGTTTTTCTGTAAAACCTACAGTTTTTGAGTAAAAAAATAAATGTGAGTAAACATTAACCCTTAAATATTCTAAAATAAAACTTTTAATTTTGGTTTGTTTATATTCATATTGAGTAGAATTGACAGGTATTGTCGAGCTGTCACTTCATTAATTTTAAAATGAATTACACTCGTCAATTCTACCCAATACGAACATAAACAAACCATGGTAACCACCAAAATAAATCGTTTTATTATGAAACATTTGATGGTTCATGTTCACTTATATTATTTTTAAATCAAAAACTGTAGGTTTTACAGGAAAATTTAGAGAATAAAAAGAATTCTAAATAAATCAAGCTATCAAAGAAACTTTTTCAAATTGCAAAATTAAAAGCCTCCAAAAAGTACTGATAAAAAAACCAACAGGCTTCGTCGCACTTTTCAGCCCTTTGTGAAGGTGGGAGATGATTAAAAATGTAACTATGAGAATCTTTTGATAAGTACAAAACGTCTACCAATGTCATTTATCCAAATTGGAGAAATAAAATAAAAACCTAATTTTACAGCTCCTCCTTAGGGGGGTGTAACTCCGAAAGGAGACGTCTAAGGGAAAAAAGTTATATAAAAAGAATACAGGGTGCCCATTTTTCTAACCTGTTGTATGGGTAACTCCGTTAATATTAGAGATACAGAAACGTTTAAATTAGCAAATATGTGCAGAATTTAAAGGAAAAACTCATACCAATTTCGAATTTGACCTACGTCCTCAACTTTTTGACATATTTTGAAAAAACTGAAAAATGTCGATTTTTTCAAACTTGAATAATTCCGTAACCATATGAGTTAGAACCAAAATAAAAATTGGCTGCTATAGATGTTTTTACGTAGATTTTAAATATGTTAACGAAATTTTCATAGCACTCTCGAATTTCGAGTTATAGCACAAACTTGCATTTTTTTAAATGGAAGTCATAGTTGGCTATGGTCTTATTAAAAAGGTTATTTTTTTCTCGTTTTAATGATATTGTTGTTCTGCTTTACTCTTGTAGTTTTTCTTTAAATAAGCAAAAATCATTTTACATGTTCACTGCCTACTAATAGATGGGAGTTATCCCGTGTTAATGTTCTTTTTTTTTCGAGGTGACATTTAAGAGTTATCTTAGTGTAGCAGTTATTAGCCAGTTACAAATTTTAAAAACAAAACCTCAGAGTTTGTCAAATAAAATTTATTGTTTGTTATACGTATAAATCTCTCTCTCGTGTTGATCAAAATTTTTGATTGACTTTATTGTAAATTTCAAAAACAATGTTTTCTAATGAAAAAAGAAACGACATGCTTTTTTATTACTACGCTTGTAATAGAAATAGTAGAAATTCAAGTGAAATGTATTTGCAAAGATTTATGGAAAGGAGGCAACCAAGAAAGAAATTTTTTTCGTTATTAGAAACCAATTAAAAAAAAATACAGGTCATTTACAAAATCCAAAGGTTTGAAAATTAAATTTAAGCAAGAAGATGAAGAGAGAGTCCTGGAATACGTAAATTATAAACCAACATCATCTACCCTACCCGGGAGTTGTCCCTTGAATGTGGTGTCAACTGAAAAGGCCGTAACTGGCTAATAATTGCAACACTAACGATAAGAGACCACTTTTAAATGTCGCATCGAAAAAAAAAGAACATCAACACAGGATAACTCCCATCTATTAGTAGGCAGTGAACATGTAAAATGATTTTTGCTTATTTAAAGAAAAACTACAAGAGTAAAGCATAACAACCCTTATATCATTGAAACGAGAAAAAAATAACCTTTTTAATAAGACCATAGCCAACTATGACTTCCATTTAAAAAAATGCAAGTTTGTGCTATAACTCGGAAATCGAGTGTGCTATGAAAATTCCGTTAACATATTTAAAATCTACGTAAAAACATCTATAGCAGCCAATTTTTATTTTGGTTCTAACTCATATGGTTACGGAATTATTCAAGTTTGAAAAAATCGACATTTTTCAGTTTTTTCAAAATATTTCAAAAAGTTGATGGCGTAGGTCAAATTTAAAAATGGCATCAGATTTCCCTTTAAATTCTGCACATATTTGCTAATTTAAACGTTTCTGTATCTCTAATATTAACGGAGTTACCCATACAACAGGTTAGAAAAATGGGCACCTTGTATATGTATTGTTGAGGCGGTATGATTTACGCCCTTACCCTAGCAGTGGGGTGCGGTGCTGTCACCGAGTGCACAGCTAAGTTTTGAGTAAGCAGGGAGTCGGCACCGAGCCTGCACCAGACAACCATCTATGTTAAGTTAAATAAATAAGTTGCAATAACTTTGGTCCTTCGATTTGCCGCCCCACAACTACAAAAGGCGAGGACGTAACAAATAATCACTACGGGAAACCTTTCAATAAGTACAAAACATCTACCAATAAAATAAAAACCTAATTTTACCGCTCCTCTTTAGGGGGTTGTAACTCCGAAAGGGGACGTCTAATAAAAAAAAACATTATATAAAAGTCCCCCCTTAATTTTCGATAAGAAATTACCTCCCGAAGTTTTTCGCAATATTTAAGAAACACCCTGTATAAAGAACACATTAACAGAATGGAACAAAAATATGACCAAAGATGATAAGACAATATAAGTCAAAGGGAAGAAAAGAGTGGAAAAACCTTTGAAGTGATGGGAACAACTATGATTGTCTTACACTTGAAGTGAAAAAGAAAAACAAAACCTTCTAGAATAAAATCATGTAAACATATTATGATTTATAAAAGTTCTTCCATGTAGACATTATATTGTTTCCAAGTATCTTAAACTAGGTTTGCCACTTCTCGCTTGTGAATTTAGTATTAAAAATGATGAAATTGAATTTATTTCACGTCAAGCCCGTGTGACACGGTGTTTATTTCTGTATAAAATGTAATACAAAATATCTTATATTGTTTTTCTTGTACAGATTTCTGTACAGAATTGCATTCGTTTGAAATTGTGTGTGATACGGATACAATTTTATGTACAAGTTACTGCCAATGCACATGCGCGTTAACAGTATAAACACAGATATGCACTCCCTCTTAAAATAAGGTATTTATCCCTTGTAATTGCCATTTTAAACAATAACCACATCCTTCTTCGGATTACCAAGAATTAACTGTTAACAGGAATTTCTAATGTTTATATTTCCTTTAGCTGCAATGTTCAAAATCAGCTGTTAGTCGCCATTATTCACGAACTGAAGGCGCATCTGTAGCACGCAGTTTCTGTATCAAAACTTGCTTGCAAATAGAACACGTCCTATAGTATTTTCTGCACAAGAAACTTCATGGAACGCTTGTACATGCAAGAAACTATACAGAATTTTGTACGAGAAACCTGTATGACACGATATAAGGTTGCTGTATAATATTTGGTACAAATTTCTGTACAGAAATTTACACCGTGTCACACGGGCTTTAGAAGCTATAAGATCAGTTTAAAAGTTAAATCTCACTCGAATATTTTTAATATAAACATTGCTACCTCATAACATGACCATATTACATTAGTTGTTTGTTTACGTTAAAAAACTATAACATCTGTATAAATTATTTAAAGTTATTCACAAGTGTACACAAACGAGCCAAATTCTATGACAAAAAACCAATTTCTAAATCTGTTTCTCGTTCAAGTTGTCCTATAAATATTATCTTAATACATAAATTCAATTTATTCGTGTTGTTGCAGAACCAAAGATTTATAGAATACATTTTTGTAAGAAATTTATTTTTGTTCCAATAAATCTGAGGTGTATGCCTACCGTTTCCATCAGTATCTGTTTTCTTTTTTGTGTTCATCAGTATTCAGCGGCGCCTTCATTTTCTATACATATTGGAACCACGTACCGGTTGTATATTCTTACTGAATTTAGAAGTTTTTTTTGTAATAGAAAACATAATGTTAAATGGAGGGTGTGCATATTATCTATATGCCATGTTACTCTATCAGCTTTTAACGAAAACGTCTTTTCCTATATTTCTTTGAAGTTGAACAAAATGTCTTTATTTGAACTTAAAATTTTAGTTTAAAGGTGATTATTAAAGGTGAAAAAATTTGAAAAAAGACGATAAACATGTTATATTTTACAGATATGATAAAATAAGCAGACGATGGTTATCATATTGTTTAGAAAAAGAATCTCTATTATGTTCCGTGTGCTTGGCATAGGTACAGTGATAAGAACGAGTGTTCGTTTGTAAATGATGGAATGAAAGACTGGAAGCATACTCTGCACCGTGTTAAAGGACATGAAAATAATAAGATCCATGAAAATTGTGTTTATAGGCATATCCTTAAACTTAAAAGTAAAGTTATTTATGGTTTAATATTCTCAAATGAATGTAGCTTACGTCAAAAAAAAAGCTCTTGAACGCAAGCAAGTATTGGAAAGAATTATAGATGTAAAACTAGTTGGAAAAAGGGGTTTAGCTTTTCGGGCTCATAGGAATCTGGAAATTCACTTTCATTAGACCATTAGAGCATAATGACACTGAACATGGAATTTTTTTAGAAATAATTTTATTATTATCTAAATATGACAACATTTTAAAATTAAATTTTTTGGGTCATTTTTATTTGGGCTCTTTTAATTTTCCAAATAAAATGGCGACACGGAGAACAACATACCGTAATAAAATGTTCATTACAACCGCGCTAAAATAATTGTATTAATATTAAATTTTCAGTCAGTTCAGTTGTTACACCTTTACCCATATTTATTGCAATGTATTTGTATGTACGGCATTTAGGCCACGGCTCCACGTACGATATTTTTACGCATGTATCTGCGTTAAATTGACGGACTAAAAACGCATCGTGTACCCCGGCTCCACGTATCGTTTTCAAAACGTATACAAGTCGTACCTATATCGGAAGCAAAACGCAACAACCTGGCTCCACGTACGACATTCTACCGCTCGATAGTTCTGCATTTGCCCTAAGTAAAAATTAAATGAGGCGTTTCCCAAACAGAAACCTTACGCATGAGAAGATCTTCAACTGCCATCTTTCAAAAGCACGACGGTATGTAGAGAGTGTACGTTTGGTATATTGGCCAATAAATGCCGAATTTTTCATAATCCGATTGATGTTAATCCTGACTTTGCTGACTGTATCATTAAAAAATGTTGTGCACAGCACAATTTTGTCAGAAAACGTGATGGCTAACAATTCGAAGACACATTAACGTTCTCTTTAGATAGTATTCATGCTTTGGGAACTAGGGGAAACCTTAATGGAATTCACATCAAAGATTTATTTACTTCATATTTTTGTCCCGACCAGGGATCAGTACCCTGGCAAGAGAAAAATGTAAACATCCATCCATGCTGCCATTTTGGCTGTTCTATTTTTATAGTTTTCGTTGCCTAAATCATACAGGCATGGATGCTTCTCTACTTCTAAAATTAAAATTTCGCTATCTATTTCCGACATTTCGCAGTGAAAAATAGCAAAAGCGGGCAAATCAAGAGAATTAAAATTCACAAGACAATGTCACCAGTAGGAGTAGGCGGACGGACGCATGCACAACGCACGTGGAGCCGCGTGTCACGATACTGACTCAATTATTTATCGGATTGAAAATGGAACAAGCTGCGTCCAAGTGCGTTATGACTTTGAAGACGCAGAAGTAGTACGATCCGTTATCGGACGTGGAGCCACCTCTCATTTAAACTAATGTTACCTATTTTTGCCCGTCAATTTAACGCAGATACATGCGTTAAAATATCGTACGTGGAGCCGGGGCCTTATAGGAACCGCAAAATTTTAATGCTAAATGAAAACTTCTTCTTCTTAATTCTTCTTGTACCTTTCGGTGTCGAGTTACAAAATAAAAAAGCAAGAGAAAATCCATAGAAGTTCCGTAATAACTACCGACTATAAATAAGAAATATAACACAATCTTTTCCAGATACTGCAGGAAGAAACATTAAAGATTGTACTTGGGGCATTTTGTCTGTTAGATGGACTCACATCTACATTAAATGCATTCCAGGAAATTTTCTTCGATTTCAACATTACTACCGCTGGTGATCAGTCTTTCTATAGTTGAGTCTTGAACAAAGCGTCGTGACCTTTCTGTCGCTATATTGTTTTTTGTTGCGGCAAATAAAAATCCCATTCAGTGCTAAGTTATGTTCCAAGTAGGACTCTTAATCATTCAGTTCAATAGAGATCGTTAGAAACCGAATGGAGTTGTAGATGTAAGTTTAAACAGACAATGAACCGAAAATTCAATGAATGGTTGTATTAATAGCTTTAATTCTCTTGGGCTGTTTTAAATTCAGTTTATTTATAATTTTAATTCTAAATATATTGCTTAGCACCTTTTATGTAATAGTTAACACCATTAAACAACTTAAGTTACTTATCAATATTTTTAATTAAAATTATTTTGATTGTAGATAGTAAACATATTTTTCTATAAACTGGTAATAAATAAGTAACATTTGACAACGTTGAGTTCTGGGTAAAGCCAGATTAATTAAAAAAAAAAACTTTTAAATATAACTGTAAACCATTTCAGCTGGTTTCTCTCGTTTACACTATGTACTGATTCTATATCTAGTTCTTCTCTGATCTGTTTATTTCTTATTCTGTCTCTACAGAGAGACCACACTAATAAGCAGTATACCCAAAGCCTACGACTTCATACTAAAGAGGAAACTAAAGGAAATAACTGAAAAACAATTAGCGGAAACACAAAGCTGATTTAAAAAAGGCAGAAGTACACACGACCACATCTTCACCGTGAAACAATTAATGGAAAAAGAGAGAACAAAAGACGCAGAAGTATATCTGGCATTTTTGGACTTGGAGAAAGCCTTCGACAAAGTGTCAGAAAAAAAAAACAATTTGGGAAAGATTAAAACGTAGAAATATTAGCCATAAACTATTAAAGAGTATACAAAGCCTATACATTAATAACAAAAATTATGTGAGAAAAGATAATCTGCAATCAAAGACTTGACATAAACGATGGGTTAAGGGTTAAGGCAAGGAGGTGTACTGAGCCCGACACTTTATATTAGTCATGGATGACGTCATCAAATCTATAGAAAACAAAACCAGAAAGGTACCTATAGGTTTCAATAAACTAATGCCAGTGTACAGGGTGGTCTATTTTCGATGCCCATACAGGGTATCTCGGTTATTATCAGAGATAGAAAAAAAGTAAATACATAAACTCGATTTATTTTTTCGAGAGAAATTTATTGCCGTAAACAGATTTTTGATATCTTTTTTAATTTTCGAAATATAGCCAAAAACCGATTTTTGGCACTTTTCAAAAATGTTAAATATCTCGTTTAAACGAGAAGATAGAAAAAAACTTTAAAGACATTTTTTGCATGGTTTTTGTCCTTAATAAGATGGCGATGTTCAATTTTTTTTTACTCATACAAATATTGATATATTACACCTAACTTTCTTATTTTAAATGGCAACCATGGGCAAATTATATATTTTTGAAAAACGCAAAAAATAAGCTTTCGATTCATGTCAAAGCCAACTATGGTTGTCATTTAAAATAAGAAAGTTAGGTGTAATATATCAATATTTGTATGAGTAAAAAAAAATTGAACATCGCCATCTTATTAAGGACAAAAAACCATGCCAAAAATGTTTTTAAAGTTTTTTTCTATCTTCTCGTTTAAACGAGATATTTAACATTTTTGAAAAGAGCCAAAAATGGTGTTGGCTTAATTTCGAGTATCAAAAAAGACATCAAAAATGTTAAATATCTCGCTTAAACGAAAAGATAGAGAAAAACTTTAAAAACATTTTTAGCATGGTTTTTTGTCCTTAATAAGATGGCGATGTTCATTTTTTTTTTACTCATACAAATATTGATATATTACACCTAACTTTCTTATTTTAAATGACAACCATAGTTGGCTTTGACATGAATCGAAAGCTTATTTTTTGCGTTTTTCAAAAATATATAATTTTTCTATGGTTGCCATTTAAAATAAGAAAGTTAGGTGCAACATATCGGCATTGATATAAGTAAAAAACAATTGAACATCGCTATCTTATTAAGCACAAAACATCATGCGAAAAATGTCTTAAAAGTTTTTTTCTATCTTCTCGTTTAAACGAGATATTTAACATTTTTGAAAAGTGCCAAAAATCGGTTTTTGGCTATATTTCGAAAATTAAAAAAGATATCAAAAATCTGTTTACGGCAATAAATTTCTCTCGAAAAAATAAATCGAGTTTATGTATTTAGTTTTTTTCTATCTCTGATAATAACCGAGATACCCTGTATGGGCATCGAAAATAGACCACCCTGTACTTGTCAGAATGTGCCTTTGCTGATGATATGATGATTTGTGCCCCAACGGAAAAAGCCATACATAAAAAACTTATTGGTGTGGTAAAAAAAAATAAAAGAAAAGGAAATTAAAGATTAACACGAACAAAACAAAGGTTATGGGGATAGGTAAAGAACAAAAACAACTTATTATGGAACTGAACCAAGAAAAAATAGAACAAGTGGAACAGTATAATTATCTGGAAATTTGGATAGAAACAGAAGGTAACAGAAAGTGAGATAAAAGAAAGAATAAACAGTGCAGCAAAAGTATATCACAGTATGAATGGATCGGTAATTAAAAAAAGAGAAATAAGCAGAAAAACAAAAATTATTTACAAGACAGTATTCATACCAACCCTGGCGTATGGAAGTGAGAGTTGGGTATTAAATCAGTCATAGAGAAGCGGATTACAAGCTATGCAGGTGAAATACTTAAGAGCAGTAAAGGGCGTCACACCTAGAGGCAGAATAAATAAAAATAGAAAATATTATATTATTATAAAGAAAAAAAAATTATATCTAGGTCACCACCTACTAAGACTGCCATTTTTATTGTATCATAAGGTCGTCATGTTCAATTGTGCAGTTTTCATTTATTATGTAACATTGTTTAAAGCGCTTTCGAATTTACTCAGCAAAGGATCTAAAAAGTTAGACGTCACTTGAGCTGTGTGATATAAGAAGTCGAAAGTCAAGGAAATGTACATACAACGCTAATGAAAGTGCGGCTACTAATCTTTTAAGAGCGTAGAAAAACCGATGGACGCGAGCTTATGTACTGTCAAATGGGTGCGCGTCTAGCGCTGAAATATAAGAAAGGTACCCTCTTTTTACTCTTTTAAAGGTAGATATTGCAAATGATGCCTTTTTCGTTCAAGAAATTTGCCGTTCTCACAGTACGTTTTTGTAATTTTGCTTGAGTTGCATGTCTGAAGGAGAAAATAGCTGTAACCGCATGACACTCTATCTAATTGGAACATTGGAATACAAGTTTGTTTTTGTGGATAATAACCATTGTTACTTATAATTTCATGGGCTGTAATTAATTTTTTTATTCACAAAAGGTTAACTTATGTCACATCTGCTGGTTTAGCATACCTTACTATGTTTAGTTTTTAGTTAAAATAATATTTAAGGAATGTTTATGATAGTGTTGTACATGACGGTATTCTATTAACATATCCTTTGGTTATTTTCTGACAAAACATGCGCATAAAATGTTCCTTAATCTACGTTTATTAGTTAGTTAGTCAGTACATAACAAGCTTCTACTATACAAGCAGATACTAAAACCAGTGTGGACATACGGTATACAGCTCTGGGGTTGTACCAAAAAAAGCAACATTAAAGTAATACAAACTTTTCAAAATAAAGTACTAAGGAACATCGTAGATGCACCCTGGTACATTAGAAACGATGATCTTCATAGAGACCTTGGAGTAGAGTTTGTGGACAGTGAAATTCAGAAGTTTTCGAGAAGCCACGAAGAAAGACTACTGCAGCACGTGAATATCGAGGCTATCCAGCTTCTCGATAACACAAATATAGTCAGGAGACTCAAAAGGAAAAAACCCTTTGAGCTGTTATAATGTGACAATATTGTTACGCTAATATTTTATCTAATTAATATTATTTAAATTGATGTATTAAAGTTTATTAAACCCCGTTAAAAAGTATTATGTTTCAGACTGCAAACTTAACAGTATTCAAACATCGTATGTTCGTATGTTGTAAGTGCACAATAAGCGAATTCTGTTAAGTTACGTACCATGCATTTCCTGTTAAAATATCAGTTGCTAAGCCAGGGTATTTCGTGTAATAATCTTTTTTAACAAGGCAGTCATCGTTTGCTTCACAATCGAGATGGCCGCGATACCCTGGTTCAGTAATGTTCAATCCCAATCAATATAAGAACCTTCAAGTGATTGTATAAATGTTCATCATGGTTTTTGGTAATAAATATGCTCCTCAAGTTCATTCGATTATCATTTTAGTAAATTTAACGATCCCCAGCTACGACCCCCAAAGTGCACGATGGCTTTAAGAATAAATCCTTTAAAGCTAACGTGACATGTGGTGATAGGCGCCGGTTTGTTTTTTTTAAATGTTTTGTGTTTTTGTTGAAAATTCTCCAAAATTTTCATGCAATCTTTTTTATGTGTTATTAACTCATGTGGAGCAAATTTATTAGTAAATTTCAAAATTTAAAATTTGTTTTCATTTAAAAATTAAAGGGGGTAACAGATAACCTGGACCAGGGTATAACAACGACATAAGTATTTTCGGAAGTAAAGTCAAAATATCTACAAATTTTGTTAAAATTATGAAGAAAATAATTTAACTTTTACAAGCAGTGTCAAGTGTTTTCGCCAAATTACAACCACCAAAATTAATTCATCGCAGTCCAATGTAGCAGAGGCCCAACATCAACTTCGTAGAAGACCCGCTGACGAGTAACTAGGCAACCAGGTTCCGGAGATGGAAGACGTCCACTCACCAGGTTGCCGCAAGTATGGAATCGCCGAAAAAACGAAGTCCGAAGGTTGCGCAAGGGTATCGCAACATATCGTATAGTTATGGGATGATTATGACGGTCTTCTATCCATGCCTCCTAGAGTATTTTTTGTTTAATGGTTTATTGGGCTGG
Source organism: Elmis aenea (assembly GCA_947652605.1). Classification (NCBI taxonomy): domain Eukaryota; kingdom Metazoa; phylum Arthropoda; class Insecta; order Coleoptera; family Elmidae; genus Elmis; species Elmis aenea. The sequence continues at coordinate 10,904,012 of OX393580.1, forward strand.
ATCGGATGAAATGGATCATGTCCCAACGTAGGGGACCACCTACGGAATCATTCTCCGAGTAGTTGCCTGCAGGAGAATGAGCTCCAGTTTCCGTAGGATGCCGATCATCGAGTTTGAGGCAAAGGCAACAAATCGTTGGGATAGGAGTACCTAGTCATCCACCGAGTAGGAAGAAGTCTACACGTTGTCGTTTTTTTTTTGTGTTTTGTGTTTTCCGGATTCGTGCGCGAGGGCATTTCAAGTTACCGCCAGAATAATAAGAAATACGATAGTTTGTGATGTGTTAGTTAGTGTGTCAAGGGCAATTAAAGTGCAATTAATAAAGTGTCACCGTTTTTAGCAACTGGACTGTCGATTCTGCATTTTTGTTTGTTTGTTTATTTTTGTTTTACCATTGCTTCATTTTTGTTTGTTTATTTTTGTTTTACCATTGTTTTATTTTTGCTTGTTTGTTTAATGTTTAAAGTGTTTTTTATGGTTTTTCTGTTTTATTATTTGGTTTTTCTGTTTTATTATTTGGTTTTTCTGTTTATATTGTTTTTTTTTGTTGTGTTGAAGGTAAGGAAATGCATGACCAAACTCACAGCTATTATTTTGTTCGCGTTTCTTTTTAAATTAAAGCTGTGGGTCAAGCTTTTTCGGAAGGGGAAGTAATGTTACGCTAATATTTTATCTAATTAATATTATTTAAATTGATGTATTAAAGTTTATTAAACCCCGTTAAAAAGTATTATGTTTCAGACTGCAAACTTAACAGTATTCAAACATCGTATGTTCGTATGTTTTAAGTGCACAATAAGCGAATTCTGTTAAGTTACGTACCATGCATTTCCTGTTAAAATATCAGTTGCTAAGCCAGGGTATTTCGTGTAACAATCTTTTTAACAAGGCAGTCATCGTTTGCTTCACAATCGAGATGGCCGCGATACCCTGGTTCAGTAATGTTCAATCCCAATCAATATAAGAACCTTCAAGTGATTGTATAAATGTTCATCATGGTTTTTGGTAATAAATATGCTCCTCAAGTTCATTCGATTATCATTTTAGTAAATTTAACGATCCCCAGCTACGACCCCCAAAGTGCACGATGGCTTTAAGAATAAATCCTTTAAAGCTAACGTGACAATATTAGTGCTTTAAAAAAAGTGTTTTAAAATAAGCAGAGTCAGTGCTTGTGTTAGTGCACAAGATAAGAGTGCCAAATGCTAGAACAGATAAGAGACGCCAATGGGTGACTTACATCTTAACTTTTTATGGTATATTAGGAATAGAACTAAGTTACTTATTAGTCTAAGACTAGATCGTAACATTATTTAAACTTAAAAAAAAAAATCAAAAAAAATCTACGTTTATGAAGTTTACATTGCTTGTTGATATTTGCATTTTATTTATGATTGTTTACTATACAAATAGCTGCATAAAATAGCATAGAAGAGTATTAAAAATTTTGATGTCTAATATACATAGATACATATTTCAATATTTTTAAAATTAACGCTTTCGCTGCGGCACTTCTTTGAAGAGTTCGTGCCTTGAGTGCGGCGTTTTTCGGGTCTTATGGAGTTCTGGGCCTAAACGGTCTGCCAAATAACTTCTATACAGGGTGTCCCAAATTCGAGTAAATGTATGGGGATTTCGCTTATCGTAAGGGCTAAGAAGTCGGTTAAATTAGGACAAAGTTCTGAAATTAGATGCTCATCAAATATCTGCAAAGAAAATTTTCATGGCTGTCTTGGTTCAAAAGTTATTCAAGAAAAACTGAAAAAATTGATTTTGATTTTTTTGCCCTATTTCCTACATTTTTTAAGATATCGACAATCTGGAAGCACTTCTTCATGGCAACTTCTTGCGCTTTATATTTTGAGATAACATAAAATTTCCAATAACGTTTCGTCTCTTCAGAAACATCACCAACTTTTTTAAATACTGCGAAAAAAATTTAATTTCATAGTCGGATAGCATTTTGTCTTCTGATTTCAACAAAATAATAAAATAATTGTTTTGATTTCCATTTTTGTATAGGATTAAATAATGGACAAAATATGTTTTTCTCAAATTTTTGTGCTAAAATATCATTTTAGATATTAAGTGTCATATATCATGTTGAACCTATCATTACTAGTAATTAAGGATTAAATTTCGACTGCTTATATTCAACTGTTATATTCAAGGAGACACCTTCAATTAGATTTCGACTTTCATTGGTGTAGACTTAATTGTAATAATATTTAAAGAAAGTTACGGAGATTGTGCATTTGTTTCCATTAGTTTGGCCTCTTCTTAATCCGCTGTGGGCAATCTTATAAGAAATAGACTGTATTATTTCATAGTATGTATGATTATATATTACATCTAAAACAAGAGTATACAGTGGAACCTTGAACTAAGAAGATGGTTCGACTTTCAAGTTGTTCGACTTTCGAATTAAATTTCCCTGTAATAAATACGGTAAATTAATCTGTTACAGATTCCCAACATTTACCCAATATAAAACATTTGAAGTGCCTCTTTCAAAAGATCGTATTGATTAATAATACTTATGCATCAAGTATATTTAACTTTAATATTTGAACGCTTTTATTTACAATAGTTAATACATAAAAAATATCGTATAATAATCAATCAATATTAATAGTAGGGGGAATATTATTGAATAGGTATTATTAAAGATAATATAAAAATGACCTAGTCCTATACCTGACTAGGGGTGGGCGATATCGAATATCGATATATATCGATATATCGAAATATGGGGCGAGGAGCTAAAAAAGTTGTTAAGAAACTGTCAAAAGAGACTGGTAACCTAAAAAAAAGCTTCTTGCCCTTATGTTTGTTGTCCAAACCACGAAAAATCGTTATATCGATACATAGATATCAAAATTATATCGATAGTTATCGATATATTGACATATCGCCCACCTCCACTTATGACTATATGAATAAATAAATAAAAATGACCAAAATAACAACTTAAGTAATATATTTAAATTATTTATAAAAATGTGCAACATAATGTTGGCCGATATAATAAGATTGCAAAACTTTATATTTTTGTCAATAAAAATGCAAGGTTATGATACACTTGTAATGTTTTTGAAAACTTTGAAGAGCTGTTTTAAGCCTTTTCGAGCAAACTTTAGCTGGAAATGCATTATTTAGGGTCTCTTTAACATTGTTAGATAATATGCAGACAATTGCAAAGTTTTCGCCAATGGCTGGCGCCAAAATATTTAAGAAAATGGCATGAAATCCCATTCACACGTTTTATTAAAAACTTTTTAATCATTATTTCAACCAACCGAGGGTAAATAATTGTTATTTAAAAAATAGTTAAAGGTATGAGAAGGATTATGAGCAGTTGTTAATTTTTGAAATTACCGCGTCTTTCGTACTGCTGAAATATTCTCAATTTATGTTTTGAATTTTGCATTTATTGAAAGATTATTTAAGTTTATGAGGCAAATATTTCTTGTTTTACCCTGAATGACGTTATTAAGGCTAAAATTTAACTTTTTAAAATCATTTAAGATCAGTTGTTATGGTTGAACGAATGTAAATATGATAAAATACGGACATCAGATGAACGCTATATTATTGATGAGCTAGAAGGAGATAGGTTTTCTATCGGACGTTAATGCGTATATCTAGTCCAGAAATGCAAGATGCTGTTTGTTTCTTTTTAACACGTCGGTTGTAACAGTCGCATACGTCGTAGCGTTCTTGCCACCTCCTTTATGTGCTCCTTATACAAAATATAAGTAGAAAATGTCACTAATAGAGGTCGCAGCCTACACTATTTTAGAATTTATAATATACCTAAACACTTTTTGATATCATCCACGGCCGTCTGAAAAAGGTCCGGCAATATGCCGAGAGTTCACTCGCAAAAATAAAAACATCTCGGTTTACAAGAAAATTCGCAACTCCGTTATTAGCCTACCAAAAACTTTTCATTCGGTGTTTAAAATGTAGCTAAAAGACTGGCGCATCCAACGATGTAAAGAAAGTGCAAATAAACACTTTTTGATATCATCCACGGCCGTCTGAAAAAGGTCCACCAATATGCCAAGAGTTCGCTCGCAAAAATAAAAACATCTCGGTTTACAAGAAAATTCGTAACTCCGTTATTAGCGTCCCGAAAATTTTGATTCGGTGTTTAAAATGTAGCTATAAGACTGGCGCATCCAACGATGTAAAGAAAGTGCAAATAAACACTTTTTGATATCATCCACGGCCGTCTGAAAAAGGTCCGGCAATATGCCGAGAGTTCGCTCGCAAAAATAAAAACATCTCGGTCTATACAAAAAAATTCGTAACTCCGTTATTAGCGGACCGAAAATTTTGATTCGGTGTTTGAAATGTAGCTAAAAGACTGGCGCATCCAACGATGTAAAAAAAGTGTAAATAAAACACTTTTTGATATCATCCACGGCCGTCTGAAAAAGGTCCGGCAATATGCCGAGAGTTCGCTCGCAAAAATAAAAACATCTCGGTCTACAAAAAAATTCGTAACCCCGTCATTAGCGTCCCGAAAATTTTGATTCGGTGTTTAAAATGTAGCTAAAAGACTGGCGCATCGAACGATGTAAAGAAAGTGCAAATAAAACACTTTTTGATATCATCCACGGCCGTCTGAAAAAGGTCCTTTCAAAAGGTCATACTTGTGATACTTGTCATACTTGTGATCGCGTTGGCTTTGAGATTGTGTAGGGAAAAAATCAAAGTTTGTTATAGTTTTTAATCAAGGAAAACTGGAAAAAAGAAAAGGTGCTAATAAAGAGAGAGAGAGAAAAGGCTAAAAGCACGAAGTTGCTAATAAAAAATTCAAGTTAAGTGATTTGTTTGCTTTAGCTTCTAAAGTTAGTGCACCTGATGTTGAAAAATCAGTGATCAAGAATAGCATTCATCAAATTCGACAAAAGAAGACAATCTAAACTGCCCCATTGAAACGGACAAAATTGAAACGTCGATTATCAACGCAAAGTCTTCATGTTCAAGTCTAACTTACCAAGTAACAAATATTTTGAATGCTTAACAGCTAGTTTTTTCACAAAACCAACAAGTCAAAATTTTGAGTATTTTTTTAACAAACATCCCTGTCAGCCAACTATTGGTGATGTAACTTATTGGCCATTTAAGCCAAATGTTTTATTTTACAGAGATGATAAAATAAGCAGACGATGGTTATCATATTGTTTAGAAAAAGAATCTCTATTTTGTTCCGTGTGCTTGGCATACAGTGATAAGAACGATTGTTCGTTTGTAAATGATGGAATGAAAGATGACTGGAAGCATACTCTGCAACGTGCTAAAGAACATGAAAATAATAAGATCCATGAAAATTGTGTTTATAGGCATATGCTTAAACTTAAAAGTAAAGATATTTATGGTTTAATATTCTCAAATGAAGGTAGCTTACGTCAAAAAAAATTGCTCTTGAACGCAAACAAGTATTGGAAAGAATTATAGATGTAAAACTAATTGGAAAAAGGGGTTTAGCTTTTCGGGCTCACAGAAATCTGCTAATTCACTTTCATTAGAGCATAATGAGACTGAACATGGATTTTTTTTAGAAATAATTTTATTATTATCTAAATATGAAAACATTTTATAATTAAATTTTTTTGGGTCATTCTTGTTTTTGGGGGCCGGTCTAGCAGGTTTTTCCCGGGCCGGTTGAATTTACCGCTACTGCCTGCTAACCGATCTTGAGACATGGATGACCTTAAGTAATTTTTTATTTTTTGTAATTTCGAGAAAGATCTTTCGGTAAAAGCTACTGTTACGGGTAAAGTTAAAAAAAATCGTAGAGCAATGGTTACAGTTCCAAATACACACTCCAAATTGTTGGCACAAATAAAATTTAATATGTCAATTAATTGTATCTGAATAAGTATTAAGATCTTCAAAGTCACTTTAAACCTTTAATTCATCAAATAATTCTAATGCACTTATATTCTTGTCTGTACCATCCGTAAGTATATACTTTCGATGCGTTACAATGTTTTCTTAAAATTTCTTTGTCCATATCGTTGAGATTTTTAAGTTGGCTACTGTCTTCTAAAGAGTTCAGTACTGTTTCTAAAATGGCATTTAAAAAAAAAATTTATTTATCTTTAAGATCAATCGGTGTTTCATCGGCAGATTCGTAAATAAATTGTTTCTTTATATTACGTCTTCGTACATTTATTGATAGAATAAATTTTGGTGCAATTTCTAACTCTGTAGCTATAATAGTTCTTTTGCAGATTCAAAAATTTCATTAAAACCCTTATCTGTTCTTAATTCCTTTGTGAAACATATTAAATTGTCTAATGCATTTAATGCACTTTTTAAATACTGCTTAACACCTTGTAACATTTTATTTACCACATTTACTCTGCTCAATACTTCATACCATAAAATAGGAGAACAAATAAATTTGAAATTTTTAATTTTTTTAGCTAAACTTTGTACCTCATGTCGACTTTGTAGTCGTTATTATTATTTTCAAAACTTTCTATTAATGTGTCGTATATTTTTCATATTCCATATCTCAATGGTCGTAGTGCTTCAACTCTAGATTCCCATCTAGTTGCAGACAAAGGTTTTATTGCTAATTTTGATTGATGCTATTTTTTTAAATGTCCCATCTCTTAGTAGAACTACTAAAAAATTATAAAGTTCTTAAATGACGTAGAAAAACTAATTGTTTCAAAATTCATTTTCGCGGCATCATTCACAACTAACTTCAACGAATGCACGGAGTAAAAAAAGCCCTGGGATTTAAATTTTGAATATGCTTTTGAACTCCTTTATTTTTACCTGTCATATTTGCGCCGTTATCGTAGCGTTGTCCTCTCATATCACTTACATTTAAATTGAAATCACAGAGCTTTGCCCACTCTGATTAGCCGAGTTCTGTGGTGGCGCGCGGTTCAAATCTATTTCCTGTGTAATTTGTCGAATGGAAGCCCCATTCATACTGGCACGTGTTTTAAATTTATTTTTATACTAGCTTATTTAAAATAAATTCGTTTTGACGTTAAATTTGGTTGACATTTTAAAATTTTTAAAACAGCACACATTTTATTTAAAGAAATAATCTTGTAAGGCGCCCTGAGGCTGTGCATCACTTGCATCGTGCCTTGGACCGGCCCTGGTAACATAGTACACAATTAAATAATGTAGTTCAAAGCACAAGTGCCTTGGCTTAAACTTGAATAATTCTTTTAGTTGTTTAAGCTTCTGTCTAGACGTCCTGAAAATATTGTTTTAATTCAAGAAATACGACAGGACAACTTTCGGCTGCAAGTATGCAAAACATAATATCATACTGATCACGTAGTGCATGTTGAATAAAATCGCAGATATGCCAAGTGCACCCGTCTCTTCTGTTTTAAAATTGCTCGCTATTTATATTTATGCGCATTCATATTTTGATTCAATTTATTATAACCCGTCACGCATGACTTGTAATCGAATTCTTTTGCAAATGTTGCATCGTACACCGTAAATAGTTCTAATGGATCTATTTTAAACAAATATTATGGAACAGAATTAGCTTCAGCGTAATTATCAAGTAATTGTTTAGCGGTGCATATAACTTCTTCAATGAATAATTATTAAAGCAGGAAAATCTGTGATGAAAGCATTAATATTTGGTTAAAGTCGTTCTAAAAGCAAAAGCGACCCACATGTACAAACACAGTCTCGCGCTGTATAAACAGGAATGTAGCGATTGACGATCAAATTGTATTGAATATGATATTTAACAAAGGTCTGTTTACTGGGATTGTATTTGGGTATGCAGCTTTGGACATGATTATATTGTCGGTTTAGATTAAAGCCTAACGCAGCATACTGATTTAAACAAGGCGCATGCATTAGTGATAGAAAAGTACCTATAATATTTATTTATTAAATATAACGATTGTAAATTTTATTATCATCTTGAATAATTTAGATGTTGCATGCAGGGATGGAATAACGTTTTAAATCGTTACGTTATTGATGCCCGGTTTCTCCGACACATCTTAAGATCTAGCTGAATCTTAAGTTCGCCTTAACGGTATAAAGCGTTGCACCAAGCAATTTTAAGAACATATTCGACTTGAGCTGAGCTCACATCTTGAGTCGCTGTTTACTAGAACTTGAGCTGGAGTACATAACCTAAAAGTATCTTGTATTTGCTTTGTTTGTAGTTAAGTGTTTGTTTAAATTGTGGTTTAAGTTTAAATATGGACATTGACTTTATAAATATGATAGATGATGCAGATGATGACTTGTACGACCCTGTAATTCCTCGAAGGCGATTTGTTTCCGCAAATCCATTTACGGATTTCGAATACGATCGTTTTTTTATGCGTTTTCGCCTCACAAAAGAGACAGTTATTGTGATCTTAGATCAAATTGAGCCTCAATGGGAGTATACAGGGTGTTTGAAATTCGAGTTTAAGCATGGGGATCTCGCGTATTATAATAGCTAGAGTATAGGTGTACATTTGGCAAAGTTGCTAAATTTGGTGCTCATTAATAATCCAAAGAGAAATTGGAAATATCTCAAACAGTATCCGAGAAAATTAGGAAAAACTGGAAAATACGATTTTTAAAAATCGTTTATAACTCCTTTGGAGTTTGAAATATTTTAAATGTGTAAAAAAGTTGCCCAAGCAACTTTTTAAGCCGAATCGGATGGTGGTCACAAATTTTTATTAGGTCGATTCGTTTTTGTTTTAGACAACCAACTTTGTTTTTTGTGATGGGCAGCATATCGCGTTTTTCTTCGTTAATTAAGTTCATTTTTAGGACTAACAGGCCTTTAAAACTTTTAGATTGTTGATCGGTTGTCATGGAAACAACATAAACTACAATGACCGGCCAACCTGATTTATAATGGTTATTGTTTAAAACGTATTTTTTTAAATTTGACAATAAAAGAAAAAGTAAAATACCATGTGTGATACATCAATGGATTTAGAAAAATAAATGCTATTTGATAATGTAAATAGCAAAACTTGCGCCCATAAGCAAAAGCAAAGTTGGTTGTCATAAAATAAAAACGAATCGATTTAAGAAAAATTTGTGAATACCATCCGATTCGGCTTAAAAAGTTGCTTCGGCAATGTTTTTACACATTTCAAATATTTCATACTCCAAAGGAGTTATAGACGATTGTCAAAAATCGTATTTTCCAGTTTTTCCTAATTTTCTCGGACCCCGTTTGAGATATTTCCAATTTCTCTTTGGATTATTAATGAGCACCAAATTTAGCAACTTTGCCAAATTTAAACCTATACTCTAGCTATTATAATAAGCGAGAACCCCATGCTTAAACTCGAATTTCAAACACCCTGTATACATAATCTATTTATTTTATTTTCTTCCACCAAGCTAACTAATAATGGTTTTTCCTCCATGGTATAATTTATTCTCTTTTTTCCGCCATTTCAACACAAAATAAAATAATAAACACCGAACTGTAACTTTATATGTGACTAACAGCTGATAGCAACAACAAGATGTCACAGGGAGCCGTTTTAACAGCTGTGATGTAAATGGTCAATGAAAATTAGCCATTTCAATCTGCCGCTAAAATGTGCCGACTTCTTGCAACGTTGCCAAACCGAGTTCTAACTTAGCTGAGATGTCTAACATATTCCGGAATAAGTTTTCTGTGCAACGCATTGGTATCTTGAGACGGTCTTAAATATAAGGCGGGCTTATACAGGGTGACAATAATCTACATGTGTTGTATGGGTAACTTTGTTATTACAAGAGTAACAAAGTCGGTTAAATTAGCAAAGTTGGGCAGAATTTCAAGACGAATTTAATGCCATTTTGACATTTGGTCTACACCTTCAACTTTTTAAATATTTTGAAAAAACCAAAAACAGACGATTTTTTCAATGGTAAATAATTCCACAGCCACCTATGTTAAAATCAAAGTGTGAATTGATTCCTTTAGATATTTTTACGTAGAATTAGAAAAAAATATTTAAAAAGTCATAGCTCACTCGATTTTCGAGATATAAGCCAAACTTGACTTTTTTTAAATGGCAACCATAGTTGGCTATGGGTTCATTAAATAGCTTATTTTCTTCTGATTTCAAAAATGTATGGGTTGTCATATCTATTTCCATTAGTTTTCTTACAATTTGCAAAAACCGAAATTATTACTAAATAGTATGTGAGTGCCTTGGAACTGGAGAGCATTTTTTGTTTTTTTTAAATTAGTTGTCAAACTAAGTTCTGTTTTGCTGCTAATTACTGATGTGAATGTGTTAAGTAATTGTGATAAAAGTTTAAAAAAATAAAAAATATGGCTTATTCGAGGGAAGAAAAAAATGATATGTTATTTTGCTACTACAGTTGTAATCGTGATGTAAACGCAGCATCGGAATTATATCTACTAACATACATGGAAAGAAGGCAGCCAGATAAAAGATTGTTTGCAAAACTCGAAGCTAATTTAAAACAGTATGGATCATTTTCTAAACCAAAAGATGCCAAAATAAATTTTAATGAAGATACAGAGGTACTTGTTTTGGCATACAATACTTTTAAACCAACTGCATCTGTACGAGAAATCGGACTTGAGTGTAACGTATCCAGAGAACAAGCAAGAATAATTTTAAAACAAAATAATTTTAATCCTTATCATCATCATATTGGAAATACGTTGTACCCAACAGATTTGGATAGAAGATTAAACTATGCTACATGGTTCGTAGAAGAAAGTCGAAGACACGAACTCTTTTCTCAATCAATTTTATTTACTGACGAGGCAAAATTTACAAACAATGGATTATTTAATAGAAAAAATCATATTTACTGGGCGAGGGAAAATCCACACTTAACGGTTGAAAGACGTGATCAACATGTTTTTAGTATCAATGTTTGGTGTGCCATTCTTGGTACAAAAATACTCGGTCCTTATTTTTATGAGGAAAATTTAAATTCAGAGCGCTATTTGTTATTTTTACAAAATCAATTAGAAGAAATGTTGGACGATCTTCCATTGAACTTGATTCAAAATTTGAATTACTTTCAGCATGATGGAGCACCAGCTCACAATGCACAAATAGTATCAAACTATTTATTAGAAAAATTTCCTAACTGGATAGGTAACAGAGGTCCCATTGCATGGCCTCCCAGGTCTCCGGACCTAACGCCTCTTGATTTTTTTCTATGGGGAACTATTAAAGATAAAGTTTATAAAGAAAAGCCCCATAGTGTTGATCACCTGAAAACCAACATAAGAGCAGCTGTAGCAGAAATCAGACATAATACTTTACTAAAAGTGCAAAGTGAAATATTAAAACGGTGTCAACTGTGTGTTCAAGAAAATGGTGGCCACTTTGAAGCATTATTATAATTTTTAATTTAATTTTAGTCATTAATTATTATGTTAGTAGTTTATTAATATTAGCCACGAAGTATTTTATTTGTTATTGTTCAATTAAATTATTTTACTAGTAATTTCAATTGTTTCTGATGATTAGATATAAAGCAAGAAAACATGACATTCTTGTCCAATTCCAAGGCACCCTTATACTATTTAGTAATAATTTCGGTTTTTGCAAATTGTAAGAAAACTAATGGAAATAGATATGACAACCCATACATTTTTGAAATCAGAAGAAAATAAGCTATTTAATGAGCCCATAGCCAACTATGGTTGCCATTTAAAAAAAGTCAAGTTTGGCTTATATCTCGAAAATCGAGTGAGCTATGACTTTTTAAATATTTTTTTCTAATTCTACGTAAAAATATCTAAAGGAATCAATTCACACTTTGGTTTTAACATAGGTGGCTGTGGAATTATTTACCATTGAAAAAATCGTCTGTTTTTGGTTTTTTCAAAATATTTAAAAAAGTTGAAGGTGTAGACCAAATGTCAAAATGGCATTAAATTCGTCTTGAAATTCTGCCCAACTTTGCTAATTTAACCGACTTTGTTACTCTTGTAATAACAAAGTTACCCATACAACACATGTAGATTATTGTCACCCTGTATAAGTTCGATCTTGAGATGTGTCGGAGAAACCGGGCATGAATAACGTTATTTAATATTTGTTTTCGTTACATAACGTTATAAATAACATTAAAAAAATGAATTGTTATATTATATAACGTTATATAACGTTACATAAATTATGATATACTGGGTGTTTCTTAAATAATGCGAAAAAAACTCGGCAGGTGATTACCGAAAATTAAGTGGGATCTTTTATATAAAATTTTTTTCTTAGACGTCTCGTTTCAGAGTTACACCCCCCTAAAGGGGATCGGTAAAATTAGGTTTTTATTTTATTTCTCAAATGTAGATAAATGTAGGAGAATGATATTTGGTAGATGTTTTGTACCTACTTATTAAAAGGTTTCGCATAGTAATATTTTCAATCATCTTTCACCTTCACAGGGGGCTGAAAAGTGCAACCCCTGTTGATTTTTTTATCAGAACCTTTTGGTGAGTTGAAATTTTGCAATTTAAACTTTTTTTTTGTAAGTTTGGTTTATTTAGAACCTCTTTTTATTCTTAAGTTTTTCTCGTAAATCCTACAGTTTTGAGTAAAACATTAAATGAGTGAATATTATGTTTATGTTCATATTGGGTAGAATTGACGGGCGTTTTAGCGTTGTTACCGCGTAAAAGTCAAAATAAATTACACCCGTCACTTCTACCCAATATGAACATAAACAAACCATGGTCCCACCAAAATGAATCATTTTATATTGGAATATTTGATGGTTCATGTTTATTCATATAATTTTTTACTCAAAAACTGTAAAGTTAAGGAATAAAAAAACTTCTAAATAAATCAAGTTTTCAAAAAAAATCATTTAATGGCTAGATTTCAACCCACGAAAAAGTTCTGATAAAAAAACCAACAGGGGTCGCACTTTTCAGCCCCCTGTGAAGGTGGGAGATGATTAAAAATATTACTATGGGAAACCGTTTAATAAGTATAAAACATCAACCTAATATCATTCTCCTAGTACATATTATCCAAATTTGAGAAATAAAATAAAAACCCAATTTTACAGCTTCCCTTTAGGGGGGTGTTACTCCGAAAGAAGGCCCTAAAGAAAAAAAATGTATATGAAAGACCGCTCTTGATTTTCGATAAGGAATCATCTGCCTACCTAAGTAAAAATTTCTGATAAAATTGTCCAAACGCAAATCAATGTATGCAATGTTGCCAATTTTTTTTTTCTTTAAATGGTTCCTGAGGCCATAGGAAGCATGGTACAACATTTTTGTATCAAGATTTTCGACTTAGAATTTTACGAAGAACATCGTCACGTGTAGCGCTTCCGCCAATTTATACACACCCTGTATATTTTTTAATCCGGCCCACTAATCACTTTCACTCTATCTGGCTCTCCTTTTTAAGAGTTTGAGGACCCCTGTTTTATAGTATACCCGTGCACCGGTAACTTGTTAAATAATTCTTGTTGTATTCTTTGTATTTTAAACACGATCCATCAACTTGTATCTTAACTAAACTAAAGTAAAGTTACACGTCAAGCTACCAACTTCAAAAGCCGCAGCATACATGATTTTGTGCAGGGTCAGTTTTAACTTGCAGTCTGTTCTAATATATGTTTTAAAAGTTGTCTACACGTACTGGTAGAACCATTAAGACAATTGTGTAGCCTTTGCACAACTTTATTACCTGATCGCACAATACGTAATAATTTTTATCAATATTAAATTACAAAAGTTCCTCGTTTAACGATTGGTTTGGTTAACGAGTTTTTACTAGTAAAGATATTCAATTTAATAAGGGGAAAATAGATTTTGTTGTTACGAAAACGTTTTCGCCAAATAAACATTAAGAAAAGAAAATAGTTAGAGATTCAGTTACCGAGTTATTGGTGAACTACCTGCGGGTTGGTTAGCGGTAGGTAAACAGTATTTTTATTTAAATGGCGTTTATGACATATAGTTCTCAATTAATGTTAAAAAATGTGAAAAATTGAAAATGTTTTCTTCTATAGGGCGGTCTATATTTGACTAATAGGTATCTCACGTTTTTATTAGATAGAGAGTGGTTAAATTACAGAAAAATATTAATTTCATACAAAATTTGAACTCGCAGGGGTGGCACACCCAGTTTATTCCTAAAGGTAGCCATACATGTGAAAGAAATCCTCAAGGAAAAAGCCTACAGGATTTCCTTAACTGAACCCTCGCACACACGACGCGGAAAATCCTTAAGTTTTTACGTCAGATCTTGACTACAAGTTACGGCATCAACAGTTGACGATATTTTGGCGGCTGTCGGTTGCCTAGTCGCGGCAAACTGCATGTCAACTCGCAAGAAAAAGAGTACAGTAAGTAGTGTATGGTGCAAGGAACGGCTGCTAAAGAGAAGTAAGTATTCCCACACACAGAATTGGAGGTTTTGCCAAAACATTTTTATAATTACTTGAGGATGGACCAAGAAACTTATCTACATCTGCTTTCATTGGTCACCGCTTACATCGCAAAAACAGATACGGTGATGAGGCAAGCCATTCCTCCCCACGATAGACTCACTGCGACATTGGGGTATTTGGTTACTGGAAGGAGCTACGAAGACTTCAAGTATTCAACAATAATTTCTCCGCAGGCTCTTGGTCACATCATACCGGAAACGCTTACCTCAACAGTCTGATATACCACAAGTTTGGCTTGTACACAGAGTCAGCAGATGCTCCTGACTTCATAGACTCCTTGACCCTTGTGTGAACACCACCTCTGTACTTCATATATGGTACACCACTGGCCTGGCTGGACCAGTAATGTTATACGGGCTAAATGGTGTGATTCTGGTAGATAATTGCAAGTAAAAAACCGTTTCTTTCGTTTCTTATTGCATTTTATTGTTTTAGTTTAATAGTCCATTACTTATTCTGAGTTTCCTCATTGATGCACGTGAAGTATTTATGTCGTTGGTGAAAAAGTCCGAGATGACGTGAAGTTACCCCGGAGTTCAGTTTTTTATTTATATTGGGAGAACGGTTAATCGAAATTAGTTAATTCTTAAAGCACAAAGGGGCACTAACGAAGCAAAATATAGTAACATTTGGGCTAACTTAACGGACCTAGGAACGCCGCTTTAAGAAACACATATCTAATTCAGTTTCCATCTTTAAAAAATATTACATGTTTTAAAGTTCTTAAAACTATTCGAAGTAGGTACATACTTTTGCAATTTGTTTTGGAAAAAGTTCGAAACTTTTGCGATTGGCTTAATAATTAATAAAAATGTTGTACACACGATAAGCAATATAACCTTCAGCTCGTTCAAAAACCTAATACTTTTTTTTTTAGAAGTGTAAAAATCGAGAGGTTACTGTTATTTTTTTATCAAAGCAGTTAGCAACAAAAATCAATGAGTAAGATAAAATACAAATGTTTTTTTTTAAATTTACATATGCATGAAATAAGAATAAAGATAATAAAAATAATATGGCACAATGTTCATTAAAATACAGTTCGTTAGCATCTAAACTGGTACATGTGCTTCACTAATATTTCGTAGATAGGCCTTTACAATTTTTTCACAGTACATAAGAGTTAAACAAATTTATTCGCATACTGTATGCGGCATACATATTACAAATACGAAAAATGAACGAAATACAGCAATAAATTGCCTTTATTATCAATAAGAGACAAAACATAAAAAGAGAGTTTTAAAAAACGTCATAAGCAATGTACTATTACCTAATTAACATATTTATATAACATGAGTTAACCTTAGAACGTATAGAAAGTCCATTAAGTGGTGTGCGAATTAGGTCTGGCGGTTGTTTTATATTTATCGATATTCGATTGTTATAGAAATATCGATATTCAATACATATCAACATTTCGATATACACTTAGAAGGGCCACTATTAGGATCTCGTACACGATAAGAGCTAAAAAGAAGTTTAAATTAGATAAATTGTTTTTTTCGCAAGACCTATTCAGTGATGCTTTAATGTTTTAAAAAAGTTCCATGGCACGCTAGATAATTTACAAATTTAAAAAAAAAATTAAATCGTAAGTAGGTAACTCGGTAGTATTTGATGGTACAAAAATATTTTTCGGAAAAAAGATGTAGATTTTTTTCATCGCTATTAAATAGTGATTCAGGAACCCTAAAACAATCGAAAAAAAAAAATAAGTAAGAAAACTTGAAGAATCATATACCAAATGTACAATGGTCCAGTCAGACCAGTGGTGCACAGCTTAGGACTACCAACCTTGCATGTCTAACCCTTCACGCCGTCCATTTTTTTAATTAACTTTTTTGTTTCGAAATACATTAAAACATATTCGTAGAGGATATCATGAAAGATGAGGTCCTTACGAGATTTTTTTCTATGAGAAAAATAGGTACATTCAAACTTGAAATTGGCCAGCCAGACCATGGTGAGCACATAAGGGTCAATTTTTTTGATTTCTTTTCGGAAAGCACTTCTTACATTGTTAAATTTCTTAATTACACTATCTTTCGTGGCGTTCGGCTCAATCTCCTTTAGTTTCTCCATTAGTTTTGCGTACCCGGAATCCTTTTTATTTCTATCATGATAGTCTCTTGAGTTGACTTGCCATAGGTAAGGTTCATTCTCGTAAATTTTAATGAAATCTGCTAACAATTCGCGAGACATGACGTTAACCACAACGATCATCAGCAAGGACTCATAAAATCTCAAGGCCGACTGACGGCAGCACACACACACACGCAAGGTTTTTCGATTGGGATTTTGGGGACTGCACAGTTCGCCACCGGCCTCAAGGCTTCCCCACACACGACGAGGAAATCCTTAAGATTTGGACGCGCAGTCCAAACCTCAAGGTTTTCCTGCATGCGTATGGCTACCGTAAGGCTTTGGACAAATCATTTGGAGACGCACAAATCTTTTGAAATATTTTTTTTTTGTATTAATCCTAATCGCATACATAAAATACGTGATTTATAAAATTTTGCAATGTAATTCATTTAACTCAAATAATATATAATTTCATGCATTGACTTCTGTAGTTTACGACGGGTGAATTTTTTAAACATTATTATAAGCAGAGCTCTAGAGGATAACTAACTGTAGTTTGTTTTCTTCTTCTTCTTGGTCCTTTATAATATTTGAAGTTCGCCAAGGCGTTTTATAAATTTTATAGTACTCCCTGATGAATTAAATGATGATAAAGTGTAAGGAGCATTTTATGTCGTCTGTTTTACAACTCACACAGAAACAAGCTTTTCAAATGTTTTAAGTGCTTTTATGTCACTGGCGCTCATTGCTGTAACTACGGGGAGCATAAATTGCGCAAACTTCACACAGTTGCTAATCAGATATGATATACGTTTTGTTGACAATTGCTGTTAAATTATAAATGGCTCAACCTGACCAGTGCGGTAGTAGAAATGAATATCTGTTTTTTAAAAATCATATTAAGAGTTATTAGCATAAAAGTTTATATGAATAGATTTGAAATATTCTTAAATTAATCACTGTGGTTAGCAGTTCATCAATTCCTATTCAGATTTTGTAAAATTAAATAATTATTTACAAAGAAGATATATCGTCGTTTAGGTATACAGGGTTCTCGTTTTTCGAGGGCCACTATAGTGATCTCGTAAACGATAAGAGTTACGACGCAAACATAACTTATCTAGCTATTTTAGTTTTTGTGATATAGGGGAAAAAGTAAAAAAGTGGATTTTTGTTTTTTGCCCGTAACTTTTTCATTTGATGCGAATTTCATTTCTGTAAAAACTTTTTCATGGCCTTACAAGGAATCAAAATCCCCAATTATATTTTCTATACCACGTTTCGCTATTTTTTAGCCATCATCAGATCAATTTTTTCTTATGGACGCAACGTCTGATTTTAACGGCAAGTTTTAGAGTATTTTATTCTAAATTCGACAATGTATAACACTTGGCACTTTTTTGAAACAATTGTTGTTAAACGTCCTAATATCTGTTTACTTATTAGAAGTCAATAACGCAGATGAAGGGCATAACTCCGATAAGATGTAATTTGTCATTTATAATAGGTAAGATGTTAATTGATGATGTATTATCTATAAGAACTAATTTTTTGTAGACAAACTAACGACGATGAAATTTATAAGAAGGAATAAATTTTCACACAGTCTATTGCAGAAAAAGTAAAATTAAAATTTGAATGTGATGTCAAAAATTTTCCGGCTGTGGGGATTTGATCTTAAAGTAGATGTTTAGCCGGTTAGCAAAACTACGTTGATTTCTGACGAACACAGACTATGTTACATAGTAATAACTTGACGTTTTTCAGAATCGAATAACATTAACATTTTCTGATGATTTTTATTTTCACCATACGTAGTATGAAGACAGTAATCGCGAAAATGTGCGAATTTGGGATTTCGATGGATTTAAATACTTTGAGGTCTCCTGAACATGTTTTCACTATTTTTGTTATGATGTCCGCACAATGTATGGAGAAACTCATATGGTGGCCACTCCATCGAACCTACTTTAGATTTTTTAGTTAATATCTTACTATCTTCCCAAATACAACACCTTTGTCCGACTGAAATACCTCTTGGCTTGTAAGGTCACCGACAGTTTTATAATTTTTTATAAAATACCCTATGGAGGATGTTTCTTAAGTATTGCAAAAAAAATCGAGAGATGATTCCTTATCGAAAATTAAGGGGGTCTCTCATATAAATTTTTTTCCTTAGACGTCTCCTTTCAAAGTTACACCTCCCTAAAAGGGAGCAGTACAATTAGGTCATTATTTTATATCTGAAATTTGGATGAATGTAGAAGAATGTCATTTGGTAGATGTTTTATACTTAGTAAAAGGTTTCCCATAGTAAGTTTTTCGGATCACGAGTTAATATACGTTAATTTATCTTATGCCAAGTCTGCTGCTATTCCAATCTTCAGGACTGTTAGAAACTTTCGTAATTTTGATGACAATGCTTTTTATAACCATCTTATCTCTTTGCCGTTACATAAGTTATACGGAAACAATGTTAATGAAAAAGTTGCATTTCTCACTGACCACATCAACAATATTTTTAATATTTATGCACCCCTTAGAAGCATAAGAATCACAAAGCCTCCTGCTCCATGGTTAACAGATAATATTAGACTTCTTATATCTATTCGAGATAAAACCATGAAAAAATTCAAAAGAACTAAAAATCCAAGAGACTTCGAGTATTATAAATCACTACGTAACTTTACAAACAGAGCTTTAATACGCGAAAAATCGGCTTATTTCGAGAGCAATTGCAAAAATTATAAACTATGGAACAACTTGAACTTACTTAATATCAAAACTCCTAAGCAGAGGACATTACCCTCACATCTACAAAATGTTGATGCAATCAATAATTACTTAATCGATTGTATACCAAAGAATCCTGATGGGCACAGCCAAATCATCAACTTTTATAATAACAATTTTAAATTAAACTTTCAATCTCAAAATTTTTTCTCTTTTAAAACTGTCGACACAACTGATGTGCTTGAATCCATAAACTCAATCAAATCAGCATCACTGGGATCAGATGAAATTGGAATTCGGATGCTTAGATTGTGTTGTCCAACAATAATACCATGCGTCACCAACATTATTAATTCGTGTTTTATTGACCAACAATTTCCAGCCTCCTGGAAAAATGCTCTTGTTATACCCTTACCAAAAATCAGCAATCCTGTAGAATACAAAGATCTGAGACCCATAAGTTTACTATCAACTCTATCTAAGGTCTTAGAAAAACTTATGCATAAACAAATAAAAACACATCTTGAACAACATAGTATTTTACCAGTTTTTCAATCCGGCTTCAGAAGTAAATACAGTTGCACTACTGCTCTGTTAAACCTTACCGATGACCTTATAAGAGCCGCAGATGAAGGAAAGCTGACTTTGGTTGTGTTTCTGGATTTTAGCAAGGCATTCGATACGATCAAGCATTCAGTATTGTATTCTTTGTTACACTTTATTGGTTTCGATAATCCAGCCATTCAATTAATAAAAAGTTATTTATCATTTCGTAGTCAGCAGGTTGTATATGATGGCAAAATATCAGATGTAAAATTTACTAACTGTGGCGTCCCACAAGGGTCCATTCTGGGACCCCTGTTGTTCATTATTTACACCTGTCAATTGCCACTATGCTTGAACTTCACCAAATATGTGATGTATGCTGATGACACTCATATTTACATCAGTTTTAAAAAAGAATTTTTAGTTGCTGTTTATAAAGTAAACAAAGACCTTCAATCAATTTATGAATATTCGCAGGAACACCACCTTTTTCTTAATGCCGCTAAGTCTGCGTGGATGCTGTTTGGTAATCAGAAAGTTGTTTCGGAAATAAACAACGCGATAGCTATTAAAGTTAATGGTGTCAATGTACCATTTGTCGAATCTTTCAAAACTCTGGGGCTCACCTTGGATAATTCTTTTAGATACAGAAATCATGTATCAAAATGCATACAAAAAGCATACCTAAATTTAAAACTTTTATACCCTCACCGAAGCTATCTTAATACTTATGTAAAAAAAATGTTATGCGACGCAATGGTACTCTCACATTTCAATTACGCGGCACCAGTTTATGGCCACTGCTTAGATTACGATACTAAATGTAAAATTCAAAGGGTTCAAAACAGTTCTTTTAGATTTGTTTATGGCATAAGAAAATTTCAAAAAAATTCCCTTAAATTTAAGTTAATGGGATGGGTCAATATGCAAAATAAACGTATCCTACAAAGCGTCACTCTGTACCATAATTTATTTCTGTCTAAAGCTCCTAAATATTTACTAAACAAAATTACCTTCAGAACTGATGTCCACAACTTGAACGTCAGGAATAGGGGTCGTATCAGTCCACCACAACACAAAACTAAGTTCTTTGAACGATCATTTTCTTTTAATATTTACAAATTATACAACTCTATTCCGGACAGTTTGAAAATCTGTGACTCAAAGTCATTTAAGAGAAAGGTTTTACTGTATTGTGGCTGAGGGCAGGCTATTATTGTAGTAATTTTTTTTTTAAATCAGATTTTGTTGAATCAGATTTGCAAGTTTTGGCAGTTAACATGTGAATAGGTTGTTTTTGGAAATATTATTTTGTCTTCTACATTATAAATGTTGCCTCATATTTATATTCATATTTTTATTATTTTTATTATTATAAGTTTTATTTTGAATGTACCTTCAAACAAGGTTGAGTGGAAGAGCAATCCATTGTTCTAGACAATGGATTGAACTACGCCTTGCGGTTGCCATATAACATATATGTAATAATATTGTTGTACTGTTTGTTTGTTTCTTATGGCAATAAAGACATTATTATTATTATTAATATATTCAATCATCTCCCACCTTCACAGGGGGCTGAAAAGTGCGACCTCTGTTGGTTTTTCATCAGAACTTTTTGGTGGGTTGAAATTTTTGAATTTGAACATTTTTCATTTATGGTGATGCGAGTTTGTGGGTTTATTATCAATACATTCTAATATATTGGACAAAGTCAATATTTGCACGAGTTCATAATTAATTTATTGCATTGCATACGTTTCTTAGCTATTTGTAAATGGTGTAA
This sequence comes from Elmis aenea, assembly GCA_947652605.1. Classification (NCBI taxonomy): domain Eukaryota; kingdom Metazoa; phylum Arthropoda; class Insecta; order Coleoptera; family Elmidae; genus Elmis; species Elmis aenea. The sequence goes on from OX393580.1 coordinate 10,925,592, forward strand.
TATGTCTAACTGCAGCAATACAGGCAGTTTATAAACTGGTGATCGAGTTTCGATGTTAAATTGCTTTGCAATGAAACCGGTACAGCGATGCGGTTGGTAGTGCATAATGGCCTACTTAAACAGTTTGCAGTGCCAATTGAACTTCTATGTTTATCGAGTAACTTTTAATAAGGTTTTACTCGTAAAATGCACAGGTTCTGCGAAGGATAAAGACCACTAGGTGTATTGGTTTGTACTTGTAAAAACTCAAGAAATAAATGAGCTCTGATCTAAGCAAAACAATTAAAAAAATGGTTTTACATGTGTGCTTCATTTTCTTTACATTTGTGCAATTTTCTTGTAACCATTATCAAAATAATGTGACTTGAACAAATTTCTAGTAGAACGGATATAGGTATTGAAGCTTTTTAATATTCGTTTAAATTGACTTGTAGTTCGTTATTAGACCTTCATAATGGTTTTGCATACCCACTTTAAATACAAGATTTTAAATTATTACTAGACCGGAAAAGCAATTTAGGAAGGAAATCCTACCAAGGATTGTGCAAAGTTATGCCACAAAAAATTCTGCAGATACTTATTTATCTGTCGGATAATCCTTTGAAGAATTTAAGTTTATTTCTTTGAAAGTTTTTGTATGATATCCAAAAGACTAATTAAATAATAGCTATTAAAATATAATAAAACATAAAACACTTTTAGTTGAAGAAATAAAATGTGCCACTTTTTTTACAAATTAAAATTGGAAGTGAAACAGGATTTTAAAATGGAAATGGATGTAGGTAAATTAAACGAGTACCTATATTATAATCAAAGTGGGTTGCGCTGAAACTTTATATTTTTCTTTATTTGATTAAACTTGTATGCAACTTTTAGTTTTTATACGAATATTACATACCTATTGATTTTCTCCCAAGTCAACTTCAATTATTCTATTTCTAAAAAAATGTAGTTTGTTAATTATAGCACTTATTTTATCAATATTACCTATACAAAAAATAACTAACACAAACTTGTAAACATACATTGCCCACCGAAAGTAAAACGTCTCTATGATAAGTTTGTTGTTGTCAAATTTATTTTTGAAAGTCGATTTCTACTTCACTTCACTGTTCTGCCAGAAAACATTTCCAATTTTTGCAAATGAAGCTGTCGTTAGCAGTCGCACAAAAATATATATTTCATACGATTTTATTCGCTTTCTATAAAGATAATATGTTATTTAAAAAAGATGTTTCAAATCCAAAATTTTTATGTTAGGTCCCAGAAATCGCAAACAGCATGGGGATCTCGTAAACGGTAAGAGATACAGAGATGGTTAAATTAGTCAAAATGATCTATGATTTAAGAGCAATTATCCTATAAAAAAAAATCAAAAAAGTTGACAATATGTATGCTATTTATAAAAAACAAAAAAAATGACATTTTTGATTTTTTCTTATAACTTGCTTACTTGAAATCATATTCAAAATTATTTTCGACATTATTGGGACACTTTTTTGAGTAGATTTGAATTTTTTTTATACACTTTACGTATTTTTATGTGTTTTTGTTATTTTAACATCAACTTTCTTATTTTAAATACGGATTGTAGTTGGCTGTAACACCTATAAAAAGATGATAAAAAGAGATTTTTTGTCTCGTTTCATTGATGTATGAATTGTTAGGATTACCTTAAAAAATAATGAAGATGTAACACTTTAATCGTATTTATTAAGTTCAATCAAAAGTGGCCAATAAAAAACAAAAGAAAACATTACATAAATAAACTAACTGTATTGAATTAAACACGAAAACGTGAAATAAAATAACATTTTTTTACATTTCATAATAATTTTTTTCACTTACTATCACTATTAAATCTAGAGCGTCATTTAAAAAGTCTGCAACACATAGAAACGTTTTTATTATTGATTTCTCTAAAATGTTATTCTTAATAAAAGTTGATGCATGTTCTAAAATTAATATTAAGACTAAAATGCCTTTATTTTAAGAGAAACAGAAACCTTTTTTTGGGAAAGAGTTATTTAGAATCTGAAAATAAGGCTAAATTTAAATTTTAAGGGTCAAATTCCATTTTTTATTTTATAAGAAATTTTAAGCACTTTACTCTTGCTAATATTTGAAACATCGCTAAAATCTAGTGTCCTATGACATTTTATTAAACTATTTTTATATTAAAATTAATTTTAGACCATGCAACAACTTTTATCAGGAATAAAATTTTCTGAGAAATCAATAATAAAAAACGTTTCTCTTTGTTGCAGACTTTTTGAATGTTAAAATTTCTTAAAAAATATAAATTGTAATTTGATCGTCAAAATTTAAATCTAGTCTTATTTTAAGATTCCAAATAACTCTTTCCCATAAAATTTGCTTCTCTAAAAATACGGGCACTTTACTCTTGTGAATATTTCAAAAATCGCTAAAATCTAGTGTTCTATGACTTTTATTGAATTTTTATTTCATCTTAATATTAATTTCAGACCATGCACCAACTTTGATTAAGAATAACATTTTCTGAGAAATCAATAATAATTTTTTTCCATTTGTTGCAGACTCTTTGAATATTACATCATTTGTTCAAAGTGTAGTCTCCTCTCTCCATGGGCAATACAAATTTGAGATCCGCGCTTTGTAAATAATAATGTTTTCCTAAGCATATTTCTTTTTATTTAATGAACTGTACTTAAAATAGCTAATTTTAATTCATCAGTTGTATTCAACTGTCATTTCAGATTGGCTGTTTTAAGAACATTTGGTCAAACAAAAAGTAATATGGTTAGGATAACAAAACGCAGATCTCAAATTGTATTGCACAATGGGCTAAACTTTGAACACATGATATAATTTAGATTTAATAAAAATAGTAACTGAGAGATCGTAAAATATTATTGAATGTAAAAAAATATTAAATTATTTAGGTTTTTCTTGTGTTTAATTAAGTACAGCTAGTTTATATATGTGATGTTTTGTTTTGTTTTTCAATGGCCAATTTGATTAAACTTAAGAAATACAATAATATTGTAATAACTTACTTACTTTATAAGATACACCTAACAACTCATACATAAATGAAACGAGAAAAAATCACCTTTTAATGGTGCCACAACCAACTACAATCCGCATTTAAAATAAGAAAGTAGATGTTAAAATAACAAAAACAAATGAAGATACGTAAAATTTATTAACAAATTTCAAATCTACTCAAAAAAGTGTCCTAATATTGTTCAAAAATATTTTAAATATGATTTTAAATAAGCAAGTTGTAAGCAAAAATGGAAAAGTTATTTTTTTGTTTTTTTATGAATAGCGCAAATACTGTCAACTTTTTTAAAGATTTTTTTTCCACAGAAGTTGCTCTTAAATCATAGATCGTTTTGACTCATTTACCATCTCTGTATCTCTTACCGTTTACGAGATCTCCATGCTGCTCACGATAACTGGGACACCCTGTATATGAGTTTCAGGACAATCGGCCTTTAATTAAATCAGAAAAAATTCTGCAGTCAGTAAAGAACACTCAGATATGAATTTGGATCTTTTGAAATTGTAATTTTGTTATACTATTTGTTCCTTATTTTTGGGATACCCTGTTTAAATTTTTATTAAATTTCGCAATACACTGATAGGAAGAAAATAATATTTCTGCTTAATTGTTACAGAAGTACATACATATAGACGTCTAAGCAGTTGTAGTTTTTGTCGGATGTATAACAACCATAATAGCTCAAGAGCATCACAGTCGGAATCGAAAGATTAAAGGAGAGAAAGGGAAGGCATATAAGTTAGGATATCTAATGTATAAGCAATGAGTTTGTCGTCGCAAGGGCCCTGAAACCGGAAGACTTGTAAGAGTGGTCAAGAGGGTCGATTTGGGAAAAGCCAGAGTTGAAAGGCCTTTTCACTGCAATATGCTTAACGTTACAGAAATCCCTTGATAAATATTTAAATGACAATCCTAAACATTGCCAACAAAACTGCCCAATACAAATTTGCAGTAGTAAGTCAGAAATATTATTTATATTGTCTGAACATTTTAAGGAGTTACTGATTAATTTTTGATAAAATGTAACGATGTCGATCTCGGCAATGTCAATGATTTAATATTTATGTTGAATTTTGTACTAAATTACCAAAAAAATTAATAGTTTGTGACCAATCTATTATTTCATGCCGTCATCCTATATTTGCATATTTTGTGCCTATGCTTCGACACCTGGTAATGATAGGCGACGAACTTACTGTGATTCTTTTTGCTAATTTTTTTGATATTTTCGAAAAATATACAGGGTGAGTCACAGCGGACGCCACGGAGTTTAATGGTGAAACGGTTTATATTTTCAAGCATAAGATTATGTAAGTCAATACATTTTTAAAATATTTTCAAACATAGAGGGTGCTCCAAAAGAAAATGGCATATCAAAGTTATACTTTTTGTTATGGAACACCCTATATATTTTAACATTTTTGGATTCCTCTTTAAATTTACTTCAAGAAATGTACAAGGTTGTCTGAAAATTGCATTTTCATGAAAATACAGTAGGGTAAGGTCGGGTTATCGTAGCTAAATCGTACCACTGCTATTTTGCTTATTAGAAGGTGTAAATGGTGCAATCTTTTCTACTCAATTCGAGGCCCTTGTACTGCAAAACATAGAGCAGTTTCCATTTTTACCGGCAACATGACTGTTTTCGGGTAACTTTCAATTTGTGAAAACAGTGTCGTCAATAATATTTTTTTCCGTTCACGTGTAAGATTTTGATTCTAAATCGGTAAGTTGAACCGTATGAATACTTTTACATCAGCATTTGTCAGTAAATTAGGCGTAAATTAAAACTTGCTTTAATACGTTGAAATTGTAATTAATTTCACATTAATCATAAAATCGCACAAAGTGGCAGTTCGGCAAATCGTACCGCAAATGGTTTGGTTTATCGTACCAGGTACGATTTGCCGAATCTCTAACACTTGTTGCCTCTATTTAAAAAAAAAGCATGCCGTCCCAAACCTACGACCTCAAAAACAGTAGAAGATGTTGAAGTAGTAGTAAACCCAGATGATTGGTGTTGGTATTGTTTCATTTGCGAAGAAAACGTAATTGAAGATATGTTGCGGTGTCAGAGGTGTAACCGTTGGGCCCATGAAACGTGTTCTGGAATGAGAGCTGGTACAAAAAATATGTTTGTGTTAATTGTTAATAAGCTATTGTACCTATCTTAAATTTGTACCTATCTTAAATTTGTACCTAATCTCCATATATAACCTGTAGGTACGATTTAGCCACCCCTAGGTACGATTTACCGAACGAGTAGGGGAAATCGTACCTTTTGCAGCATTGTGCAATTTATTTTTTTCTTTTATGTTCCTATTGTTATTTGCCTATGGATTTATATCATTTTTATAAACAAATATGTATACTAACCAATGATATTTTATATTTTGCGTAATTTTTAATAGAAGATTCACCATAACCAAAATTCTAAAAAGTGGTACGATATACCCGACCTTCCTATACATACTTTGAAAAGTCTGAAGAAATTCGCTTAAAGATTAGATTGACAATAGATTATTTAACACTTCGCACAATGTACATTTTTAAAATATTATACATCGATATCTTATATTTTTTTTAATACAACACCCTATATTTTTTTACACCGTCTTATAGAAAATGTAATTCTCTTTTCTAATTTTTCACCTAAAATTGATATTTTCCGAGATATCGCGATTTTATTGTTAATTTTTAGGGCAACGTAATATTTTTGAGTGGCTATGAAAGTAGACAGCAGTAATTTGAAACGATTGAAAGAAAAAACAAGAAAGTTATAATTTTTTTATGACTAGGCGTTTTTGAATATTTTTTTGCAATGAAGATGTAGTTTTACTATCCTTACGTTTAAATAGTGGTTTCTTAAAATTCTTTATGCATTTATTCATTGGACGACCAGTGTGATAAGACAATAACCACTAAATTTTATAAACATGCTATTAATACACAATCCAAAACAAAAACAGGTATTAAAATTGTATCTTCCTTAATGTGTATATTACGATTTATTTGCCCTTGGTAGGGCGAGATTATTATTATTAATAATAATAATTTTATTTGCTCTAAATATCCAAAAAGGCGTGAAACATGTCACAATAATAATACCTACACATAGTTTACAAAAACACTGAAAATTATATTTACGTAAAAGAGTTTTTAAAGGAAGCATCATTTAGGTATTCACAAACTCAATGTCCATAGTAAGCTTTAGAAACTAGAGCATTTCTTAATTTCTTCTTCATGTCGTGGGTTGGAAGATTTTTTATACTCTCAGGTGATGTGTTAAATTTGTTATATATAGCAATCATTGAGGAGGCAACATTATTTTGAAGATAGGTATATTTGAAGCAATCGGGCTTTAGATTTTTTTAATGTCGGGTTTTGGTTGCATGGTTTCTTATATTCTCTTGGAACAGATCAACATTATTTCTTACGATAAGGATGGTTTCGAGAATGAATTGGCCGTAAAAGCTTAATACTTCTTTGTCACGAAAAGTGTCTTTACAGTGATCTCGGTAATTTAGACCAAAAATATTTCTTATACATCGCTTTTATATAATAAAAAGGCGTTCTGAGTCACTAGCGTTACCCCAAAAAATTACAGCATAGCGTAACTTACATTCAACATATCCATGATATGCAGTTTTGGCCACGTTTGTGCTAAACAATTTTTTAAGGTTTTTTAGTGCGAAAGGGTACCGTGACAGTCTTTGTGACAGGCGTTCGATGTGGTATGACCAGTCCAGTCTAGAGTCAATACATAAACCATGAAATGATATTTTATTTACAACATTTATAGTTGTGGAATTATTTTGAAGTTTTAAGTCGGAGATTATTTTACTTTGTGAAAATTTTATTACTTGAGTTTTATTGGCGTTTAAGGTTAAATTGTTTAATGTGAACCAATGTTGGAGTTGGCCTAAGCAGTCAAAGAGTTTTTGTTCAGAATTTTTGGAATCCAAGTCACTGATAACAGCAGATGTGTCATCGGCAAATTGTATAAGGGAAGTTTTGGCAAAATCTGGAAGATCATTAGTGTACAGTATGTATAACAGGGGGCCTAAGATTGATCCTTGCGGGACTCTTTTTTTGTTAGATTTTAGAAATCTTCCTGACGAGTCTTTTCCGGCAACATATTGGTTTCTTTCTGAGAGATAAGATTTTATAAAGTTATGGGCGGTCCCTCGTATACCATAGTGTTCTAATTTCGTTAGCAGTATCTCGTGGTCAACACTATCGAAAGCTTTTGAGAGATCAACACACATGACCATAGTGTGTTCGTCTTTATTGAGGGATTGAAGTACATTTCGGATTGCCATGTAAATAGCGCGGGTAGTATTGTTTTGCCTCTCCGAATCCATTAGTACCCAATCCAAAACAAAGATTGGTATTAAAGTTGTACGTTTCTTAATGTGTATACTATGGAAATCTTACGATTTATTTGCCCATGGTAGGGCGAGATTATTATGATTACATTGAATTTTAAATTTTGCAATTATAAAACCATTCCAAACATTTTCTTGTAAACGATTTTTGTTTGTCATCATGTATTAACTTTTTTGTCGTGCTATTAATTTTTTGCCCTACTTAAGTAATCAGCCTTGCGTTCGAACTGATGAATGCCATTCTAGAAAACAGGTTTAAAACTATTGATGTTTATAAACAATATTACGATGACATAAATTTATTTTTCTAATAAATCATCTTTGCACAAAATGTGCGTTTTAAACTTGCTATTAAGAATTTCAAACGTTTTTCTGCTTTTCATTACATAAGACTCTAATTTTAACATTGTTAGCATTTTAATAAAATTATTTTGATTGCGTTTAAATTTATATTTCGAGAGATTTTGTAAAACACAAATTTGCTTTTAAAGTAATCGCATTTTCAACGTAAGGCCGCCGGATAAAAATATTCAAATGTCGTTGAATATTTCAGACATAATCAGATTATAGCGACTTAACATCTTCTGCTCTTGTCATAAATATGCTAATAGACAAAAAATATATTCAGGTGGAAGTATGTTCATTTAATAAGTGCTACGAATAACTTTATCTAAAATGTTTGTTTCGGTAAAATACCTTCCATTTATAATTGTAATCAAATTATTCTAAATAAAAACAAACAAAACGAGTTTGCAGTAAACTGAGTTATCCTCTCGTTTTATTTCTGTGAAAGTAATTATTTTCAGAGATAAAAACCTTTATGATATTGGAAAAGTTTTTAAGAGTTTTGTTTGCGAAAATTCATTTTCTTTCTTGTTAAGGGGGCCTATAAAATATGTTTGTTTGAAGGTTTGAATATTAGCTTTGATGCTTCTGGTTGCATTTTGTTTTGGAATTTCTGGTAACCTCGTTACGATTTTTTTTTTCGAACTTAGACTGTTAGATGGTCTAAGAAAATATTACAGCGGTATGCACAGTCGATCGCCGGAGAAGTCTCCGGCGGTGCGCCGACAGTTTGCGTTGCACAGTCGTTCGCCGGCGGCTCCTTCAGCGCACCGCCGCGCCGGTGGCTCTTCCGGCGAAGCGCCGAGCGTTGCACAGTCGTTCTCCAGCGAGTCTTCACCTAAGTGGCACATGCGCAATACTTGAAAACTCGGCGCTTCGCCGGCGCGAGTTTCTAGCACCTCCAGGGTACTGAATATTGTTGCAAAATGCAAATTTATATTTATTTTTTACATCAGTTTTTATCCTCCATTATGGAATAGTTTTGTATCATATGATTATCATTTTTTTTCCTCGGCACTGTACGATTTATTCGATATAATATATTATTTAAGTGTTACAAAGTCGACTAAACTTCAATTGTACTGTACATGAAGTATTCACCTTAATTGTTTGTCCAGGTGTTTCTCTGTGCTCATGTTTGATAAATGTACATATTACATATCTTATGTTCTTATTTTTCTGCTGGGTTAATAGCAAGTGTACAAAATGCTGTGTAAAATTATGGATGTTTATATTTTTTTAACAAATATTACTTTAATTGCGATCATATTGTATCGAAAGTCAGTGAATTATAGAATTACGAGGAAATGCATAACTTGGTGCGTTAATGTATTCAAATATTATAAAATCTCAATTATTTCTTACTATTATTAAAATTGTTCATAAACATTTAAATGAATTATAAAACAATTAAATTCAATATTTATTTTGGTTTTAAGGTATTTTTTATAATTAGCTATTATTATGCACATCATTGTATGTACACAACGGTAATAAACTACAATGTTTTACTGGAAATTATAAGGACATTTAAACAACTCTTATTAATAAAGAAAATTAAGATTTTGGGTATTGACACATTTCTAGGGACCAACAAAGATCTTATCCCTTTGTTAAGTAGTTAGAGAGGTAATTAATATGGGAAACCTTATTACTTACTATTTCCTTTAACAGTGCTGTTATCAAATATTGCGTTTGAAATGAATTTTGCTTTAAAGTTATAAAAACTGCGGTAATTTACCGCATGCTAGATACTGAAGCAAGGTTGTATCACGTTATCAAATTCGCTAATTGCTATTCTGCGCATGCTAGAGTGATATGTTTTCATGTACGCTAGTCCAACGCTCGCCGGCGAATTCTCCAGCTGGCGGTTCGCCGAAAGTTGTTTATGCAAGCAAACTGTCTGGCGGGCGGTTAACGAAGCGCTCGCTGAAGAGTTCTCCGGCGCGTCATTCGGCGAGCGACTGTGCATACGGCTGTTACTTTCGCCATGCAAAATTTGTGACTACGAATAACTCTACGAATAACTTTAAGATTATAATAGGTTCTTACTTTTTGTGTAAAGATTAAATTAATCGACGGTTAGGTTATTTCACTGATTAATCGATAATCCATCTCTGGACCGATTAATCAGCGCTCATTTAGTTTATTTTTCAATTTTTGTCAATAGTTTTATCAGCTACTCGTTGAGCCTGTTTTGTAGTACGAGTAGGTATGTCTAAATTTTGTTGAAGTCTTTGCGTAGTTAAACAATACTCTCAAAATATAATTTTGCTTTCTTTCTCTTAAAGAGTTTTCCATAAATTAATACTAAGTTAAAATTTTCCGCGTGGTAACAAAATTAAGGTTACGTTAATTGCGTAAATTTGCTGACAGTGTTAATTAATGGGAAATATCGGAAATGATAACTTAATTTTTTAATGAAATTGTTTTATTAGCTTTAATTTTATGATGATGTAAAAAGTTAATTATTTAAGAACCAAATTTAACAATAATACAGGGTGTCCAGTTTAAAATGAAGTACATATCAAAACAACAATTTTTCATCTCCTCTTTAACGGGCTGTAACTTAGCAACGATGCAACTTTCTATAAGGCATGCTGGGCTGAATCGTCCTATTTTTCAATGTAGATTCACCAGTAGAAATTATGCTACATCGTTCAGAAACACCCTGTAGAAATCCTCCGACGATTCCAGAACAAAGCGCTTAGAACACTGTGGATGCACCATGGTATGTTGTATGTACCAAATTACGTAATTTAAAGTGATCCTAAAATTAAAACAGTGCGTGAAGAAATTAAAAGCTACTATGTGAAATACCAAGACAGACTTATTGTGCATCCAAACAACCTAGCCACAGAGCTCTTAGGCAACAACAATGAAATCATAATATATTATTATTAATATAATAAGTATAATTATACGTTTTAAACCATCGGACTTGTCAACCAGGTTTGAGTTGTTGTACACTTTGATACACAAATGAATATTGTTATATATTGTAATTAAATAATTAGGTAGATAATCATACAATAAGAGAACCGTCAATGGACTGTTCTCAGCACGTTTAGTTTAGTTTTAGGTTTAGTTTTAGCTTAGTTTAAGCTAGGGATTGTAAATTTACCGACTTTTTGAATTACCGGTAATTCGGTAAAACTGTCAATCAAAACCGGTTTACCGGTAATTTACCGGTAAATCATATTATTATATATATTTATATTATACTGTTTCTTTTTAGATTTTTTGCGGTTACTAACATTTTTAATGTAGTTTTCGGAGTTTATCCGCGTCTTCCCTATAGTGAGAGCTTGCCGAAACGTCGAGCCAATTTAAATATTACCCGGATAAACTCCGAAAACCATATTAAAAATAAATATATTTATATACATTGAAGCCTAAACTATCCCAATTAGTTTCATACAATATATTAGTTAACAGCCATTAACGTATCTAATATATTTTTATGTAATATTAATAAAACACTATATAAAATGACAATATATAATATATAAAATAAAAATATTACAAAAAATATAATCCAGCATTACAAAAAACACATGAAAATAAAACTATTCTGAACATAAAATATAAAATAATTTAACATAATATACCTATGTTGTCAAACTATTAACAATATTTTTTATTTTAAACTTTTCTTAAAAATTAACCACGTAGAAAATATAATTTATTTTAACTATCGTCTCCTAATTGCGACCTAATTTTTGTACAAAATAATCCAGCCGCGGAAAAAGCTTTTTCGGATTCTACTACACTTGTTAGTCGAGTAGTGAGTAAACAATCAAACAATCATATGCCATTTGTATGATTTCCTTTTTTTTTTTTGACAACACGTCATTTTTTTTTCGATTATTTGATTTAGATTTTTATCATGATTAGAAAGATATTGTAAAATTACCGGAATTACCGGTAAAAAACTGGCAAATTACCGGTAAAATTTGAAGAGTATTTTTTGCTAAGGCAACGTTTACTCATTGTTAACAGGCAACAGATTGTAAATAAACACGGTTTTCTAAAAAAAAAGATACAATTGGTTTTTTTTAGTATTTAGTACATATACTTAAAGTAATATACTCAAGACTGGGAGCTTATTAAAGTTTAAATATATTGTAGTAAAAAATAATTATTTTTCGCTTCATTAATTATCATTAACAAATAAATGTGTATTGTTTCTATAAATCTTTACTATTGCAATGTTTAATTTTTTTTTTTGGGTAATTTACGATAATATTTTTATGGAGATGACGGTTATTCCGCACATTGTATGTACATCATTTACAATTTATATATGCTGTCAATGCCGCGTCGTGTTAAGCGATAAACGATTTCTGGTTCATATTTTAATGTGAAAATCAATACCTAAAATTGCGACCTCTTGAACTGAATCCATAACTCATAACTTCATGCGACTGGCATTTACTTATAACTCGGTATATATTATGAATTCTATAGAAAGTCCCCTCCTTATAAATTTTAATATTTGTGAGCCTGTGATCTCTAGAATCATTTAGCTGCTTCCTTTAAAATAATAACCAAGAAGTATGAAACTTTAATAAATGAGAACTGTAAATTATTCAGGAGAAATAAATTTAATAAAACGGCAAAATAATTTTGTCGAATAATAATGATTATTGAATAGCAAATCAACGCTTTAATTTATTTCGTTTTGTGACGAGATATGTTTATTTCTAGTTTTACAAAAGAAATTCAATAAAAAAAAGTTTAAAAATGAGAGACGAACTTAAAATATGTTTTTCTAGGACCACTAATGTAAATGACTTTTACCGTACAGCCTGCATGCATATTAAGTGGGTCCAGACGCACGGTAAGCAAAAAGCACAGTTTTTTAAAGAAATCATCGAAGTAGACTCACGTCAAACGTGTCCAGCATGCCTAGTAAGTGAGTTATAACGCACAGTAAGCAAAACACACAATTGTCTAGAAATGACAAAGTAGGCTTACGTCAAAATTGACAAGATAACGTAATTACATGTGTATATTATCAAGAAAGCCGTTAAAATCGTAGGTATTATGTGATCGTAGAAAAAGTAAGCTACATAACACGAGTTGTAAAGCAATTACGCACTCGTGGAAATACGCACTCTTTGTTATTCTTAAGGAAATATATACACTAACACTTGCACAATGATATGCTTTTACACAAACCACTAGGCAAGTTCGAACGACTTTCTTCTCTTTAGTCTTCGACATAGGTTCTGGTTGTCTAGCAGCTGGAGAAATTCTGCACTTTCGGGTAGTTGAAGCCCATCTACATGTTTCCATGCAAATCTTTTGATTTCTTCTTCAACGGTTAAAATGCCCAGATGTTGATGAAGGTCGGCATTTCTAACAAACCAAGAAGGAGCGTTAGGCGTTTTATGTAAGACCTAATTTTGGACAGTTTGTATCTTATGTATATTCGTAATTTTTCCACCTCAATTTGGCATCCAGAGTTATACCAAGATATTTTGCGCTGTTTGCATATGGGACAATGGTTTCATTGATTGTTATTGCTGGAGAGTTTCTCAGTCTTTTATTTGTAAAGTTAATGTGAACGGATTTCGTTTCATTTAGATTAATTTTTCACTTTTTGGTCCATTCATTTATGGTATTACTAGCTGATTGTAGTTTTTGGGTGAAAATTATATGTTTTACTTGTTGCCAGCAATTCTGTATCATCCGCGAATGTAGCTAATTTCACTTGATTCAATTTTGGTATATCACTAGTGTGGAGTAAATACAAGATGGGTTCAAGGACACTCCCTTGTGGTACTCCTGCTTGTATTTCTTTTAATTCCGAATAGGCTTCCCCTTGTTTTACTCTAAAAAGTCTATTAGAAATGTTGGAGGTAAAAGTTTTACATATTGGTAGGGCAATATTTTGTTAAGTTTTCAGATTAATCCTTCATGCCACACTTTGTCGAAGGCTTGTGCGACATCAAGAAACAGACATTCTTTTTTTTAAGTGCGTTTTCTATTATCAGTAAGACGATGTACTTAATCTATTGTTTTGGTCTAAATCCAAATTGATGATCAGGAATCAGTTTTGCATCCTGAATGCTTGGTTTTAATCTTTTAAGTAATAATTTTTTGAACAACTTTGATATTATAGGCAAAAGAGAAATTGGCCTATGTGATATGACATCGTGTGGAGGTCTACCAGGTTTTGGCAGCATAATTACTTTTACTACATTCTTTCTCCAGTTTGCCAGTACATGTTTTAGTCTGAACGCTGCATTGAAGAGATATGTTAGCATAACAATTTGTTTTTTTGGCACTTGTTTCAGAATCTGTCCTGTGATTAGATCAAAACTCGTTGCCTTTTACGGGCTCAGATTATTTTTAATTCCGTCAGCTACTTCTTCCGGCGTAACTGGAGCAATTTCTTCTAGTATAATATTTTCTACATCCGTCGGTGTAACATTATTTTGTATACGATTAGGCGTAAATACGTCAGCTAAATGACTGGCAAATAAATTCCTATCTTGCTGATCTTCACGAGCTAGTATTGACATAATTTACCTTCTTATTCTTTTTGTGACCTTCCACAATAAACATTTTTTCTTAGCTGTTAAGTTTGTAAGAAAAAAGTTCAGAGAATCACATTTCAATTTGTAAATTTCACGTTTTGACTGCTGTGTTTTACTATTTAATATTGCCCTATCAGAAGGATGACGTGTTTGTTGCTTTTTGCTTTCCTTTTTACTATGACTAGGTTGCGAATTTCAACCGGGTAATTTACTTCTTTTGTGATATGAGTCGTTTCTTTGGTGTTTTTAAAGCAACTTTTTGTAATAGTGTGGTTAAATTCTCGGATTCTATGTAAAGTTTTCAGTTATTTCTAATTGGACATTTAAATTAATTCCTTTTTAATAAATTAATTAATAAACTAACTGCAATAAGCCACATTATTGCTAAAATTTTGTACATGGAGTAAATAAATGTTTATTTATTTTAGAATTGTTTTTTAAATTTAGTTTATCGGAACTTCCAATCGATTTTATTCTATTAATTATGATCAATTAAAGAATAAGCATAGTACAAAAGTTTAAGCTAGCACAAATGATTACTAACAATATTCTAAGTGAATTATTTAGGAGTATTATATTATCCAGTAACCTCTTCTACCAGCGGTGTCGAGGTGATGAATTTTTCCAAACACTCCCGTCTGCAGCTTTAGTCCTCGCTTGGCTCCATGTTATGTCTTTTCTTTAAAGAACGTTCGCTGTCACGTTGTTCCATGTCTTCCTTGGGCGTCCGCGTCTTTTACTTTTCCCAGTTACCATGTCCCGCATCACTTTTGCCGTACTCTAAGTGGATTTTAACCTGAAATAAGAAAAGTTTATCTTACTTTCGTTGCTTAAGTCTTAAACAAATTCTGAACAAAAAAAAGCCATAAAGTAGTTTAATCTTTTGCAATTCAATATTTAATGCAATACAGTAAGCCGGTAATCAAAACTTTGCAGTTCTTTTTAACATCTTGAATGATTTAAGAGCTTTAAAAATCCCTTTAAACTTTAACAGCTAATTTATTACTTTCAACTTTATGTAGCTTTGGTGTTTTAAAATTGCTTAGTGCCTTTTCCAGCTTTTCTATTTAGTTTCTTGGCGTATATCACTTGTTTCCACAATTCAGACTGCTTAATGATAAAAATGATTGATGTATTAAATCACATTGTGTCAGATAAAATTTGTTGGTTTAATACAATAAATTGATTGCACAGGAAAGTATGATATTTTATACATTTAATACAAAAATTATAGTTATTTAATAACTGCTTAAGATAATTACTCAAATGACATTGACAACGATATAAATCATATTAAAACGATAATCCTATTTTGAAATGAAGTATGCTCTAAATATGCACTGTAAACAGCATAATTTTGTTTTAAATTATGGTTGTGAAATTATATTTATTACTCTTCACAAATAAATGTTGGATAAAAAGTATTTTGTTAATTTTGAGTTTAATAAAACGGATGTTCTCGAAAAAACCCTGGGAGAAAAAAGTCTGTTCTGCAGTTTTTCTTGACCTGGCATGGGTTTTTGATCAAGACCTACTAGTTAAGCCTTAAGATACACAAAATTTTACCGAAACAATATCTTAATCTGTTGTTGGAGTTAAGTAGGAAGATAAATAGTCGAACATAATGTTATTATTTTTATTTGTGAGAAAATAATAATGTTTTGATTCATACAAAAAGTTTTTTATTAGCCACTTTACCTAACTAACATTCGACGTTTTATATATCACCTAGGTATTCCATATAACGACTAGGTAATGTAAATAAGATCAGTATTATATTATACTTTACCAAATTTCACTGGGCGTTACGCAGAATGCCTTGGCATTCTGTAGAACAGGGGTGGCGAATCTATGGCACGCGTGCCACAGCTGACGCATGGAAAAATTTTGTTGGCACGCAGGAGAAATAGTTGCTTTTCTAAAATTTTTGGAAAATTACAACTTTTTTTTAAATAATGAATTAACACCACCAAATTATAATTATTTAAAAAAAATACATGCATTTTGTTTCGAAACTATGCGAATTTCAAACAGAATTACAAGTATTTAAATGAGATATTGCTTCTCATGCCTTCAAATATTTTCCAAATTTAATTTTTTTTATAGAAAATCCTACACGTCAAATTGAAATAAATCAAATTCTATTGACTGAACATTTAACCACAGCTGTGGGATCAATGATAGATGAAGTTTCATCGCGATTTTTTCAATTAAAAAATTTCAAAATTCATAATTTACCCACACAATATCAAAGTTGATGAACTTAATTTGAAAATTTTTGAATGGTTAAAATTAGAAAATTTTGTATGCAATTAATTGATTTTCAATCAAGTGCAATTTGGAGGTAAAAGTTTATTGACTTAGGGGAAAATTTAGAGATTATTGAAAGGGAACGTTTGGAGGAAAAAAAATATGCTGAAAGCAAAATTATTAATGCCTGGCTAACGATTTTAGAATCAATCTGAAAAGCTATTTTTTTTGTCTGTCTGATGGTGTAAAAATCCAATATGGCGGCCATAAGACATAAAAAAGTTGACTATCGCAACTTGAAATCTAGAAGGCTTAGAAAATTTCTGTTGACGTCATCAAACCCAGGACGGTCAAAAACCTAAAGTTGCCAAGTTTAAATGAAATAGCGTCAATGGTAGGGAAGATAATAATATTTTTCTAAAATCACATTTTTCAGTTTTTTTTGTAATAAATCAAAAACGAATCAAAATATCCAGGATTTCTTTTCAGATTCTTAATCGCCATAAAAATGTGCAACTTTTCTCTAATTTAACTGACCTTGTATCTCTTACCGTTTCCAAGATAGCAATGGTGAGCATCGAAAAAAGCACCACCCTGTGGTCATACATTATAATGAAATTCACCATATTATGAAATTAAACTTTTTTACAATTATTACGGATTTTGAGCCCCGTGGGCCACGGGTTAATATTTACCAATTGGTCTAAAATTTTACAGGAAGTTATTATTTATACAAAGGGACAAATTGGGAGGGTCCTACATGAAAATATACAAAGTTCAAAAATAAGGACCACCCTAATATGCATGATAGTAGAAGATGATTCTGAAGTTAAGATATAAAATCATTTTAAAAACTGATTTGATGGTAAAATTTTTGGTTAAATGCCGATTCGCTAAGGTACACAATTTTCGTATTTCAGTTGAAATAATTATAGCGAGGCACTAGATAAATAAATAATATTATTTATATGATTAGAAACTTGACAACTTTATCGAATGTAACATCGGAAGTGAAAATAAATTATTAATTTATAATTTATCGAAATTGACAGCAGATGGAAACAGGAAAATGAAGTCATTTAAAATTTAATCATAAATGGTAATTGCAAATCGGAACTTAATTATTACACAATGCACATTTTGTCTGGTAACCTACTGTACTTGTTGGCGCGCACATCACTGTCACTATTGTTTTATTAATATTTAAGCGAAGCAATTATTTTCAATGGCATTATATTAATGCGATAAAACAAGCTACAGGATGTTGTTGTTTGTTATAAATGAATTAAAAAACATAGAGTAGTACGATTTGTAAATTTTGTTAGTAATTATCCATCATTAGCCTTGGTGAAATATGAATGTAGCTTTTATTTGGTAGTATACCTACATGCAGGGACTAAAAACGAAAAAAATTCCGTTCGTTTCTGTTCGGAACGAAAACGAAATATATCGTTTTCGCTCTTTTCGTTCTAACCGAAAAAATTCTTTTTTCGTTTTCGTGAACCGAAATAATAACGGTTAAAACCGGTTTTACAATATTTTTTTGTCGTCACCACAACCCTCTATAAATACGATAGCAATATTTGCGTCTCAAATAAAATATAAACGATGACGATGGGTTTTGATGCTCACGGACAGCATATTTTAGACTGGCAAACCATCGCCATATTAAATTTACCAAATCGTTAAACACATTAACATTTAACCATTTTATTAAGTTTAACACCCGTAAGGTGCAAAAACTCAACGTGATTAGGTTAAATTAGACTTTATCTAAAAATATGAAAATATAGCAAGTGCTGTTTTAAATTTGTTTTAGTACTAAAAATCTATGCATTTGAATTAAATAAGATCCTACTGTAATTATTTAAAAAGACAGAAGAATGAATTCAAGTGGATAATTTACTAAATGTTATAAATAAAAAAGATATTAAAAAAAGATTTATATTAACTTGAAATATACTTTAACTTTATAGTTTGTTTTAACTTTATAGTTTGTACATATCATACAATATACACTTTCACAATCCGTTAAATCTTACTAACAAGACATCTTCCAATAAATCTTCTTTTACATTAGTCCGTTTCGAAGTAAGAAGAAATTTTACTATTATTATGTCTAAACGCAAATAAAACATACACATTGATAATATATATCCAATCAAGTGTATATTCTATATTGATGATCTAAAAAACAAATTAGAAATAGAGAATATCTGTACCGTTAATTGTGTTACACGAAATTGCAAGTATAAACAATAAAGTTCTTATTACATATTCACGTAAATATATGGAGAAAAGTGAAGCTCAATTATTTTAAGTGAGATTTTTTACTGCGTCGTGGAGTCTCCCCAGCACAGAAGGTAAATTCGCGTTTGTGTTTAACAAATAAAGTTGAAATAGCGACAAAACCGGTTAAAACCGGTTAAAACCGGTTTTGGAAAATATTTATTTCGTTTTCGTTCTTGAACGAAAAATAATAATTTCGTTTTCGGTTTCGTTTTCGTTCTTAAAAATTTCGGTTAATTTCGTTTAACGTTTTCGTTTTCGTTCCGTTCTCAGTCCCTGCCTACATGATGTAACAGCAATCGTTCCCAATGTTAGGAATGCATTAACATTGTTCACTTATTAGCATATTGTTTGAATATTTTCTTTAGTTAAGTAATAAATTTCTCTAAAATGTGTATTTAATCCTTATTTATTTGTAACAAATAATATGTGTTCATAGTTTACAAAAAACGTACAGAAATCTGTTTTTTGCTTATTAGAAGTCATTAACGCAGATCAAAGGCATAAGTCATTATTTTGTGTCACAAATAATTGTATGCAAATAAGGATTAAATACACCTTTCAGAGAAATTTATTACTTAACCAAAGAAATTATTCTAAAAATATTTGCTAATAAGTGAACAATGTTAATGCATTCCTAAGATATTTATTAATACCTATTTTTTTAAATTAAATCGCTTTAATAGTAATTTCATGCGGTTTACTTACGTGCATCCAAGGAAAAAGGGACAAAGACAATTATTTACCATGCCGATTAGGATTTGTTTTAAATAAAATATTTGTTTTTGCCATTTTTAACAACAATTGTTTCAAAAATGTGCCAAGTGTTATACATTGTCGAATTCAGAAAAAAATGCTCTACAAATTGGCGTTACAATCATATAGCGTCCATAAGAATAAATTGACCTGATGATGGTTTTGAAAAAACGAAACGTCGCACGGAAAATATAATTGGGTATTCTGATTCCTTGCAAAAAGTGGTTATAAAATGTTTGTAACAGAAATGAAATTCGACATCAAAGGAAAAAGTTACGGGCAAAAAACAAAAATCACGACTGGTGCATGGTCTTCTGGAGCAGTGGTTCTTAACCTTTTAGTAGTCGGGGCCCCATAAATATCCTAAAATATTTTCGCGGCCCCCTAGTTTGTAGTAACAAAAATATTATGATTTATTTAAGAAGATATCTCTCCGATGGTTCAGGTAAAGTAAGGAGCAAAAGATAATTTTTTAAATATTTCAATATTTTAATAACTAAAAACGTTTTACAAATTTTTTGCGCCCCCCTTTAACATCTCTCACGGCCCCCGGTTAAGAATCACTGTTCTGGGGACGACCCAGATCGCCGATTGCAATTCTGTTAAATGGTGCGTGACCAAATCGCTAGGGAGCAGCCTGACCTTCTGCATAAGATCATTTGGTCAGAGGAGGCTTGCTTCAAATTGTCAGGTCAGATGAACAGGCATAATTGCGTGTACTGGGCTGATGAAAATTCTCATTTTACCATCATGTCTCAACTGAACCAGCCTGACGTCACAGTGTGAGTTGCTTGTCCAGCGAAGGTGTGGTCGGAACAGTTTTCTTTGAGGGAACTGTGGATGGGGTGAATTACCTAGAAATGCTTTGACGTAGTAGTACCACAACTTAAAACCAGAGCTATCTTCGAGGAACTGCTCTTTCTGCAGGATTACCTCCCCATTACGCTTTGGCAGTAAGGTACTACCTTAACCAAACCTTTCCACAGCGTTGGTTGGGAAGAAGGGGCAGCATCGAATGGCCACCACGTTCAACACCAATGGATTTCTTTCTTTGGGGTGTAGTGAAGAACAAGGTTTATGAGGGAAATCCCCACACAGTGGACGAATTAAAAGAGTACATTCCAGAAGCATTTATTGAAATTGATGCAGATCGGTTTTTGTGTCGTGCTGTGTGTCATAGCGTTCTGGACAAATTCGAGAAATATTGTTATGTTAAAGGATGACATTTGGATCATTAAGAAATTTAACTATGCTAAAAAAATATAAGTAAAGTGTTAAAACAAATGTACATAAACAGTATTTAACAAATATGATTGTTACAAATAAATATAAATGTAATTAACTGTTAAAAAAAAAAGTAAAGTGCATACCTACCAACTTAAGCCTACTTTTGGCCCACCCTGTACATTGTGACATTTCGCTAAGAACTTTATAATTTATTTTTGATTACTTTCTATTTTTTTTGTAAGCTTGTGATCGTTTGTCATCAGAAAATATGTTTGTAATGAAGTTCCTTAATGAATAATTTAGTTTTATTACTGCGGCTATCCACTTTATGCAATTTCATCTGATACCGCTGAAACTACGCAGTAGAACTTCAAAAATAATTATCCTGGTCGCTTATATGTGTCGGTATAAAATTTATGAGTTTGCTGTTCCCTAGGTGCTAATACCATCACGATAACTACAGGAAATGTATATCCATATTTATAAACGTAGCGTGGACAGTAAATGGCGGTCCTTGGAAGACATGAAGAGGATGAGAGGAATTTTGTAATCCGTCATTAAGGCTCGACTTTTAGGCACTGTGACGAAATTTTGTCGCGAAAGTAAAATAATCGTTAAATGAATCATTAAAAATAGTTAAAAGTTATAAAGGAAATGAAATTTATGGTAACGCCATAGAAAAGAAACCGATTTAATTTATTAGAAATGTGTAAAATGTTTTATATTTTACACATTTTCATGGGCATATAAAAATCTTATTGGTTAAGCGGTTGGTGAAAATTGCTCGAAAACAATTGCTCGAAGGAAAAGTGCCCGAGTACAAGTGGTCGAAAAACAGTTCCTCGAAAGGATACATTTGTTTACACTAAGAAAAATGTAATTAAATTTATTAACAAACACATACATGTACCAAATGAGTTGTTTTAAAAGGTTTTAAACCTTTTTTTTTTTGTTTGTTTTCACAGCCTACTATGTTTATATTAAAAAATTTTTTTTTCTCCCAAGGTTTCTTACTTGTTGTTGAGATAAACATTATCAATATTTGAACATAAGATAACAACAATATAGTCAGAATCAGCAGTTATGTAGTATACTAGGTGATTCAGTTTGACTGTCGCACCACTATTACTTTTTAATTATTGAAAATAACCCCAACAAACCTTATATTTTTGGAAACGGCGACAAATTCTCTATTAAATGATGTGCATTTGTTATCTTTACGATGATGTATGTCAAATCCGTGATAGGCAACTGTTTTTTTTTTTTAATTTACATAGTACACATTTTTTGGTTGATTCGGATAGAGAATTTAATTCTTAATCCGATCGTGTATTAAAAAAGTATGCATACATAAGAACATTTTCGAGAAAAATCAATTTAAAGTCTATTCAAATTATAGCAAACAGCCGATTTAACATAACAAAAAACGATAAAATCTTAAAACTTTTGAATGGTTATTTGAGCAATTTTCCTTTCGAGAAATTTTCCATTTGAGGAACTGTTTTTCGAGCAATTGTATTCGAGCACTTTTCCTTCGAGCAATTGTTTTTGAGCAATTTTCCGCACCCCTGGTTAAACAGCATAATTTTCAACAAAACTTTGCCGAAAACCAAAATATAGCTTACTTATTTTTTAGCTGCAATAGTTTTTGCCAATTTGCGTATGACAAACTTAATTTTACTGCAGACAAGAGCAAGTTTTTTTTAAATGTAAAATATGCTTATGCTTATACATGAAAGTGATCCTTATTTAATTTTTTTTACTCTCGGTTTTGTTAAAAACCTATAAAAAAAAAACATGCATTAACAATTTTAGTTGTATTTTTTGTTGTATTTTAATAAATAGAGAAGTTATAGTAAATTTTCAAACAAAAATGAAATTTCGTTTTTCGTCTGTAGAGCCAAATTGGAAAGTGATATAATAAATTTGATATAACAGGTGTTTTTTTCTCAAAAAATAGCCCAAAAGACCGATTTCAGATTTTTGCTAACTATTACGGTAACCGAAATATGTTCCCCGTAAAACATTATAATTTGGTCCACCCTGCACATCTATTTTGTGTATTTTTATTACAAATTACATAAACTATAAATATAAAAATGTAATTTTTTTTTGTGCCATTTTTTCACACAAACAATGGGCTGGGGACGTAAAAATTGTACTCCCACGCAGACTATTAACAGGCCACTAAGTTTGACTACATCGTCATAATAATTCATTCAGTGTTGTTCACCAATCTAGACGACCCCGTCACCTTCACCATCCAGGGAAAATACATCCGATTTAGTAATCATAGAATATCTACCTATAGATTTTAAAATTTCATTCATGTCAAATAGAATTTGGTTTTCGTAGCAATGTTGATATTCTGAAAAACTATTGTAATTCTATTTTTGACCGTAAGCATTCAAATTGTAGCTATATTGTGTTACACAATTTCATTAAAAAATTTAGTATTATCTTTTGATGCAAAAACGTAATCTAAAGCCCTTGAAAAATAATACTTTTAATGACAAACCAAAACCGAGAAAAGATCTGATTTTAAATCTTATAAAATCAGAGATAAAAATATGCTTTAAGGAAATGTTTTTACGATAGCTTTAAAAATATAAAAATGACGTAAGACCTAAAACGCTAGTAATTTATTATGGAAAATCGCATTTTTCCATAAGTCAGAAAACATATAAATTACCCGTATAAAGGATGCGGATCACCCAAAATAACTAACTGTTCGATGATCATCTAATGCTTAACAAATCCATGTACAATCAAGTTGGCCAAAATATCTTTGCGAGTTAACCACTGATTTTCCCTAAATAAACCACTAAAAAGAGGTATAAAGTATTATAGACCTACTAAATATTCAATTTTGCGAAGCTATATTCCTGTACTGCGGCCTTTCAGCTTCAAAAACACGACACAAAAAGTTGTGGAAATGTTATTCCATCAAAGAGAAGAGGATTGCAGAGCACTTCCATCTTATGAATATGCAAATATGAAAATCCTACCCATAGTGTTAATGAATTGTACAAGTGTCGGTTTATTTTAGTTTTTATATTCATTTAATTCGAAAGATAAAATCTTAATTGTTTTAACTTGTTTTAAATAACTTTGAATGCGAAACAGAGTATTAGGGTGGTGCTAATGTATACCAAGATAATTTAACAGTTCATGTAACGACAGAATTACACTCCATTTGATAATTTTAGTTATTTAGGACTTATTTAGGACAGTGCAGACGATATAATAATAGTGGGGGAAAACAGAGAAGACATACAAAAGTCCTTGAACCAGTGGAACGAAACGATACAACAAATGGGAATGGAAATAAACACAGGGAAAACAAAAATAATGAAAATAAACGATGATGAAGATCAGCAAAACATCAAATGCGGAGACGACGTACTGGAGCAAGTCTCGACAATAGAGTACTTAGGAACGAAAATTAGCGAAGATGGGAAAATTGACGCAGAAATCCTAAACAGAACCAGAAAAAGCACGAGAATTTACTACCAACTAAACAAAACTATCCTTGGGAAAAAAAGAAATTAGTGCACAAACAAAACCAGAATACAGGGTGTCCCAGTTAACTTGAACAGCATGGGGATCTCGTAAACGGTAAGAGATACAGAGTTGGTTAAATGGGTCAAAATGATCTATGATTTAAGAGCAACTATTCTATGAAAAAAAAACTTGAAAAAAATTTACAGTTTTTGGGCTATTCGTAAAAAACAAAAAAATGACGTTTTCGATTTTTGCTTATAACTTGCTTATTTAAAATCATACCCAAAATATTTTTCGACATTATTAGGACACTTTTTTGCGTAGAATTGAAATTAGTTAATAAATTTTACCTATCTTCATTTGTTTTTGTTATTTTAACATCAACTTTCTTATTTTAAATACGGGTCGTAGTTGGCTATGCCACCATTAAAAAGAGATTTTTTTTCTCGTTTCATTGATGTATGGGTTGTTAGGTTTATTTTTAAAAATAAGCAAGTTATAGCAATATTATTGTATTTGTTAAGTTTAATCAAAGTGGCCATTGGAAAACAAAACAAAACATCACGTAAATAAACTAGCTGTACTTAATTAAACACAAATAAACCTAAATAATTTAAGATATTTTTCAAATTACATAATAATTTATGTTTTTCCAATTACTATTACTATTGAATCTAAATTATAACATGCGTTCAAAGTGCAGCCCACTCTCCATGAGCAATGCAAATTTGAGATCTGCACTTTGTAGATAACAATTATTTCTTATGCATATTACTTTCTGCTTGATAAAATGTTCTTAAAACAGCTAATCATAAAAAGACAGCTGAACACAATTACAAAATTAAGATTGGATAGTTTAACAAAAGTTTATCAAATAAAAAGAAATATCGTTAAAAAAACATTATTACCTACAATGTGCAGATCTCAAATTTGTATTGCACATGGAGAGTGAGCTACACTTTGAACGCATGTTATAATTTAGATTCAATAGTGACAGTAATTGGAAAAACATAAATTATTATGTAATTTGAAAAATTCTTAAATTATTTAGGTTTATTTGTGTTTAATTAAGTTCAGCTAGTTTATTTATGTGATGTTTTGTTTTGTTTTCCAATGGCGGCTTTGATTAAACAACAAATACAATAATATTGCTATAACTTGCTTATTTTTAAAAATAAACCTAACAACCCATACATCAATGAAACGAGAAAAAAAATCTCTTTTTAATGGTGTCATAGCCAACTACGACCCGTATTTAAAATAAGAAAGTTGATGTTAAAATAACAAAAACAAATGAAGATAGGTAAAATTTATTAACTAATTTCAATTCTACGCAAAAAAGTGTCCTAATAATGTCGAAAAATATTTTGGGTATGATTTTAAATAAGCAAGTTATAAGCAAAAATCGAAAACGTCATTTTTTTGTTTTTTACGAATAGCCCAAAAACTGTAAATTTTTTTCAAGTTTTTTTTTCATAGAATAGTTGCTCTTGAATCATAGATCATTTTGACCCATTTAGCCAACTCTGTATCTCTTACCGTTTACGAGATCCCCATGCTGTTCAAGTTAACTGGGACACCCTGTATACAACACGGTCGTAATTCCAACTATGCTGTATGGTAGTGAAACATGGCCAATAACATCTAAACATGAGAAAAGAATAACGGCAGCAGAAATGAGATTCTTAAGAAAAATTGCGGGAAAAACAAAAAGAGATAAGTGCAAAAATAAAGACATCCAGAATAACCTACAACAAAAACAAATAACCCAAAGTATCGAAGAAAAACAATTAAAATGGTACGGACACGTGCAGAGGATGCCGCCAGAATCTATGACTAAAAAAATAACAAAAAGTAGGAGGTATGGGAAGAGGCGGGTAGGAAGGCCAACAACTAACAGGGAAAACAGAACAGAACAAATAGCCCGCGGGAAAACAGTTGGGGAGTTGAGAGCGATGACGGCAGACAAAAAGGTTTGGAAAAGTTGGATGGAGAACCCCCAAAAGCCGACGCCGTGAGGCAAAAGGCCATCGTAAAAGAAGAAGAAGAAGTAAGGAGGTTACACAAAGAGCTATGATGCTGTTTTTTTTTAAAGCCAAAAAATGAATAGCTTTTCCGAACATGACAGCACAAAAAACCTGTTCCACCACCAATAACATTTATGTATCTTTCATAACAACTTCTACAAAGATGAACTTCCAAAACATAATAATATTCCCAAAAATCTGTGACAATTATAAAATATTTATATCTTACTACTACTAATGGAAAGTCTAAAAATTTTAGAAAGAAAAATAGTGACGAAAATTTATAGGGAAGAAAAATAGAAGAGGTTTACATAATGTTAACAAATAATGAAATTAAAACAATACTAAAAGGGAAATATATAATCAAAGTAATAAAAGCTGTAAAAATTCGATGGTATGGACGTGTAGAAGAGAGGGACAGTCTATACTAAAAAGGATCTCAAAATGGAAACCACAAGGGACAAGATTGAGAGGAAGACCAAGAATACGCTAGGAAGACCAAGTGATAGCTGATATAGGAAAAATAGGAATAACAAGATGGAGAAATAAATGCTTGATGGGAAGACATGGAAGCAAGTCGTACAAGATGCAAAGACAAACAACTTATAGGAAGTGAAAGAACAGGTATAGCGAAGTGACGATCCGAAAATTAATAGTCGGTACTTAGTAGGACTCCAATGAGTGGTTATTATTCCAATATGGAATGTACAGCCTTTTATTTACATTATAATAATGGTCTTTATTTTACTTTTTTTTTTAACAAAATCGGTCATTTCTTAATTTTGTTTGATCTTAAACCATTTTTGCCCAAATAAGAACGGAAACAAATACAACGTGTTTCTTCGGAAAACGTTAAAATTTATTTGTAAAATAACATATTTTTTCTTAAATTAACAATTTTTTTTCTAAAAACTTTAAAAAAATAGTTGTACTTACTCGTATGAGTACATTGGGAAGTTGCCGATTCATTAAGTGTGGTGAATTTCAAAACAATTCCTTTCGACACACAACGTTTTTAAGCAGGCGATGGATTATTTATTAAATGCCATCAAGAGTTTATATAAGATTAGTAGAAATTATGTGCGAATCCATAACAGCATTTCCCAGGAATTTATAACAACAGTGGCAGTAAGACAAGGAGGCACATGAAGTCAACTGCTCTTTATAATTCTTATTGACAAAATAATTAAAGAATGTAAGCAAAACCCAAAGAAAACCTACTGGGGTTGGAATAAACTAAAACCAATATCCTTAACAGAATTTGCCTTTGCAGATGATGTGGTGTTATTAGCTAAAAGCGAATATGACTTGCAATTCAATGTAGACATATGGGCAGATACATTAAGTAGATATAATATGAATATGAATATAACGAAGACAAAGGTTATGGTTAAAGCGAAAAATCATGAACCAGTTACAATTATGCTAGACCAAAAAAAGATAGAGCAGATAGCGAATTTTAAATATTTAAGAACAATGATTGCAGAGAATGGTAAATTGGAGGAAGATCTGAATAGCAGAATAGCGGCAGCGACGAAATTTGACTACGAGACTAATAAATGTTTGATAAGCAAGAAGGAGATATCAAAAGAAACGAAGACGCGAGTTTTTAATGCAGTGTACGTACCCATTCTCACGTACAGTTCAGAAACTTGGTCACTAACTCAAAAGCAAAAACAAAGAATACAGGTAGGTACAAGAAATGACATTTCTAAGAAGAATAGAGGGATGTAGACTGCGATAAAGTCAGTAACCAAAAAATTCGAAAGAACCTAGTAGTAACAGATATTAAGAGAAAGATGGAGACGAATCAATTAAGATGGCTTGGACATCTACTACGCATGCCAGAAAGTAGATACCTACGCGAAAATAAAATGGAAAATGCAGATAGAGGGAAAAAGAAACAGAAGAAGACGAAGAATAAAATGGGAAAAAGAAGTGAGGCAGAGACTAGAAGAAAAAGGAGTCAGCTGGAGAGATATGCCACAATTAGCTAACGATAGGCAGGAGTGGATAAACATAACACAGAAATAGAAAAGCAAACCTCGGCACCGAAAGTACAATAGGAACCGATTAAGAAGATAAGCATTTTATTATTTAATAGGTACATTGTTTAAGACCGCAGCAACATTCATGGAATAGTTTTTATTTGTTGTGTTGTAATTGTCAAATTTAAAATACAAAATATAACGTTGCATATGATATAAAAAAATACCATCAACGTCAATGCCAACTCTTTTTATAAGACCTAAAACTAATCACATAGGCAAGATATTTGCTACTTACGATAAATCTATCCCATATAAATTTCTGAAGAGTAATTAATAACATTCGGCAATCATAATTTAAAGCGAAATTATGCGGTTTACAGTCTGGAACATGCACGGGAATATTTTCGAGGGAGAGTAAGCGCTGTAGTTTGATTTAGATCGTAGCCAATGTCATTCGTATGAGCAATTACCTCAAGCAATTATTAAATCCTATTTGCATTGAAGACAAATTAAACTGATATAAAACAAATAGCTTTTGGCTAGTATACGGACTGAATATAAATTAAACTATTACGTTACGTATGCCTTACTTTAGCTTTCTCGAATCCATTAATTTGTGAATGTTTTTGAAACACGTTTTATGTAAAGCTTGTTTGGGTAAGCCACATTCGCCCTTAAAAATCATTCTCGAGGTAGATTTATAAATTGAAGGTAAAATTTGTCGGGTAATATTTTAAACTAACTACATAAACTGCATAAACTGACATTAAATCTGCTTTGTTTTGTTTCAATGTTATTTTTTCAATTTCTTTTTCCAGAATTCAAGAATACAAGTAAAAATAAGATTATCAATTTTTTAGTTATACAATTTCGATGTTTTAATAGCGAATATCGATAACTATAAAAGGTATCAAAAAATGGACCGCGCATCCTCGATCTTTTTTTTTTCGGGAAAATGTTAATGCTGAAAACTAAAATTGATTACTGTTTTTTGTTTTCGAGTTATCGCAGATAACTCCATTTTTCGACTTTTCGTTTTATGACTATACCTCACTTGTTTATGAAAATAAAGAAAAATAATTTTGACTTACTACTACTTAAGAATGCAGTGGCGTAGACAATTTTTCAAAAAAAAATCTAAATTCGAGTTGTGACACAAAGTTTAATTTTTTTAAATGGAACCCAGAGTTGGCTGTGACTTATTTGAATTCCTTATTTTTTTGTCATTCCAAATATATAAGGGTTGATACAGTTATTTTCAATAATATGTAAATTGCGAAAGTTTTTTAGTTTACTTTTTTAACAAAATTATGGTAGGCTGAGAAAACAAAAACAAAACAAGGTGTAAAACCTTTTAAAACTCATTTGGTGCAAGTAACGAAGATTTAAATTTTGACGGTCAAATTCCAATTTTTATTTTTTAAGAAATTTTAACATTCAAAAAGTCTGCAACAAATAGAACAGTTTTTTATTATTGATTTCTAAGAAAATTTTATTTGTGATGCATGGTCTAAAACTATTTTTAAGATAAAAAAAGTTTGATAAAAAGTTAAAGAGCACTAGATTTTAACGAGTTTTGAAATATTCGCTAGAGTAAAGTGCCCTTATTTGAAGAGATAAAAACAAATTTATAAGAAAAAGTTATTTACCATTTTAAAATAGGGCTAGATTTAAATGTTAACGATCGAATTCCAATTTTTATTTTTCAAGAAATTTTAGCATTCAAAAAGTCTGCAACAAATAGAAAACTTTTTTATTATTGATTTCTAAGAAAATTTTATTTGTGATGCATGGTCTAAAACTATTTTTAAGATAAAAAAGTTTGATAAAAAGTTAAAGAGCTTTAGATTTTAACGAGTTTTGAAATATTTGCTAGAGTAAAGTGCCCTTATTTGAAGAGATAAAAACGAATTTATAAGAAAAAGTTATTTAACATTTTAAAATAAGGCTAGATTTAAATGTTAACGATTTAATTCCAATTTTTATTTTTCAAGAAATTTTAGCATTCAAAAAGTCTGCAACAAATAGAAAAGTTTTTTATTATTGATTTCTCAGAAAATTTTATTGTTGATAAAAGTGCATGGTCTAAAACTATTTTTAAGATAAAAAAAAGTTTGGTAAAAAGTTAAAGCGCACTAGATTTTAACGATTTTTGAAATATTTGCTAGAGTAAAGTGCGCTTATTTGAAGAAATTAAAACAAATTATGAGAAAAAGTTATTTAGAATCTTAAAATAAGGCTAGATTTAAATTTTGACGGTCTAATTATTCCAAATTTTTTTTTTTAAGAAATTCTAACATCAAAAAGTCTGCAACAAATGCAGAGTTTTTATTATTGATTTTTCAGAAAATTTTATTTTTGATAAAAGTTGGTGCATAGTCATAGGACACTAGATTTTAGCAATTTTTGAAACATTCGCTAGTAAAGTGCTCTTATTTGAAGTGATAAAAAAAAAATTATAAGAAAAGTTATTTAGAATCTCAAAATAAGGCTAGATTTAAATTGTGAAGGTCAAATTCCAATTTTTATTTATTAAGAAATTTTAAGCACTTTACTCTTCCGAATATTTCAAAAATCGTTAAAATTTAGTGCCCTTTAACTTTTTATCATTTTTTTAAATCTTAAAATTAGTTTTAGACCATGTACCAACTTTTATTAAGAATAAAATTTTCTGAGAAAGCGATAATAAAAATTTTTCCCATTTGTAGCAGACTTTTTGAATTACGCTGTATACGTGGTCTACATCCAATTTAGTGAAAGTTTTTAGTAATTGACAAAAATGAAATATAGTCTTTAAGTAAATAGTAATGATTTCTATTTATTTTACTCACAAAGTCACTAAATTGTTTACCTGCGCAAGTACGAAACTTGCTTTAGCTAATATACACATGTAAATTCGGCATAGGTTTAAACTGTGCAACAATTTCAAAAATCTTACGTGGACCACAACAGTTACATTGGAAAATGAACATGTCAAGAATTACTGGTTAGGAATACAAATTTTCATTGATAAATTATTTATTGTTCTCGCATCTTGCATACAGCCTTTTCAGCACTATTAAATGAATTATGTCGTCAATAATTACGATGACCCCTACAACTGTCGTGATCGATATCCATAGAGTTGACATTATTGTCCATATAAAGTACAAAACCAAACTCATTCCAATTATATTTAAAATTTTAGCAACTCCAAGAGATATAAGCAAACACGGTTTCTTTGTCCAAAGCCCAATAAAATATAAGCCCATCAGAATAAAAATTATTCCGCTTAAAACCATCAGAGAATATCGCAATTCCTCCATGCCCATTGATGCCTTAATAATAATTGAGAAGGGTATATAAAATATGCAAATTTCAAAAATCGGCGAAATTCCCATAGCATATTTATTGGTGTTAAGGCACGTATCGCTACACTCTTCTCCACACATAGTAATGTTTTTAATTGAAATCCGCTAACGTAATTTTGACGTTCAATGACAACATAACAGTATATGTTCTATGAACATAACAACGTCTGAAAAAATGTGAACATTCGGCAACTTGATATACAAAACAAATACTTTTCTGTTTGAATCAGGACACAATGTGCAATGGCACCTTTTTAACTGTTCATGAAAAGTTTAAGTCGCAATTTGATTTAACCCTTTAAAGCCCAGTTTGCAAGGTCTTAAAAACCGATTGATAATGTATTGAGTACTGAAAAGTTTAATCTATAAATTAAAAAAAAAAAAACGGTTAGGGTTGAAACCGTTTCCGGTTCAACCGAAAATCATAGTGTAGAAACAAAAAGTTAGTTAATAGGATTTAGTAATTGTCCCATCACACTGGCCCAATGAATAAATGCATAATTTTAAGAAACTTCAATTTAAACCAAAAAATGGTACAATTGCATCTACATTATCAGGTGTCGGAAATAACTTTCTTGTTTTTATCTTTCAATTGTTTCAAATTTACCGCTGTCTACCTTCGTAGCCTACTCGAGAATATTACGTTGACCGAATAATTTACAATCAAATCGCCATAGGTAACTCGAAAAATATGAGTTTTAGGTAGGTAACATGGTGAATGTTGTTAAAATTAAAAGACAATCAAATTTTCTACAAGACTATATAAATACAAATATCTAGCTTGTTGTATTTAAGAAAATTGAGTTATCGATGTTTAAAGTTTCACGAGTTTGTCCAGGCGTAAAAAACACCTTGTATAATATTTTAAAAATGTAGCTAGTGCAAAGTGTTAAAAAATCTATTGTCAATCTAATTTTTAAACGAAATTCTAGTGCCTTTTTAAATAACTTAAATGTTAAAAAAAATTGAAAGTTCTGTATCGCTCAAAATTTTCATAATAATATAAATTTTACGAAAACGGCTTGACCCATATAACCTGATACATTTTTTAAAGCAAATTTTAAGAGGAATCCAGAAATGTAAAAATATACAGGGTGTTTTAATTAAAATTTCATAGTTTGGGTCCGTTGTCGGAAGTCGCATTGTAATCTTAATATTTTTATGGTATCCAAAAATTACCAAAACGCTCAAATAAAAAATTTCAATGTTATATCTGCAACAGTATTCTAGATATTTGTCTGTTTCCATACTTTTGCGCAACCATGTATATAATGCCCACTGGTATTACAGTCATACCAGAATATGTGATTTATTTTTAACTTACTAGAATGAATCAAAAATAACAATTTTATCGATGTAGGTATATACAGGGTGTCCCAGATTACATTTCCAGCATAGGGATATCGCTTATTATAAGAGATACAGGTTTGCTTAAATTAGATGAATTATTCCCAAGTATGGGAGGAGCCACAATCAATTTTTAAAAGTACAAAATTCGTCGTGCTTCAGATGTTATAGCAAAAAATATGAAAATGTCGAATTTCTTTTTTCTTTCATAACATTTTCATATTTTTTGCTATTTGTATGTTCTCAAATAATTTCTCTAATTCGTCAATATTAGCAGAATTTTTATTGTCATTGAGTGATAACTCATAAAATAAGGTTTTTATTTCAAAGTTTCCGTAAATCGCTGATTTTAACTTTACAGATTCATGGTTCTTAATTTTCTTTTAGATTCTAAAACTTCTTCTACAGTTATAATATAAGAAGCTCCACTTATTTGTCTATATTGATCAAATCTTGCTTTCAATGGATCTTAACCCATTCTACAAAAGTTTTCAAAAATGCCAAGTTTTTATGTTGCAAGTTTGTTATTGGTTCTGCATATTGATCTCGAAGACGTTGCTTTTTATATACATTTTTGCAAATTTACAATTTTCCACTAATTAGAAATGAATTGCATAAATGTGATTGTACCCAAAGAATTCATTTTTAAATCGTTTTGGAACATTTTCAAAGCAGTAATGTTCTTTTCGTCCAACAATTTAACACAAAGTAATACCTTTTTTCGTTGAATTCCTATCGGACTTAAGACTAGCTTGCTTAAAGCAGACACAGTTTGAATTACATTAGAATTTTCTGAATAATAAAGTCGCTTTAGATGTGAAATTTTAGCTTTTAAATACCTATCGATTGTTACTATTGAACGATGTTCTCAATAAAGAACACTTAGTATGATTATAGATGTTGGAGACACAAAATTTTCTTTAATTATCTCGTTTTAGAGACCAGCAAAGACATTAAAACGTATCGCAAACATGGGCAAATAATGAACGGTCGGCCTTTATCCCCACCACTTTTTTCGCATTTTGCTGTAAGGAGTCGGCCCGCTAGTATAACGATGGCCCCGGAGCGAGGCTTAAGAAACAAAAACTTTCAAAGACGCTTTTTTTCAAGTAAAACGACTTTGTAACTTTCTCAATAGGCAGAATTATAATGTTTTAAAAATTTTAAGCGTATTTTATAATAATCGATTTATCATCGCTTTGGTTATTATGTTTATGATATTTTTGCTATGTTTAATAACCGTAATAATTTTATCTCAGGTTCAATTAGGTGAAGATCGTTTATGTTTTCAAGCTGCACATTTTTGACGATCTTTAGATCTTCCTTTGTTCTCTCCGTTATCTACTTTTACACTCATTCATTATGCAACGAATTTATCGCTAAGAGCCACCTTTTCATTTGTAGACTACAAAAAGAAACAATTTAGCGAACGTTCTTTATTTGCAATTAGACGCCAGACTCAAAATTAAATCTAAATTATTCAAATTTATTTTGTATCATAAAGTTGAAAGCTGCAACTGGTTTCACTTTGTTGTTATCCGTTTCAAACATAACATTCTAACCAGGACTCTTTGAGTATTTTATTTTGATGAGTAAGAATGTTTCATTAAAATAGCTTAGCTACAGTTTCTCAAGAGCTAATTAAATTATACGATAATTTTGTTTTTACATTTATTTCATTTTATTATTAAATGTTTTTGAAATACGGAGTTAACTTCCTTAATCACAGGAATTTCACGACGTTATCCAAAATATCTAGACTACAATTTACAATAAAATCGCGATATCTCGAAAATATCAGGTTTAGGTATAAAACATGATGAATGTTTTTGAAAGACAATCAAATTTGCTTCAAGACTATGTAAAAACATATAGGGTAAACATACCAGTGTTGGACACGTTAAGAGGCTGTTTTATGAAAAAAAATAACCTTTTTGTACCATCTAAAAATTAATTAAAAATTAATAGACCAAATGATAGCTTGAACCTTCTACTTTTTACTTAAGTAATGAAAATCTACTATAGTTAACATTTTTGGTGATGAAAATTACAAAATTTGTACATATGGCACTTACCCAGTATTGGACATCTTCAAGATGACCAATTTTTATTTTGGGCAGTTTAACATCCAGTAATGAAATATATATATACAAATATTCTTCACCAGATTTAATAATGTTAATTGTTTAAATATATTTTTTATTAATACGTACGCTATGTGCTTAGTTTTGACAGGATATGCACTGAAGCCACTTTGCTTTTCTTTCCAAAAGTTTTTATGTCTCCAAACCCTGTACATTAACTTGTAGCATACCCAATCCATTTTTTGTATCATGATTTTCTGCTTTTTATTGTTTGTTTTAATTTTATTTGTTGAATATTTTTCTTCTTCTTTCCCTCTCTTGTTTCCTAATTTCTTTATATTTCTTCTTTAGTGCCTTTTCTTTCTCTTTATTGTTGATATATTGTTGCCACGCCTCAGATGTAACAAGAGATGGAAGTCTCTTTTTGTTGCTGACCGGTTTTGTGTCATTAGAAGACTTTGGTCAAAACCGTACTCTTTTATAAGGAAATACATCAGATTTTTGGATTATTGGATGTAGATGATACATAATTGTTGGACTTCGTTGTGGGTGAATTAATCGATATTAAATGTACATGTAAGGTTCACAAATTCATATTCGAATTGTCGCCTAATTTTTTTATTTCAGTTTAATCACCATGTTACATTAATTCTGTACCTGTCTGCACTTTTTCTGGTTTTTTATATATCTGTTTAATGTTTCTGCAGGGGTTATTAAGCTCTTATATTGGGCCTGTTAATTATTCTTCCATATTGTGATTTTTCATTTGAATCAGACTGTCTTGTGGTATTAAGCTTTCAACTCTTTTAAGAAATTCCTAATTCTTTAATGCTGCTGCGGTTGCAGTTATTTGTAGTTTGGCAGATTCGTTAAAAAATAGATTTGCGCGTGTTCTTTGAACAATACATGTTGTGTAATTTACATTGTCATCGCTGAATATTTATTTATACCAATAATGCACCAGGTACAGCCAATAATGGACACCAATGACCAAAATTGGTTATATGCAACTTAGAACATCGAAAGTGATAGCTATCAATTTGTCATGGGCTCACTAGTAATACATTAGAGAAATCTACATTTACTTCAAAATTACCTAGTTTAGACAGAGTGTCCAACACTGGAACTTAAAACAATTTTGTAATCCAGTATTGAACACCGACCCTTAAAAAGGCAAATTTAGAAAATTTTAAATAGGAACGCCATAGTAGTAGTCTAACACATGTTTAAATAACAGAAAACTAGATAAAAAGTATGTAATGCACTTAGTAACAAAATAAAACCTATCAACTAGACTTACCTGGCTTAACAAGAATCAGTACGAAACACACTTTTAGTCGGGTGCGAGGTTAAGTATCATTGGTGCGAAATTTTTGTGCAAACCAAATGTTCTAAGTAAATCACACGAGCAGAAACGTTGTTGTACAGATGTGCAGTATTTTAGTGGTATCAATAAAAGAGATAGAAAAGGTCTGAAATTCTTATTTTTGCAATTTGAAATCTCAAGTGTCCAAAATTGGGTACATGTCCACCACTGGTGTCATAACCCAATAAGGAGCTTGGAAAAAAGGTTTAATTTGATAATCATTCTTTCATATAGTAGAGCTTTGGGGTCAATAAGACCCCAGTGATATTTACGTGTCACAAAACACAAGCGGTATTATAAGGGTTAAAGTAGATTTACAAATTGCTGCTGTTATTGTTTTGTTTCTTTATTTGAAATGAAGTAAACGCGAAATCACGTTTCGAAGCAAGATTGATTTTATTCCCATTCATGTAATTTGCTTGAGTGTTTTATAATTTTTTCACCTTTATGTACATAAGATTGAGCTGAACATTTCGCTTAGGCATGAATAATTCGATTGACACCTTAGGCTGCTGCTCTTGGAGATAGTCGGATAATCTTAAAAGAGAATAATTTCCGTCCAGACCTTCAACGCATTATTGATTAACGTGTCCACGTAATGATTTTATTTTCTTTGTTTACTTTGATCGTGTCACTTGCAGTCACTTTGCCATTAATTAATTTTTTTGCCATGCTCTCTTTTGAGAGGACAATTTAAAGGCATTTTTCGTTTAGTTGTCGTGAACGCGCTAACACTTTAATAACACAATACATCAAAGTTAAAACGTGAACACAGAATTTTCATTTTGTGATGTTATAGCGTTGTATACTGAATAATTAAACAAACGAACAAGCAGTTATTACAACGTTCTAAACATACCTTTCTAAAGCAGAGTACATCATAAAGCAATGATCGTGTTGCATAAAGAAACAATTTCAAATTACAATATTGCATTTTGCATTATTACAAATGATCACGGTTTATCGCAACTTTGTTTTGTTGAGTGAACAACTTAACCCTTTCGGTCACGAATTATTTTTTCTAAAAGAAAAATCGAGGCATTGCTAAGCAGTTCTTTGAACTAAATTATGATTTTTTTATCGTATAAAATATCTGAGACGAATAGAGGGACGTAGACTGATCGATAAAATCAGTAACGAAAAAATTCGAAATAACCTAGGAGTAACAGATATTAAGAAAAAGATGGAAACGAATCAATTAAGATGGCTTGAAAATCTACTACGCATGCCAGAAAGTAGATACGCGAAAATAGGATGAAAAATGAAGATGGAGGGAAAAAGAAATAGAGGAAGACCAAGAATAAAACCAAGGCCAATAACATTGCTTTGTTTTAGCGTTCACACACACGATCATAATTTATTACCGATGTTGGCATAAAGAAAAAAATAATAATCTTCACCTAATCCCGCCGTTAATGTTGATAAACCTTAAAAAAACCTTGCGTTTCTAGAACAATTTGATGATATTTTTGTTAACTTATGTTCTGGTAAAACTCAAAATGTAACAAATATTTTTAGTGAAAGTGTTGAAAAGAAGATTGTTCTTTCACTTAATATTTTACTTTTATTGAATCTTTTTATACGCGAATCCATAAAAGAAGTCTAATGAGAACAACTTTACAAACAGTAACGAGATAAAGCAGTTGTTTGGCAAACAAGTATAACATCGAGGGCAACATTTGTAAAGAAATATGTTTTGTAAGAATAAGGAAGCATCGAAAAGGTGCAAGTCACAACAAAATGACAAAGCGTTTGTAACAAATCGATTTGTTTGTTCGATTCACATTTTGCTGTATAATTTGTAATTTAAAAAAAGCAGGTTTGAACGCGATTTTTTTCTAAGATTTTCCAAGCTAATTTCTTATTTTCACCAACAGCAAGTATTCAAGGCATGCTACACGTTATAAGCATAATTTAATGTATTGATTTTTCGTTACAAGTGTATTTAAATAATCTGACAATCTGCGACTTTTGGTCAAAATTATTCCAGTTTTAGATATAAACACGAGGGGATAACGTTAGTGAAGCGTGAGTTATGCATAATCGGGGAATAATTCATTTATCCCAGCAGGCTTAGGGCGTTGCTCGCCATTTGTCAAGCAGGGCCTGTTAGACCCGACAGCTCAGACGGCCACCGGTTAACTTATTAGTGAAATTACCAACGCTTCGTCGTAAAATTTAATCATTATCGGAATAACGGCTACGTGCGAAAAATTCAAAAACTTCTTGGTGTAACTCACCAAACTGAGAAATTATAAGTACAGTACTTTACAATAGACAATATTTTAATAATTTAAATTGAATATTTGGTAATAAGCGAGACAGTATCGACTTCGACTTTTAAATTTGGACTGTAATATGAATTACTAATTGTTTAAAAAATAGTGTCTGTAATAGTTAGTGTAGAATGATTTAAAGAGTTTTGGAGCAAAAATTTACAAAAATTGTGATATTTAACAATTTAAAGAAAAACAAAAATAAATATACAGGGTGTCCCAGCCAAGACGAATTAACCGATAGCTCTTTTATTAGTAATAACATTAAAAAAGCTTAAATATAAAAGTTGTTTGTAATTGTTTACTACATAACCTAAAATTATTTTCAACTATACACAGGGTTTTGTTTTTGCGCTCTGATACCCAAGATTGTTTTTTTTATATGAAACATCCTGTATATTTTATAGTTTTTGGATGTAAAATTAAATTCTCTTTCAAATATATTTCAGGTTGTTAATGTCTGAAATGTTCCGTTTTTGAGTTATTAACGTTTTTTTGAAAATTATGACAGCTGCAGACCTTTATAAAAATATTTATATTTATTAACATAACAACACCAGAGCAATTTCTCTGGTAATTTATTAGACAATAGTATCATAGTGGTTGTTGACTAGTTACATTTTTTAAATAACATACAGGATGTTCGTTATACTGGGTCGCTTAACTTTAAACGCATATAAATCTTTGTTTTTTAATGGAACACCCTATATATTTTTAAATTTTCTTGTAGAAAATTTAATTATCTTTCAAAGTTATTAAGCATGTTTTATGTATAAATATAATATTTTTGAAGTTATTTCGTTTCTAATGATTATTTGCGAGTATTTTACCTAAAAAATCGGTAGTAGCCCTTGAAAATTCTAAAAAATGTGTATGAACTGTCAACCAGAACAGTTAATCGACACAATTTCCACTATTATGCCACTAAAAATCCATATTTCTTAAGAGCTGTAGATACACAGCATAAATGGTAGCAAATAACACTAGAAAGCCGTATCTACAGTTCTTTAAAAATATAGATTTTTAGTGGAATAATAGTGGAAGTTGTGCCGATTAATTGTTCTGGTTGACAGTTCATACAAATTGTTTTGAATTTTCAAAGGCTACTACCGATATTTTAGGTAAAATAATCGCAAATAATCGTAAGAAACGAAATAACTTCAAAAATATTACATTTAGACATAAAACATGCTTAAAAACTTTGAAAGATAATTAAATTTTCTATAAGAAAATGTAAAAATATATAGAGTATTCCATTAAAAAAAAAAACTAACATGCGTTTAAAGTTTAGCCAAATGGACCGAGTATAACGAACACTCTGTATATTATTTTTAAAATGTAACTAGTCAAAAATCACTATGACACTATTGTCTAATAAATAAGCAGAGTAAATTGCTCTGGTGTTGTTATGTTAATAAATATAAATATTTTTATAAAGGTCTGCATAATCTGTCAAAATTTTCCAAAAACCGTTAATAACTCAAAGACGGTTTATTTTAGACATAAACAACCTATAATATTTTTGAAAGAAAATTTAATTTTACATCCAAAAATTACAAAATATACAGGGTGTTGCATATAAAAAAAACAATGTTTGATATCAGAGCGCAAAAACAAAACACTGTATAGTTAAAAATAATTTAAGGTTATGTAGTAAATGATTACAAACAACTTTTATATTTAACTTTTTTTAATATTATTACTAATGACAGAGCTATCGAATAATTCGTCTTGGCTGGGACACCCTGTATATTTTAATTCAAATAGGGAGTCGAGAATACAACATATATATTAAATATCTTTTCTGAAATGTAGTCAATTTAATTAAGAAATTTAAAAAGAGCACATGTACATAAAAGGTCAATTAATAAAGCCATTAAATGCATGGAAAAAAGTATTTAAGTGAAGCATTCTATCTTGGGTTTTTTGTTCTGAGGTTTGTCGTTTCCTTGAATTTAAATGTAGTAAATTAAAGCATCAAAGCAAAATTGAAGTTACCTGCGACTTTCCAACATACTTCAACATCCCACTTTCTGAACTTATTACTCAAGAGTTTCGTTTCTGCCTGTAATTTTCAGATTACACAAAACCACATCGTATGTTGTGTCTTATAAGTTCAGATGGAAGCAAATTAAAACCGAACTTGGTTAATTTTCACTTTTCCCAATGCTTATACACAGTAAACATTCTAAACTTGCTATGTTGGCAGACATTAATTGTTTACGTAAATCGATGAGAAAAATTCACCAAGAAAATTATTGTAAAGAAACTGAAACCTTGGTTTGCTGCTATTTCTATTTATAAATACAGTATAAAGCCGCGTTCCCACGGGGCGTGAAAACGAAAGCGTGAGCACGCTTTCCTGGAATACTCTCCATGTGAACGTAGTGTCGTGAGCTTGCTTCTGACGTCAGAGGCAAACGGGGGTTCACGACTCGTATCAAACGTGTTTGATTTTCAGTCGTGAGTTTGCTAGCAAAATGTCGGCACGTATAATAAAATTACAGGATCATGAAACCACACGGTTTCTTGATTTATACAGTAACGAAAGGGTTTTGTATGATCCAACACTGGAAGCTTACAAGGATAGGGACTTAAGAATGGCAGCGGCAAAACGAATTTCGGATGCAATGCAAATTCCTTCTTTTGGTCCGAAAGAAATTATAACTAAATTTAAAAATTTAAGAAGTTCTTACTGTCAAGAACTAAAAAAAATTGCTGACAGTGAAAGGTCAGGAGCCGGAACTGACGACATTTACAAGCCAAAAGTGTTTTGGTTTGATCAAATGAATGCTTTTATCCGGCCGTTTGTTCAACAACGACAAACTCAGTCAAATCTGGTAAGTGAAATAAAAAAATCTTTTTGTAAAAAATGGATACATATGTTTTATTATTGTCTTCTTACATCTAATATCCTATTAACATATTTTTATCAGCTATCATATTATATTATGAGCCCTAAAAACTATAAATTCGACACACCCCTAAATTCCATTTCTATAAAACTTGAAATATCTTAGAAAGGAAAAAAGATATAGGAAAAAGTTACTTAGAATGTTAGAATATTTATATATTTATATATATATTAAAATAGTACCAAAAACTGAACTCACTACAGCACAACTCTCGACAAGGAGCTCGTTCATGTTGGACTTTCCACAATCAACTGAATTTGCTTTCGTATATACTTGAATCCGTGTGAACAGGTCACGATCCACGATGGCGTGGTCACTTTAGCGTATTCACGACCCTAAATACGAAAGCGTGGCACGCTTTCGTTTTCACGCCCCGTGGGAACCCGGCTTAAGAGGATTGTTTTAGCTACATCTAAAAACAAACGAGAAAATCAAGATGATATGAATCCGTAGGATACTCTGTGCATCAATTTTGGACTATTCACCTGATAAAAACAACAATATTGTAAATAGAAAAATTAATTGTATTGTTCTTCAAACTTCAATTTTTTCTTAGACTTTGCAACCGCTGGCGCTGTATCTTTAAAACGAAAGGTTGTACAAAAAAAAGCGGACGGCTCATTTCGGATAGAAAATTTTATGGGCTACAACTTTGGTCCAGTGAAAGTTTTGGAAAATGAAACCAATTTTCCGGAAAAAACTGAAAATAAGGAACAGAGTGTAAAAAAATAATCCGAGAAATAATGTTTTGTCTTTAAAAACGCCATAGCATCGGCACTATTCATAATATTATGTATATCGTCATCAGTTTCAAGGCTTATTATGAAGTTTGAAACGCTCTACAAAACTAACCTTAATCATTTTTTTGAGGAGCTACTAGCAAACGTAAAAAAAATCGTAGGTGACTATAACTTTTTTGATGGCCAGTTCTAGTTAGGTGACTATGATGGCTACTTGGGAAACTGAATTTGTGTTACTCAAGTGTCACGTTTTCAGTGTGATAATGTTATTTGTGTGTTTGTTAATAACACCAAATATCGTTTAAATAATTTTCGTTTTGTAACCACTTTGTTGTCAAAACATGTTATACTCAAGTGGGGAATACGCTGATATTCATTTTTTTGTATGGATTTTGTAATGATAGTGCATAGGCAGGGAGTGGGGAATACTAAAGGAGGTATGCTCAAAGAAGAGTTCCAAAGTTTTTAAAAATGTACATAACTTATTTGTATGCAATTTTACAATTTATTTTTACGTTTGCTAGTTAGCTCCTTAAAAAAATTATTGAGGGTACTTTAGTAGTGAATTTCAAACTTCATAAAAAGCCTTAAAACTGTTGACGATATACATACTATTATGAATAATGTCGATGCTACAGTAACTTTAAGGGCAAAAAATTATATCTCGGATTTCTTTTTACACTCTGTTCCTTATTTTCAGCTTTTCCGAAAAATCGGTTTGATTTTCCGAAATTTTCAATTAACCAAAGTTGTAGCAAATTTTATTTGCTATCCGAATTGGTCTATCGGTGTTTTTGTACAACCTTTCGTTTTAAAGATACAGCGGTTGCAAAATCTGAGAAACTATTAAAGATTTAAAATTTTAAATTTTTTTTGTAAAAACTGCCTTAAACTCTTAAACCATTGCCTATAGACAAAAAATAATTCAAATCAGTTTTGTAGAAAATTTTATGCTCTATTAAAAAGCTGTAAGGTATTTTAAGATAAAATTGACATTTTCGGCGACAGAGTCTCTTAAATGCAGAAATGTAAAAAATCAAGTAAGTGTTGATGTCTGTTAGCATTTGATTTTAGGAAAAAGTTTTATTTAAAAAAATTATAGAAATAATAGAAATTTATAGAAAAAGGTCCTCTATCACCACTTAAAATATTTGCGCCGATAACGGGGACACCCTGTATATTAACTTTTCATAATATTCTCCTTTAGTTGCTCTGAGGTACACAGAGAAGTAAGCATAAATAAATTTTAAAAAATACGATTTTTAATATTGGCAGAGATTAAGCCCATTCATTTACAACCGTTTTATTATCTTTTTACTTTATATTTCTGAATGTAATAATTTCACATTCTCCTTCATTCGGTAGAAGATAACCAAATAACTCTTGTTCATAACATAATAAGCCGTCCGTCTGATATAGTACGTGTTTCAGACGTGGGAATGCTATTAGGACAGTAAACTAGAAATCTTGTTGAAAAGCGTCACATTCGTATTATTAACTTACATTTTTACACTTATTTCTGAATAAGATGGCACGGTTTTATCTTATTTCGTTAAAGCAAAGACATTCTCCCTACAAAAATGGAGCAAACGGCGTCTCTAACGAATTATTGTACTGAATGTAACTTCATGAGCTTTTAGCTAGCAAACCATTTTAAGTCCAAAACTTTTTGTGGGTTGTAAATAATAATAGTTTAGGTTAATTTTTATTGTATTACTTTTGTTATTAAATTAAGCAGAACATTGCACGAAAAAGTTGTACAGGTTTGAATGTTATAACTTAAATTTTGTTTTTATTACGTAATTTGAATGAAATTTCACATACATTTCGGCTATATGAAGTTAGTCTAGTCGGTGGATACCAATTGCACCTAAAAAATATCAAATTGTGCGGTTGATTTACGTAATACTGTGACACCCCGCCTGGGATCAATTATTTAATTTTACCTCGGTGTTGATTCATTTACTTTTAAAAGAATAACATTGAAACAAATGCTGACGCATCAGTTACTAACATGTAATACTTCAAAAGGGCCAAGTTATGAAAATTTCTACTTTAACAAAACACATTAACATTAAAATATTACGGTCATAACTTGAGTCCTACAACGTTGGTGTTTCGTCAATCAATAAATAATCAGTCCGATTCACTATGTACGTTGCTAAGAAAATTGTTTGGGTAGCAATATCTTTAAGTTGTAATTTTTAACAAGGATACCAGCAAGAATGTGTGTAATTTGTATTCTGTGAAAAACGTGGTAACAAGAATTGCTAAAGTTTTGGTTAGCAAGTCTTGTTAAATAAAATCGTTAATAACTGTCAACTTTGAAAGAATTTCGTAACCTCGAAATTTTCTTCTTCTTCTGTCATTCTGTAAAAGTCATTGCTGTCATTTTGAAACATGGATAAAGAACAAAAAAAAAACGTGGAAACAGACAAATCGTGTAAATGATAATTATTACATTGCTAATAATACCATAATGATAACGGGAAAATGTCA
Source organism: Elmis aenea (assembly GCA_947652605.1). Taxonomy (NCBI): domain Eukaryota; kingdom Metazoa; phylum Arthropoda; class Insecta; order Coleoptera; family Elmidae; genus Elmis; species Elmis aenea. Next base: position 10,970,543 of record OX393580.1, read on the forward strand.
TGCTCTTAAAACTAAGGAATTAGATGAAAAGTGGGATATCCTAGCGAATAACCTGAGTAACATTAAAAATGGGTCCCGTAAAGACAAAGAGCAGTGGAAAAGGGTAGTACAATAAAATACATTTCATGTATTTGAACGCCCCATTTTTTGCTATTTAAAAAAATGTTTATTTCGTTTTTTATTGAATGAAAATCCAAAATTCGCAAAAAAGCAGGCAAAACAAACTAAAATTTAATTCAAACCGGGGTTGGAGGATATCACAACACTGACTTAAACGACTTAAAAAACCGATTAATGAAACTCATAGGTTGTGATGATTCCCGATTCTATAACTAACAGCAGAGCTGACTACCGATGAAGTAATTAATATAAGGAAAATTGAATTTTTCTAAAAATCTATAAGGATTAACTTTAAACATTACACAAATTAAAACCAAACAATCTTTATCTTACTCCTGTTTATTGTGTCAACTTTATTTACAGGAAATTCAACGTATTTTGGTAGAAAATGGATCGAAAATATATTGGATATTTTGTTAATAATCCTACTAATTAATAGCTGGCTCATTGGATATTTAAAATTTTGCCCTACGATTGTTTGGTAGGAACCATGGTCATAAAAACTTAGACAAACTAATACCTAAAATATATACATATTTCATAAATGCAATAACAAAAAATTTGAGATGATTTACTTGCAGATGATCTGGAATAGAATATATCAAGATTTAACTCATTTATTTAATTTAGAACTAATCAATTTGGCATTCTATATCATTTTACAAAACTAGCGTTGAAATTTCGAAAAGGTTTTTTTAATTGCCTAAACTTTAATCTGAGACGTTCAGGTTCAATATAATTTAATTTAAATATATTGGATAATTAAAATATAAATTATTGTTAATTTACCGAGCTACGGCATTTTGATATTCGTTTATAAAGTTTATATGAAAATCGAAACCTATCGGATCCATTTCGTTATTACTTGCTAATCTTAGCAACCACAAAATCGTACACTTTAAGTTAAAGATAATTATAAGCAATTATTGCTTATTTGACATCTAGGATTGTTACAAAAACAGCTCCTGAATGCATAATTTTAGAGATCTTGCTAAGTAACCATAAACTTTGCCAAGCAAGCAAGAATCTTAACAAGCAATCTTGACAAGATACTTGGTGAATATGAAAGTAGAAATTTGTTGTTGCTTAGCAAGAAATGTTTCCTTAACAAGTACGGTTCTTGCTTATTTCCTAGCAATGTACATAGTGAATCGGGCTGAAATGTGTCGATAAATTTTTACATCTTAAGTAGAACAAACTACTCGCACAAATACGTATTCATAGAAAAGAATGACAAAGATGCAACTATAACAAAAAAAGGGCTTGCAACAGAGAATTCAAAAAATCTTGGGACAGTCGCACTTAGGTAGTTAAGAATCAACCACCGAGAAATGTACAGGCAGTCGAAAGATAAAGGATTTTGTTGTTAAAATTGTTGTGTTTTATTTGTTTCTTACTGTGTAGTAATTGCTCTAGACCTGTGTACTACGTAAAAAAACGTTTGAGGGCCCAACCACGTTACAAACACGATCACGAGCCATAATTAACAACAACAAATATAAGATTAATAAGTACTCTTTCACAACAGTGCGGCCTAAGTACAGTACGGTCCGTCACAATACATAAGTGAAAATTTAGTACCCAATATTTTAATCGACAAATGTATTTAAACCCTATTCATTAAATAAAGTTAGCAACTGTACTACGTATATAACTAATTTCGCAAGTGTTAAATGTTAATTAAAAAAGTGACTATTTACTTACCCAATTTGTAACGAAAAACGATGCACTAATTAAAAGTTACATCCAAAAACGCATAAAATAAAATTCAATTTCCTTGAGTGTTTTGCGAATAAACGAACAGTGGACCCATGCAAATTCATTTAACTCAAAACAATGGAGAAAATTATATAGTTAATTTTAAACAAATTACATTACCTAACTCGTATATGATGTTAAAGGGCGCGTAAACAAAGCAAACGAATAAACGAATGAAAATGGACAATTACCATTAGCCCAAGGGGTCGGCTAATAGGGCACTATGTCGTTAACACTGTCAAATGTTCAATTAGTTACATAAGCGACCGTTAATTAGCGTTCCTGACTTGAGCACATAAGTGCCTGTCATTTGTTGTAGTGTTTCATAGCAACCATACGCGACACTCCTATACGCACATACATCTGTATGAAATTACTATTAAGAAACTAATAAGTTATAGTTAATAATAATTAATTTAAAATTCACTTAATTACATTGCGATTATGAATAACAATAAAGCCGCCATAAAGTTTTGAAATAAAAAAGTACTGATACATTATTATCCATTAAATTGGTTTTAATGTTACCAAAGTCTGTCTGTCTGTTTGTCGGACGTATGCAAAAACAAAATCTTACTTTGTATGTATGTACAATGTACATTATATCATATTTATTACTTATTTAAATGTATTTTTTTGTAATGTACCTATACAGGGTGTCCCCATTATACACGGCAAAAAAGTATGTGCATATTCCTGAGTGAAAATGATGACCATTTGTCAAATATTTTGTTATCCGAAAATGCTTCCTTTCAAAGTTAGAGACCTCCAAAGTTGCAAGAAAAAAAATTCAAAAAATCGATTACGTCCTAGCCGTTTAAGCTAGAGCTATCAAACTTGGCCGAAATGTTTGGGTGTTTCCCATTGACTTTGTGGGATAATTAGAAAGAAAACACGTAATTGGAAGTATGATTTATAGTCAGGTCATCCGCTTACCATCTTCAGAATTTTTTTCTCTGGAATAAAATTGAAAATGTCATTCGTCCATAAGAAAGTACGACTTAAGAGGAAAAAAATCGTCCCTCTTTGTTTTTTGCTGTAAACGTAGTCGTTTTTATGTATGTATGTATGACAAATGGTCATCATTTTCACTCAGGAATATGCACCTACTTTTTTGCCGTGTATAATGGGGACACCCTGTATGTATTTTACGTTTATACAAGGTGGTCGACATAGAAGGGCCACCATGGGATCTCGTAAACGGTAAGAGCTACAAAAAAGTTTAAATTAGATAAATTGTTCCATTTTCGGAGACCTATTCAATGATCCTTTAATATTTTTAAAAATTTCCATGGCACGATAGATAATAAACAAAAATCATAAAGCATTTTTTTAAAATCCTTAATAACTCGGTTATACTTTATGGTACAAAAGTATTTTTGGAGAAACAGTTGTAGATTTTTTCATGCACTATAAAATGAAAACATTTATGTTTTAATATTGATAAAATTCTTATTGTTAGATAAATTAAAAACTTGCATTTTTTAAAATTGAAACCATAGTTGGCTGATCTCATGAAAATATTTTTACCCTCTTTTCAATAATATACCTAAGGTTTAATATATTTCTATCAAAATAGGCTGTTTCATAATCATAAGACGAAAAGCTGTTTTTTAAAAATCAATCTGGTTTATTTTTGATCAAATGTTTTACTTTTACATTAATTAAAATTTGCGTTAAATGACAGAACTAAATTGTCTCGTGTTTCATGGCACTCTTTAACTTTGTAAAAAAAATTCCATTTTGATTTTTGTTCATTACTTAGCGTGCCATGGAACTTTAAAGCATTACTGAATAGGTCTCAGAAAGGGGAACAAATTTACTAATTTAAACTTCTTTGTTGCTCTTACCATTTACGAGATTCCAATAGTGGCATCGGTGGCCCTTCCATGTGGACCACCCTGTATATTATTGTTAAACTTAATAGCTTAAGAAAGTTAAGGTATACAGGGTGATTCAGTTTGACTGTCGCACCGCTACAACTTTGCTTTGTTAAGAGAAAATCCTTAAAAACCTTGTTTTGTCTAATTGTGTTTTAGTATTTTTCAAGGAAAAATCATTATTTTGTGAGTAGGTATTAAATTGAAAATGGACCTTGTGTCAATTTGCTTCTGTTAGTGTGTAGCAAAATACCTGCAGGGACTTTCGGGAATTGAAGTAACAGACTACTCTCTATGGAAAGCTACTAAGCAGATTAAACAGCCACAGCAACACTTCCCACCGCTTAAAACTGACAAAAATAAATGGGCAAGAAGCAATAAGGATAAAGCCGAAATTTTCGTCAAACACCTAAAAACTGTGTTCGAACCCTTCCCCAGTGAAACACCCGAAGCAGATGACCCAGAGATACGACGCTACCTAGAAGTTGCTCATCAAATGGAACAGCCAATTAAAAAAATTGAGCCAAAAGAAGTAAAAAACACCATACAAAAGGATCTAAATGATAAAAAGGCACCAGGTTATGATCTCATTACGGGTAAGGTACTGAAAGAATTGCCGGAAGAGGCAATTAGGCAAGTAACGTTTATTTTTAATGCCGTGTTGCGACTGACCTGCTTTCCAGCGCAATGGAAGGTCGCTCAAATAATTCTACTACCCAAGCCAGGAAAAAATCCTGAGGAAGCGAGGTCATACAGACCAATTAGTTTATTACCGGTAATGTCAAAGGTCCTCGAAAAATTACTTCTTAAGAGAATCAAACCATACCTCGAGAAAAACCGATTCCAATGCACCAATTCGGCTTTAGGGAGAGGCACTCCACTATAGAACAAGTCCACAGGTTGGTGCGACAAATAAATAATGACTTCGACGAAAAAAAAATATAGCTGTGCAGTCTTCCTGGACGTGTCACAAGCTTCTGATAAGGTCTGGCACACGGGCCTTCTTTATAAAATCAAAAAACAGATGCCTTATAACATCTACGAAGTACTAAAATCTTACATTAGCGAGAGACACTTCCAGGTAAGACAACAAGATATTTACACTGACCTGCACCCGATCTATAGTGGAGTCCCGCAAGGCAGCATCTTGGGGCCAACCTTGTACCAACTGTACACCGCGGACTTGCCATTGTCGCCAAATACTAAAACTGCAACCTTTGCAGACGATACGGCCGTAATGGCGTCAGATAAAGATGTAAAAATAGTAACGAAGCACCTACAGCAACATCTAAATAAAATTCAACATTGGTGTAGACGATGGAGAATCAAACCGAATGAACAAAAGTCCGTACAAATTACATTCACCCTAAAAAGAGACAGCTGCCAACCAGTCAATATGAATGGTAAGGAACTACCACAGGCAGAATCAGTTAAGTACCTGGGAATGCACCTCGACCGACGCATGAACTGGAGGACACATATATTGCAGAAAAGGAAGCAGCTAGGAATAAAACTAAGCAAAATGTACTGGTTACTAGGAAGAAATTCAAAACTTTCATTAGAAAATTAATTGCTCATCTACAAGTGCTTGCTTAAACCGGTCTGGACATACGGCCTGCAGTTGTGAGGTACAGCCGCTAACTCTAACATCGATATCCTAGAAAGGTTTCAGGCCAAAGTGTTGCGAATGCTAGTGGACGCCCCATGGTTTGTTACGAACAAAATAATAAGACAGGACTTACAAATAGTGCCAGTAAAAGAAGAAATCAAAAAGTACTGCAAAAGATACATGGACAGGCTTAGTCAGCATCCCAACCACCTGGCCGCGAACCTGATCAATGAAGGGACAAGACAAGCGAAGACTAAAGCGCTGGAGAACAGCAGACTTAACAGAACGTTATGAGTAGTAGATAAGTACATAGAAATAAGTTCTTATGTTTATTGAAGGAGTGGGTGCCACTGGGCAGCCACTTACATGTCTCTCTGTTACGTTATTTTAATTGTGTCAATGTCAAAGGATTTGTTTATTGTCTTCGGACAGATGGCAAATGTTCTGGGAGATAAAAAAAAAAAAAGTGTGTACTTAAGGCGTTCCAAGCTTCAAACTGGTTTAAACAATATACGTTTAAAAATGTTAACATTTATTTGCATGTTCGATTCTTCGACTACCTTGAAGTTAGCGCTACAGTTTAAATTTGTTACGACTAACTAACCGGATGGGGAAAAAAGTTTTACGGTAAGATACAACTTACAGTATTCTTTTTTTTTTTAAAGAGGACTTTATTCACGCACGGGTTCGTAGAAAAAGTAAGCTACATAACACAAGTTGTAAAGCAATTACGCACTCGCCGCTACGCGGCTCCGTGCGCAAATTTTTCACTCGTGCGTAATATGCTTCTTACAACTCTTGTTATGTTATGTAATATAATGAGTATAATGTATCAGAAGAAGTATTCATTACTGTATGTACTATTTCACGTGCATGATATACATTTTTGGGTGCCCTTATAGCTAACAAGATGTATATTCTCACCTGGGCATGTAACATACAAAATAAAAACACCTATTCGACTATGAAGGTTTACGTATGTTTGTCTGATTGGCATATCGATATGTTTACCCATTGTGTAAGTATAAGGTATTGTGTAGTGTCGTGTTGTGATGTACTAATGTAAGTATATGTCACTGTACGTTTGTATAATAATTGAAACGATCTATTTCCCTTAGTGCTTTTCACGATGCCAGTACTATATGTATGGAATAATAATAGGTTGAATAAAAACTAGTCACGGTGTAAAATTTATTTAATGCTGCATTTTAAGATAGTAAATCATAAAAATAACAACCTAATCAAATTTAACATAACTTTAATTTTAAGATAAACCAGGTGATTTTGTTTGACTGTCACACCCTTTTAACTTTGTTTTTTAAGGAGAAATCTTATAAACCCTTTATTTTCGTAAATAGTTGGAGGTTATCTATAAAATTTCGTGGAAATGCTTTTTTTTTGAGGATATATGTCAGACAATATATCAGGGCGTGTAAAAATTGGCGGAAGGGCTACACGGGGTGATGTTCTTCGTAAAATTCTAAGTCGAAAATCTTAATACGAAAATGTTGTACCACGCTTGCTGTGTCTGCAAGAGGTCCTCAAAGCTTTGACATTTAGTCCTTTAATAGGCGTTATTATTTAATACTTGCAAATGAAAAAGCTGCAATTTGGAATAAAAATAGATTTCGAATAGTATTTTTTCCTAGATATTGTGTTCTTCCTTTCAAAAATTGGTGTTGAAAATATGTAAATCACTGATTTTAATGACAGTAATACATATGGCAACATTGTCCTTAGCTGTCATCTCTGTTTTTCTCGTAATTATTTCTTGTTTGTGTTTTACGATACCCAAACGTTTGCAGCTATGTTTACGAACTGAAGGCTTTTAGTTCGAACAAAAAATGTAAATACCTAAGTAAAAATTGCTGATAAAAAAATGTCCAAACGCAGCAAATGAATGTATGCAATGTTGCCAATTTTTTTTTCTTTAAATGGTTCCTGAGGCCATAGGAAGCATGGTACAACATTTTCGTATTAAGATTTTCGACTTAGAATTTTACGAAGAACATCGCTCCGTGTAGCCCTTCCGCCAATTTTTATACACTCTGTATATATTTTTTTTGTATCAAACAGTATATTTTTTTATATTTATGTTGATAGAGAATTTAATCTACATCCGATCATGCAATAAAATAATTATATATGTATAGGAAAATTTTTGAGATACATGAGTTTTAATTTTTTACAAAATCTTTACACTGTAATGGTTGAACAGGACAGATTATAACTACAACTATGGTCGACTAAAAATCAATGCTATAACCAGGGCCTTTAAGAGAAAACACGAGGCCAGGGGCAGTGTGACTAAAAAAATAAAAAAGGTCCCGGTTCACACTGATAACTCCTCGCTTTTTTGAAAATTCGTGCGGTTTTTTACAGATCGAGTTAAATAGTGTGAGGCTCCTAAATTTGTAGGAGACCCTACAATTGTGACCCGTGGCATATGCCCTCTGATAGAGCCTGGCTATAACTAACAAAACCTTATCAATGTTTGTATTTTGTGAGACAAACACGATCAAATCTTAACAATTGCAATATACCCAATACGTAATATGTGCTATAAATTTTTTTGGTGAAAACGAGAACAGAAAAATTGATGGTAATATTTTAGTAACAAACTTTAGTCTTTCACATGTTCACATCTGCCTCCAAATACAGTTGTCATCTATATGTAACGCCTTGAATACACAATCGCAAAAGCAAATCGGAAGATTAAATTAAATGATCACAAAATAATGGTTTTTCGTCGAAAAATAATAAAACACAATAATATAAGTTATAAATTATTGTTAATTACTTCAGCGATCGTGTTTTGTCTTGTAAAATACAACGATTGCTAAGATACGAATATAATAAATAATTTTTAAACTTGTTTTTCTCAAAAATTTTTGTTTGTTAATTTTTTTAATGCTTTATTAGATTTAGGAATAAATTTAACGTTTATTGTTTTTTTTCCCTAAAATAACAAAGCTATACAGTGCGACAGTAAATTGGAATCACCAAATATACAGAGTGGTGCAAAAAAAAACGAAGCCAATTTAAAAACTCAACTTTACAATTTTGATTTTTAAAGTTTTTCATGTTGTTAAGGGATCTAGGAAATTAATTATGGCAAGATACGCAGTGACATAGCGAATAAAAATCATAGAATTTGATTTTGAAAATCAACATACGATAATACAGACCCAACGAGCTAATTGCAGTCATTTTATTGTAAGAAATCTGCCCTTGCTTCCATTATTAGACGCTTGGAGGAACGTTTTCGGCAACAGGGTTCAGTAGGGGATATACCGACACCATGGAAAACGTTCTAGAGAAAGCAACATTTTGTGAGGCAGAAAGTGAAGGTCATTTCCGCGACTTAGTGTTCCATAAGTAGCTTTTTCTACGACTACTATAGTCTATGACTATTACTGTACAGCCTGCATGCATAAGTAAGTGGGTCCTTACGCACGGTAAGCAAAAAGCACACTTGTCTAGAGATGTTAAAGAAGACTTACGTCAAACTTGACAGTTAACAGCGTACTTACAAGTGTTTTTACTATTAGCCAAAAAAATGGTAAAATCGTATGTATTATGTGAACGTAGAAAAAGTATGCTACAAAACACGAGTTGTAAAGCAATTACGCACTCGTGGAACTACGCGGCTCCGTGCGCAACTTTTCCAGTCATGCTTAATATGCTTCTTACAACTCTTGTTATGTAATATACTATTAAAAAACCTCCATACGTTTAAGTTTAAAATTCCTTATCGCAATAAATTAAGATTATAAAAATTTACTTGATGTAAATGTTTAAAACTCGTTCGCTTTTATGTCCCACCCTACACATTAGTCTATCTAATAATTGTGGTTTTAATTTTTAGTGATATATTCTTTAATTTTTAAAAGCAATGAACTTAAAAACTGTTGTTGTTTCTGATTAATTTTGCAAGAAATACGAGTAGGGAAAAATGTGAAAGTTTGTTTCAGCCTTTTGCTTGATTGGCATATGACAACACACAAAAAATTATTGAAGAAATTAATAAAGTAGTAAAGTTGTAGTATAGTAATGTTATTTCCCTTTTATATTTTTTTAATTTTTTTTTTAAATTTTGTAATGAGTCCTTCTATTGTTAGATGTAGGACTGTTAAGTTGTGTTGTGCTGACTTTTATCCATGTTTTTCTGTCTTGTGCTAGCTTTTTTATGTCTTTCCATTTGATGTTTCTATTAGCTGCTGCTTTTTTAACTTCGTCTTGCCAGGTGTTTCTCGGTCTACCTCTCTTGTTTTTTTCCTTGTAAACTTGCTCCATAGGCTTTTTTGGTTAACGTGTCTTCTTTCATCCTATAAATGTGACCCAACCATCCCAGCTGTCTTTCTTGTATTCTTGTTTCAACTGATTTTATCTTTAATTGTTCTCTATACGTTTCATTTCTGATTTTTTTTTTTGTTTTTCCTTGGATTTTTCCATTCACTCGGCTACTATTTTTATTTGTGAGCGTCCACGTTTCACTTCCGTATAAAAGTGCCGGAGTTACTACCTTTTTGACCACTTCCACTTTTGTTCGTTTTGGGACTTCTCTATTTCCAAAAAATGTTGGTCTTAAACTGTTAAATATTCTTTCCATATTTCCTGTCCTTTTGCTTATTTTTTTGTCCATTCATCCATTTTTCTCAATGTTCACTCACTTTGCACAATACTTGAAAATGTATTTGGTTTACCAACAAAATCATTCGCTGCATTAAGATTTTCGTAAAAAGTTTTTAAACTTAAGACAAGGTGATAGTTTTACTTAATTATACCTGTGTTATTACAACAAGGGCTAGACTTGCTGGTCTCCAACCTTTGTACGATGCTTAGGGCTAGTCTAGCTCTTGCATACGTACCTAGAGCTTGGAGAGACGTAAAGGTGGTTTTTATTCCAAAGCAGGGACGAGAGTCATACGTCCAGCCCAAAGCTTTCAGACCAATAAGTCTGACATCCTTTCTTCTAAAACTATTAGAGAGACTCATAGAAAGGCACATAAGGGACGAGGTTCTTGGGGGTTCACCCCTTAATCGACACCAATAAGCCTATCAGTCAGGAAAATCTTGCGAGCTAGCCATACGAGATAGCTTGCAAGATTGAGAGTGGTCTAAAGAACAAAGAGACCACACTTGGAGTTTTTCTAGATATCGAGGGAGCGTTTGATAATGCCTCCCCGAGATCAATACGTAATGCAGTGGAAAGCAGAGGAATACATTTTACAATTTGTAAATGGATATCCGAAATACTTAAACACAGAAACATTTATGCTTCTGCTTTTGGACAGACTGTAGAAGTCAAGGCTGTCCGAGGGTGTCCACAGGGGGGTGTTCTATCTCCCCTTTTGTGGTGCCTAGTGGCAGACGAGCTCCTGTGGAGGCTGGAGAAAGCAGGGCACTGCGGTAGGCTATGCCGATGACATAGCCATACTAACAACAGGCAAGTTCGGAGGCGTAGTATCAGACATGATGCAAGGCGCCCTACGAATTGTCGAAAGGTGGTGCACAGGAGAGGGATTAACGGTAAATCCGTTTAAAACCTCACTAGTACCTACACTTCACTAGAAAAACAAAACCATGTGGGACTTAAACAGTGTATCTGTTTGAAGAACCATTGACAACAGTAGGAGAAGTTAAATATTTAGGAGTGATTCTAGATAGCAAACTTAACTTCAAACTACACGTAGAGAAAACCACCAAGAAAGCCACTGTAGCTCTATAGACTTGCAGGAGGATGCTTGGGAAAAACTGGGGATTAACACCCAGCATGATGTATTGGATATATACCAAGATGGTCATACCCATCGTAACCTACGCAAGTCTGATCTGGTGGACTAGAACACAGATAAAGGACTGCAGGAATAAATTAGACAAGCTACAGCGACTGGCTTGCCTAAGTATTACCGGGGCGATGACAACAACGCCCACGGCGGCAATGGAAGTGTTTCTGAACTTACCTCCTCTTTACCTTGTGGTCAAATCACAAGCACTAAGAGGGGGGTATAGACTGAAAATAATCTCCAAAGAGGGGAGACGTAGAGAAGGACGCTTAGCTATTCTTAACGAGATCGACACGCATCCGACATTAAATATGATCTCGGATAGAATAAACAGGACACTAGCCATTGAGAAAACCTTTGGAATTACAATTCCAACACGGGACCAATGGGAGCGTCAAGAAATAGAGCTAAACGGCCTAGTCTGGTATACAGACGGGTCAAAAACGCAAAATGGCACAGGCTGCGGAATATGGGGAGCAGCACAACTGAGACAAGGCACATCCGTAAGCCTTGGACAGTGTGCAACCATATTTCAAGCCGAGGTGTACGCTATGCACTTATGTGCAGAAACACTATTAGAAAGAGGTTTTAATAATAAAAGAATCTTCATAGTATCCGACAGCCAAGCAGCGTTAAAAGCTCTTGGCTCGTCGGAAGTAAACTCAGGACTTGCTCTGAACTGCATACGGGCACTAAACGTGCTGGGAAGCAGGAATAAACTTAAACTGGTATGGTGCCCAGGGCACACAAACATACCAGGAAACGAGAAGGCAGATCGCCTAGCCAAAACTGGTAGCGAGATACCCTTCTTTGGACGAGAAGCCCAGTTGGGATATCCTATGGAACAGTCAAGCGGTGTCTTAATGACATATTAACACAAGGGCATAATGCTCATTGGAAAAAAGTGGCAGGACAAGCCCATTCTAAGGCTATCCTGTCAATGGTCTCAAAAGAAAAGACAGAAGAAATGCTCAGAATGAGCAGAGCAGACATCAGAGCAGCCACAGGACTTGTCACAGGACACTGTGGCCTAAACAAACACTTCTACATAAAAGGGCTCTCTGAGACCGACATATGCAGAGGATGTGGTGAAGAAGAAGAAACTCCTCTTCACGTAATATGCCAGTGTGAAGGATTCACACACAATCGGCGTAGACCTTCTAGGGATGGAAAAAGCCAACCAAGAAGAGTTAAGAAAAACACCCTTAAAGAAAATCCTGGAGTTTTTCAAAAACACAGGACTCCTTTAAGGGACCATCACCAGAGGGTACAATAGACCAATAGGTCGCAGTACTGGAACCCGAAAGGGGACCACCTCCTCGCAAATAATTTACTCAATTATAAATAAATATTATACATATTATATTGATTTTGTCTTTTCAGTTCTACTATTAAAATGTATGAGTTCTTTATTTCTTTCCGGGATTCGTTAAAATTTGAACGTGTGGGAGGACGCAAAATTTAGATTGAAATTCGAAGGTGGTTTTCAGTAGCAGCACAAAGAATCAAAATATTGATAAACAAATATGAATTTGTAATTTACATGCAAATATACATTAATCCTCAGCGTATTGACAAATAACTTCGATGCCGGAATGATAAATATAGAATAAGAGGGAAAAAAACATCTGAGAACGGGAATAGGCCTCTTTTAATTTATTTATTTTCATGTTTTCGGTTATATTCAATCTGGTTCAGGGTATTTTAAATCTCCGTTATTCGCGCTTCTATTTCTCATTCTCTTGGGGTCATAAAACAAAGATAATCTGACTCGGCGCAAGAATTCTCAGCATGCAGATGGATGCTTGCCTCATGACATTTTCGCAATTTTTATTCAGCTGACGACTTAATACGTTTCTTTGAATGATTTCTTTATCTTTTTCGTCTCTAGGTTTTTCGCTTTGAATTGTTTAAGTTTAATTTAAATCAAACTCCGCATATTGTCATGGCATACCTAGGTATACAGATTTGTTTGTATGAGTATATTTCAAGTATTGTAATAACAGGTAAATGGTGAGAAATTTTATTATTTTGTATCTAGAACATAGTGTAAAATACACCTAGATTGTATATTTTAACGGCAATTTCTTTTTTAATGAAAACAGAATAGTTATAAAGTTGGTTTAAACATTCTCAAATCACATTACAGACCACTATACATTTAAGCTTTGATTTAAATTAAAATCTTTAAATGTTGATCAATGAAGAAATGGGCATATATTTAATAATACCAGCTATTTTTTCTTTAACTGTTAAACGGTATAACATAACAATAACAATGTATGGATGAAAAACAAAAACTAAGCTACATTTCATGCAATTTATTGGTCACAGTAAAATTAGAATATTACACCCAGTGGCGTAGCGAGGGTAAATGACGCCAGGGGCATATTATTTGTTGCGTCCCCCCCCTCGGCCATATTTTTATTGTAGATTGTGAGTTTCAAAAAAAATAATGTTGTAGGAGTAATATTTATTTAAATACACTGTAATGAAAATTCCAACAAATTTTAAAACTATAATGGCATTTTAGTTTTCTGCCTTTATACAGTGTGACCCATTGCAAAGCGGATCACCCCTATAAAGAGTTTATTTATGGTTATTTTTTTAACGATAAAGCATCAGAAACTGTACCTTAGCATTTTATTTGAAAATTCAGTTTACACTCACAAAGCCTACTATGTTTTTTTTTTCGATGTCAAAATTGGCAAAATCTGTTTATTGATTTTTTTATTTAAAATCTGACTACACCACTGGATTCAGGATGCCCTCAAATGGGTTTGTACCAAATTTCATGAAAAAATATTTATTATTAAGAGATTAATTATTATGAATTTAATATTTGTGATTAAATTAGGTAATATCGATATTGGAAACGCAGTGTACTATGCTATGTAAAAAACAAAAGTTAGATAAAAAACTTTATTTGACGTAAGATCTCTTAAATAAGCAATTTATTCGTGTCAGTATTAAGATCGCAACTTTTATTGAATTTTCGATTGGTGAACAATTAAATTTACAAGACAAGATACAAAAATACAAAAAAAAAATATTTTCATGAAATTTGGTACAAACCCATTTGAGGGCATCCTGAATCCAGTGGTGGAGATTTTAACTAAAAAAATCGCTAAACAGATTTTGCCAATTTTGATATCGAAAAACAATCATAGTAGGCTTTGTGAGTGTACACTGAATTTTTAAATACAGTTTTTGATGCTTTATCGTTTGAAAAAAAAAATCATGAAAAGCAGACCATAAATAAACTTTTTATAGGGGTGATCCGCTTTGAAATGGGTCACACTGTATAAGTAAAATAAGCAGAACAGTTTTTTGTCTTCGCGGCGCCCCTTACGACTGGCGCCCGAAGCATCGATACCCCCTTGCCCCCCCCCCCCCCCCGACGCTCCGCCACTGATTACACCTCAAAGAAGTTAAAGGCAGAGACTAAAAACGAGCAATATTTCGTTCTTTTTCGATCGGAACGAAAACGAAATATTTCGTTTTCGTTCTTTACGTTCCCACCCACAAAATTTCGTTTTATTTTTCGTGAACAGAAATTTAATAACGTTTAAAACCGGTTTTCCGTTTTTTTTTATTCACCAAGTCGAGGACCTATTTTACCTTAATCAAACCCCTCTTTTTACAAACTTTAGAGCAGAAAACTTTCTAAAGAATGATCACCAGATGCCGTATTAATACGATGAAACCCTAATTATTCGAATATTCGATAATTCAGATTATAAATTTTTCCTTCGTATGTATTGATATGTAAATCAGCATAGTTCGCCTTTAAATAAAAACAAATTTTGCGTAATTATTTTGTACTTTTGGTAATAGCTGTGAGATATAATGTTTGTGATGAGTTTTAAAGTCGATTTACATTTTTTTCTGTTTGTTAGTAATCGTTGGGCCCCCGCTAAACAGCGATATGTTCGGTTTTGATCATTATGGACGGCATATTTTAGACTAGCGAATTGCCATATTTAATTTACCAAATTGTTAAAGATATTTAACATGTAACCAAATAAATTTAGTGCATTTTATTTAGTATAACACTCATCAGGTGAAAAAATACAACGAGGTAGTTTGTCAAATCGTGGATCATCAACGTAAAATGTCTTATTTTAACCTTCGGATGGCCAGGTGACATTTTGTATTACAGAAGACCATGTGGGGTCATTTACTGACTCCACTTGTAAAATTCTTAATTAACTTACTCGGTATATGAAATAAAACCCCAAAAGTATCGGTAAACACATCTATTAATCCATTAGTAAATGCTTTTACAATAATAATAAACGATTGAAAATAAATAATAGTGCAAAACAGAACCAGAAATTGAGTAAAATTTAGTCTGCTACATTTACAAATAGTGCATATTATTGTTTTTACTACAGTGGTGTGGTTATTACAAACAAATCGATTACAATAAGAGCACTTTTTGGAAGTTTTTTTTACATTTCTGAGTCTAATTGTAATCCTGCAAAGGCAACAGATGCATCCAATAGCATTTGAAAAATTGTAACGTTAATAACCACGTGGGGTAAATTAGTGACCCCAATCCAAAAATTATTTTTAAAATAGCATTATCAATTTTATTTTTGGGAAAGAAACATAATTACACAATGGGAAATAATGCAAAACTTGGCTAGAAAAATAATGAGAGCACAAAAAAAAAATCCCCCTTAAATATTCACAAAAAACCGAAGTTGGGGTGGTTTTGATCTCCCACCTGGTCATTTGAAGGTTAATCTGTTACAAATGACGTGATAATTACTCGGCCTTTTATTGTCAATCAAGTGTATATTAGTTATTGGTGATCCAATCAACAAATTAGAAAGATATAATATCTGTACCGTTACTTGTGTTGCAAGTAATTGCAAGTATTAGCAATATAAGTTGTTGTAGGTTAGCTTTATTTAGCAATTGCTATTACATTGTAACATAATTTAAATAGGTAATAGTAAATATAATAAAAATAAAAATATAATGAAATAAAATAAAAATCTAAAAATCTTCTAAATTCTAAATATCTAAAATAACAGTTTATTAGCGTTCTAATACGTACTCCTTAATTAATTTAATACCCTTCTTATAATTATTACCTATTTTGACTTGATGCGGCATATTATTAAATATTTTAAAACCTTGATAAAATAACGAACGAGCATTACTACATTTCTCTATAACGAAATCAAGCCTATTTCTAGTTTTATAATAATTGTGGATCTCATGGACTAATTTTACATTTTCATACAGATGTTTTGGTGTTTTTTGTAGTTTAATTTTTAAAATTAGCTCTAATATTCTAAATATTATTCTCTGATTAATACTCATAAATTGAAGTGTATTTAATATAATCTTGATAGGGGAAAGAATTGAACACTTTAAAATAGTGCGCATGGCGCGATTTTGTAATTTTTGTAATTGTTGAAGTTCATTTTTATTTAAATTAATAAGTAATGAAGCGCAAAACTCAAAATGAGGAGCTATTATTGTTTTATACAGTAAAACTTTAGCGTACATACTAATGTACATCTTTTGAAGAGAAAAATCTTTTTGGAAATTTTGTTCATCATGCATTTTGTGTGTAACTTAAACGTTAAATTTTCATCTAATATAACACCAAGGTATTTAATTTCGGTTACTCTTTCTAAATTGGTGTTGCTAATTTTTATATCCAGATTAGCATTATAAATATTTGTTTTATAGATAATGTGTTTGGTTCCCAAAATTATACATAATGTATATGGAGAAGGTGAAGCTCACTTATTTCAAGTGAGATATTTTACTCTTTGTGGAAGTGTTCCAAGCATAGACGGTAAATACGCGTTTGTTTTAAATGAATAACAATTAAATAGTGATAAAACCGGTTAGGAGCTATTTTAAGAATTATCTATTCCGTTTTCGTTCTTAAACGAAAAATTATATTTTCGTTTTCGTTTTCGTTCTTATAAAAATTTCGTTTAACGTTTTCGTTCCGTTGTCAGTCCCTGGTTTATGCTGAGTAGGGAGTAGGGAAATGTCTTTTTGGTGATTTTTATAAGATGCAAATACATCTTTTGTGTATACTTTAACGGACCGTACTGTTGTGGAAGAGTACCTACTTATTTTTATAATTTTTTTTTTATATCGAAAGGTTTGTTTTAAGTATAAATAGTTTAAATGTTTAATACAATTAATCTTCAAAATAATGTATATATGCTGTGACGGACCGTACTGTACATAGGCCGCACTGTTGTGGAAGAGTACTTATTAGCTTATTACTCTTATGTTTATTATTGTTAATTATGGCTCGTGATCGTCTTTGTAACGTGGTTGGACCCTCAAACGTTGTTTTACGTAGTACACAGGTCTAGAGCAATTACTACACAGTAAGAAACAAATAAAACAAAAATTTTAACAACAAAATCCTTTATTTTTCGACTGGCTGTACATTTCTCGGGGGTTGGTTCGTAACTATCAGTGCGACTGGCTCAAGGTTTCCTGTTGCTGTCCCTTTTTTATTGTAGTTGCATCTTTGTCATTCTTACCTATAAACACATATTTGTGCGAGTAGTTTGTTCTACTTATGATGTAAAAATTCATCAACCAATCGTTTGTTGATTGACGAAACCCAAATGCTGGCGTTGTAGGACCCAAGTTATGACCGTAATATTTTAACGTTAATGTGTATTACTAAAGTTGAAATTCTCATAACTTGGCTCTTTTAAAGTGTTAGATGTTTTAGTAACTGATACGTCAGCATTTGTTGCAATATTATTCATTTAAAAGTAAATGAAATGACATTGAAGTAACATAAAATAATTAATCTCAGGCGGGCTGTTACAATGCATTGGTATGAAGCTTAATTTGGTCTCATTTAGTATAAAAGTTAAAGTTTGACTTTTGAATATGTTTACCAATTATTTTAAATAATTAGGACAATATTATAGATAGCCTATAACATATTCATTTTACATGTAGATTCAAACATATACAGAATATATTTGCACCCTAGGCGACAGCTAGTGTAGGATCCGGTGTGACGGTTGTATGTTATGCCAACCACAACAATAACGTATAATGGAGACGATGGGTAAGAGGATCCAGGCATAACACAGCTGCAAATGGACCCAATTGATTTGTATAATAATTAGCCCTGGGGGACTCAGTATTAAATCAAATTCCTCGAATTACGTGGAAACATGTAGCAATCCCCAGGTGCCTTCAGTACTTATTAAAAGTAATAGATCTAAAATTTAAATACAAGTTATTTTATTGCCGCAGATCCCGCCGGATTGCTCAATAATAGGAAATTACAACTTATTACTATCAAAAAAACTAACTTAAGCTCGATGATACATGACAAGAAATTGGTTTTTATACATAAGCTTTGTTTACATTACCATCTTCTAGAACAGGGGTCGGCAACCTTTTTTGGATAGCGGGCCAAATTAAATAATAATATTTTCAGGCGGGCCGCACATACCAACCGACTCTGACAAATGACGTTCGTAAGGTGCTTTTTTACCGGGATACCAACATAAACTTGGTTATTGTATTTTTGGTCTGAAGTATGTGGGCATCAATCATTGTCGATCACCAAATATTCACCAACACTAAATGAAACATAAAATAACGCTGGACTATAGCGATGCATTTGATGTTTTAACTATTAAATATTGTTTTAAATATAGTGCTGTGTTTCTTAAATATTGCGAAAAAAGTTGGAAGGTGATTCCTTATCAAAAATTAAGCGGGGTTTTTTATATTACATTTTTTCCTTAGACGTCCCCTTTCGGAGTTACACCCCCTAATGGGGAGCGGTAAAATTAGGATTCTATTTTATTTCTCAAATTTGGATAAACGTAGAAGAATGATATTTGGTAAATGGTTTGTACTTATTGAATGGTTTCCCATAGTAATATTTTCAATCATCTCCCACCTCCACAGGGGGCTGAAAAGTGCGACCCCGGTTTTTGAATCAGAACTTTTTAGTGAATTGAAATTTTGCAATTTTAAATAATTTTTTTTATAGCTTGATTCATTTAGAAACGTTTTTTATAGTTTTTTTTTCTAAAAAACCTACAGTTTTTAAGTAAAAAATAAAATAAGTAAACATGCATCATTACATATTCCATTATGAAACGATTAATTTTGGTGTTTATTTTATTGCAAAATTTCAACCCACCAAAAAGTTCTGATTCAAAAACCAACAGGGGTCGCACTTTTCAGCCCCCTGTTAAGGTGGGAGATGATCGAAATTATTACTTTGGAAAACCTTTCAATAAGTACAAAATATCTAGGTAACAAGTATCATTCTCCTACATTTATTCAAATTTGAGAAATAAAATGAAAAGCTAATTTTGCCGCTCCCCTTTAATAATAATAATAATAATAATCTTTATTTGTTCTGAATATCCCAAGAAAGGTGTAGAACTTGTCACAATAATAATTTACGTACATTACAAATAACATACATAGTTAATAAAAAAGAAAAAACACAAAAAAATGATATTTAAATATAACATTTTACAAAGTCAGCATCATTTAAATATTCGCTTACTCCATAGTAAGCTTTAGAAATCAGAACTTTTCTTAATTTCTTCTTCAATTCGCGGGTGGGAAGATTTATTATACTCTCAGGTGATGTGTTAAATTTATTATATATAGCAATAATTGTGGAGGCTACGTTTTTTTGAAGATAGGTATATTTGAAACAATCGGGTTTTAGGTTTTTTTTATGTCGCGTATTGGCTGCATGATTTCTTATATTCTCTTCGAACAGATCTACATTATTTTTTACGAACATGATGGCTTCGAGGATAAATAGACCGTAAAAGGTTAATATTTCGTTGTCACGAAAAGTTTCTTTGCAGTGATCTCGGTAGTTCAGGCCAAATATATTTCTTATACATCGCTTTTGTATAATGAAGAGGCGTTCTGAGTCACTAGCGTTACCCCAAAAAATTACAGCATAGCGTAACCTAGATTCGACATATGCATGATATGCAGTTCTGGCCGCGTTTGCATTGACCAATTTTTTTAGGTTTTTTAGTGCAAAAGGGTACCGTGACAGGCTTTGTGACAGGCGTTCGATATGGTATGACCAGTCCAGTCTAGAGTCAATACATAAACCAAGAAAAGATATTTTATTAACAACATTTATACTTGTGGAATTATTTTGAAATTTTAAGTCGGAGGTTATTTTACTTTGTGAAAATTTTATAACTTGCGTTTTATTGACGTTTAAGGTTAGATTATTTAACGTAAACCAATGTTGGAGTTGGCCTAAACAGTCAAAGAGTTTTTGTTCAGAGTTTTTGGAATCTGAGTCACTAATAATGGCAGATGTGTCATCGGCAAATTGTATAAGGGAAGTTTTGACAAAATCTGGAAGATCATTTGTGTACAGTATGTATAAGAGGGGGCCCAAGATTGATCCTTGCGGGACTCCTTTTTTGATTTTCTTTTTGTTGGATTTTAGAAATCTACCTGACGTGTCTTTTCCGGCAACGTATTGGTTTCTTTCCGAAAGATAAGATGTTATAAGATTATGGGCGGTCCCTCGTATACCATAGTGTTCTAATTTCGTTAGCAGTATCTCGTGGTCAACACTATCAAAAGCTTTTGAGAGATCAACACACATGACCATGGTGTGTTTGTCTTTGTTGAGGGATTGAAGTACATTTCGGATTGCCATGTAAATAGCACGGGTAGTTGTCTTGCCTTTTCTGAAACCATTTTGAGCGTTGTTTATTATGCCATAGTGGTCTAAGTAATTTTCAATTCTGTTGTAGATTATTTTTTCAAATATCTTACTGATGTTTGTGAGTATGGCTATGGGCCTATAGTTTCCTATGTCCCTTACATCCCCTTTTTTGTAGATAGGTTTGATTTTTGCACATTTTAGTTTGTTTGGAAATATGCCATTTTTTAAAGAAAGGTTTATGATGTGATTCAAAGGTCCAGATATTAGGTCGGCAGTATGTTTTAAGAGGTTTGTTGGTATTTCATCCTCTCCTGTTGATTTTGTGTTTTTAAGTGACATTATAGTTTTATAAATTTCCTCGTAAGAAGTGGGACGTAGATAGATGGACATATTATTTTGTTTGAAGTGGCTGGTTTCCGAAATTGACCCATCTGTATTGTCGGGGCACATATTTATAAATAGTTCATTTACGTTATTTAGTATGTCTAATGGGTTGTCGCCTGTATTTTTGACATTGTTGATAAAATTTTCTTCTTTTTGCCTTTTTCCCATATAGTTGCCTATAACTTCCCATGTCGCTTTACTTTTGTTTTTTGCCGTTTTAATGTATTTTTCGTCCGAGAGTCGTTTTGCAAGACGGATGGTACATTTTAATATTTTAGAGTATGTTTTAAAATATTCCTCGGATATTCGACCTTCCCTGTAATCTACATATAGTTGTCGTTTGTTAGAGCAGGATATTTTGATGCCGGTAGTGATCCAGTTTCTGTGGTTTGGCCTTTGTTTTATGGTTTTCGGTTTGAAAATAATATCAAAGAATTCTTTATATATTTTTAAGAAAATTTCATGAGCCGAGTTTACGTCCGATGATAGGTATACTTCATCCCAATTACGGTTTGCAAGGTTTGCTCTAAATTCTTCTAGTTTATTGTGTGAGAAGATCCTTGCGGTTAGATTTTTGGGGGTGTCGTCCTTGTGATGTACTTTTTCAATTTTTACTTCAACTGACTGGCCGTAGTGGTCAGACAGTGCTGTTTTGATAACTTTCCCACAGCTTTTAGGGTCTGTGTCGCAGAAGTTTTTAATGAAAATGCAGTCAATTAGAGATTTTGATTGTTTGGTAACCCGGGTTGCTTCAAATATTGTTTGTTCATAATTTTGACTGTGGAGTATGTCGAGAAACAGTTTACTATTTTTATTTTTATTTATATTTAGCAAGCAAATATTGAAATCACCTGTGAGTATAATTTTATATTCTGAGAAAGTAACGAAGCTTTCTTCTAAAAATTTCTCAAGACAATTGAAGAAAATATCAAGAGAGCCTAAATTAGTTCGATAAATACAGGCAATAATAATTTTGAAAGAAATGTTTATGATACAAGAACACTCGAATTGACCTTCAATATTGTAGAGTGAAAGATTTTTTAATTCTCTAAAGTCATTTAAATTACTGAGAACGAATATACATGTTCCTCCGTGTTGCATGGTCGATCTTGCATAGTAGGATACTAATGTATATCCTGGGATGTTGAGGCACTGTAGTTCATCAGATGTGCACCAGTGTTCACTTAAGGCTAGTATATGTGGTTTTAAGTTCATTGTGTTAAGTGTCAACTCGAGTTCTAAAGTTTTGTTTCGTAAACATTGAATATTGTGATGAAAAACATGGAGAGTGTCATTGTTTTTTGTTTGTTTTGTATGGGTGACCGATTCTTGCTCCTTAGTGGGGCACGTCGTTGAATTTAAAAATTTCGACTAGGCGGATTGTAGTAGCTTCGTTGAGTTTCTCTACATTTTTGCAAAAATGCTAATCTTTCTGATGTGATGTATGATTTGTAGGCGGCTAGATCATCGGCTACTTCGTTTTGGCTAATACCATAGGCAGTGTGGAAATCGTTGTACAGCTTTTTTAACGATGGCAGGTCCACCGGTAGACCTTCAGAGGCCAGATATAATTTAATGCTAGTACTTGTGAAACCATCGTAGCAGACGGTGTTTGATTGGTCGGATAAATACGCTAGGTATATTCTGATGGCATTCTTGATGAGCGGCTCCCTAAGTCTAGCTAGGAGAATACGACCAAAAGTGGACTGAGCTTCTTGCGTTAATCTTACCCTAGGCGGTGTTAAGGGGTCAATTTTCATTGTTGATGATGTTTCTTTTTTGGCAAGTTCAAACAGAGTAGATTGATTTATTCCGATTGACTTACACGCTGCTATGGCATCTGCATCGGAGGAGATTGTCAACTTCTTATTTCCACAGCTGTTGATGACATTACATGGATTTGTTGTATGAGTGGCGACTGTTGCTGTATCGGGTGTATTGCATGTTAAGTTGCTCGTTAATAAGTTCTTTTTGAGTTGATCAGAATTCTGATTGCAGGTGGTGGCTTTTGTGCTTTGCGACCAACTAACTGAAATGTTAGGTAGCCAGAAAGAATTATTTGCCATTATTTCTGCACACCTTTTGTTTTTAATACCTAATTTAAAAGAAGAACCCGCCTCGGGTGAGTTTATTAGGTCGTAGCATCTGATGAAATCCGTCACTCCAAGCTTTTCTTTTGCGTAGTGGACAATGTTTGCAGATGTGTAATGTCGTGGTAGGTTGTTAATAATTACGTAGCGCCATTTATCATCATCATTTTCGTATTTATTTGTTGACTGTGGTTGTTGAGGGTTGATTGGGAGCGGCTTGGATGGTTGCACATTATTTTCAGGTGATATTTTGGCCGTTTTTGTTGCGTTTATAGTCGGGTTAAGCGCTTTTAATTTATTGTCCACTTCACACAATTTTTTTGAGATGTTGTCCATGTTCGTCAGAATGCCATCGATTCCTGTTTTAATGGCAGGGTTGTGTATTTGTACGTTAATCGGACCTTCGTCATTATCGAAAAAAGTTGACGTTAAGAGAAAGAGGTCTTGTTTCATCTCTCTTAAAGATTTTGTAATTGATCCCGACCCTTCTTCAACCAAAGTGTGCAGTAGTTGATATATTTTATCCGACTTTTTGTTAATTTGCTCCCATTTGTCTTCACTTTTATAGATAATATCATGCAGTTCAGTGATCGTCGGTATTACATCTGTTAGTTTTTTGATCTGAGCTCCTAATGCTTCAAAGTTTTCTTGTGGTATTTGGTTTTTTCCTATATTTGTTACCTTCTCATGTAGGTATTTAAGATTTGGTGAATCACAGAGAATACAAAAATATTTTAGTTGTGTGTTTTTTTGCACAGATATTAGTTTTGCACACGTTTTGTCTAAGCCCGTACATGCCAAACAGAAAACACGCCTACAGTCACCAGCACATTTCAGTTTATATTTGTCTTTAGTGTCCGAAAATTCTTTATGGCAATTATCACATGTAGATTTCGACATTGTTAATGGCGTTACAATTCACGCTTTAGGTCACGGTCAAATACAACAAGTTATTATTATTATTATGCAGTCGTTTGCACAAAACAAGGAAACAAAAATTCTAACGTGTTTGCACAATTTGCTTCCCTATGTCAGCATATACGTGCGAGTACGTATATTGTCCTGGTTTAATGACACAAAACAATAACAAAACAAAGCGGAGTGTTGACGACCCGCGAAAGAAATAAATATTACACACACAAAAAAAGGGTGTAACTCCGAAAGGAGACGTTCAAGGAAATTTTTTTATATAAAAGTCCTTTCTTAATTTTCGATACTTCCTGAATGTTTTCGCAATATTTAAGAAACATCCTGTATTTAGATTGTACTTGGCGGGCCAGATCAAGACACATGGCGGGCCGCATGCGGGTTGCCGACGCCTGCTAGAAGGATTGGAAGCATTGCCTTGTAAGGTAATCAGTTTGCTTAGTTTTTTTATGTTAGGGGTGATCTCATATTGAGTTAGCTACAACATTGTAACTAAAATGTATCGTAATAGCCTTCGATTTGATACCTTTAAGTATGAAATAAAAGCATTTAAATTAATACAGTGGAAAATATTCTACTGAAGGTGAACATAAAAGGGGGTGAAGCCTGGATTCCATACCTTACGCCAAAAAATAGAAAAATGTAAAGACAGCTTCACTGTCCTAAGAGTAGTTATTAAACCGAAAACGCGGATTTTATACCGACTCCTAAAATTTTCTGAAAACTGATAAACTTGAGTTTAAACTTTTAACTATAATATTCTTATTATAAACATTTAAAAGTGAAGATGTTGGTCAAATGTCAAATTTGTATTAGATTAATCTTGAAACTTTGATAATTTATCCGATTATGTAACTCTTATAATAACAAAGTAACCCATGACATGTAAATTATTGTTAACCTGTACTGCATTGACCGAAACAGCCCTTCCAGCATCGTTTTTAATAAATTGAGGTGTTTGGGCCTTCTTGGACACTCACTGCGGCAATATTTTCGATTGAACGGCAAACCTGAGTGCGCCTTGGCGTCTTTAAATCTCGTAGTTAACCGGTGTCTTAAATTTTTTTTATTAGGTTCCGAATAGCGGCGTCACTTGGTACACAACTATCTGGGAAAAATGCTCAAATTTTGCAAAGTGTATTCGTGAAAGAACGTGAATTTCGTCATGCATTCGTGTGCGTCCTGCGATTGTGTACCGCTTCATGATAAATTCTACTAGGATATGGATGACAGCTGTCAAATAAAAACTTTAAAAAGTTTGACAAATGAAAAATGTTCTGCAGTTCAAATCTAACACCTCTTGTTGAAACACCCTTTACGTACACTTCTCTAAATTTGATGCCCAAGTAACAGTAATTATTTATTTCCTATACTTAATCGTTCTATTGGTACGAGGTGAGCGCCAAAATTTCCCGGCTTGACTATGAAAGAAACGGAGTAGGTTCAAAATTAAATTTTACTTTTCAATATAATCCCCCCTGACATCAAAGCACTTATTACATCGTTTTAGCAACAATTCGATACCTCTAAAAAAATATGCCTTCGGTTTGTCTGCAAAATATGCCCAAACTGCAGCCTTACCTCTTGGTCGTCACCTAAATGGCGCCCGCGAAGGTCCTTTTTCAAATTTCCAGGTAATAGTCACTGGGGGCCATATCTGGACTATACGGAGGGTTATCGATTTGTTCAAAACCGCAGTCACGAATTGCGGCTTGAGTAATTCCAGCAGTGTGCACGGGGGCATTGTCGTGTAGTAAACGCACGCCTCTGGTCAGTTTCTCACATCTTTTCTTCCAAATATTTTGTCGGATTTGTGCAGCAGTGCTGCATAATATTCCCCGTTGACTGTGGTGTTGCGTTCTTTAAAATCTATGAGCAGAATGCCCTCACAACCTCAAAAGATCGTAGCCAACAACTTTTTTGTCGACTGTCAGACCCTGAACTTTCTTGGCGGTGCTTCTTCTTTTCGCCTCCATTCCTTCGGCTCTCTTTTGAACAAAGGATTATAGTAGAGAACCATGGTTTCGTCCCCTGTAACAATTGTTTTCAACGCGTCCACAGGATTTTCTCTACAGAGCTCCAAAAAGGATTGAGCACATTCAACACGACGCTGGCGCTGAACTGCTGAGAGATGTTTGGGGACCCACCTTGCACTAACTTTATTCATGCCTAACCGATCGTGGAAGTTTCGGCGAATGCTTGTATCTGAAAGCCCCGACATTTTTGATAGTTCTTTCACCTTCAAGCGCCAATCGCCTAATACGAGTTTCTCAACAAGGGTAATCTTGTCGTCCGTCACCACTTCCACAGTCCTTCATGTTCTTGCATCATCTTCCAAGGATTCTTGCCCCATACGAAACCGTTTTGACAAATCTTTTACCACAGAATAAGACGGTGAACTGTCCCCTTACACCCCATTCAGTCGAACTTTGATGCTTTGAGGAGAAATACCTTTGCGAAAAAAATTCAAGAACAGCTCGATATTCAATTTTCTTGACTTCTGACATCGTGATGAACCGTGATGAACGAATGACAGTTATAAGGAAACCAACTGACATAAAATCCATTTTTGTTTTTTCTAAAGCTTATATTACTTGAACCAATGTGTTAAAAAAATTTGAACCGCTTGCAATACCTAGATCTATGTCAGGCCGGGAAATTTTGACGCGTACTCGTACATTAGAAATCTAGCAATTTATTGCAAGTGTGATGATACAGTTTAACGAAATAGTATGAAATTTTTTGCAATTACACTTTTCTGTGTCCAAACTTTAAATAACTGAAACCTGTGCAGCATTAGATTGTTACATATTCTTCTCAAATATATTAAATAAACATGAGACCTTGACTTGATGGAAATAAATAGCGTTTGTGGACTACAGCATTTTTAACTATTTATATCTTGAAGCTTTATTAAAATTCAGCTTGTTTTACAACAAGCGCTTGTTATAGAGCACCGAAGTCGGAGAATGAAGGTTAAATATACAATACATTAATATATCAGCGGTTTTAGGGTACGTGATACGAGCCCTAATCCTTTACTAATGCAATGTGAGTAACTAGAAGTCAGTTCAATTAACCCATGTTGAGTAGCATATAATCAATAACTCGGGGTCTAATTAAATAACTTCCTATCGGAAGCACACCCTAACTATTCCTAAGTGCAATAGCAATTTCTTGATATCACGTCTGATGTTATCTAAAACTGTAAGTATTTGTTGTGATGGAAGAAGTCATAAAACTTTTTAATGAAACCTGCTACCAACATTTACAAACGTTCGTGGCAATTAAATGAGAAACTATATGAAATTTTAAAAGGGTTTGTTAATAAATTAAATGGCTGAAGCTTAACGCAAAGGTCAGGTCTGGTTCTGGCAATATCGTCGCCTTGATGCAAAAGTTTACAGTTCCAAAAATATGAGCTTAATGATTCTTGCGTAAAGGAAGGTAACGAAATGATCTAAGATTATTATTTTTAACACATTATTTTTCATTAACCATGCGGTGTCATTAAACGTACACCTAACGGAATCAAAAAAAAAACTAAGCTCAAGTTTTACAAGGTTGTGGCGGTTCCAGCACAACTGTGCTTTGAAAGCTGGATTTTGATGTTACGTGTTAAACAAAAACAAAAAAATGTCAGCGGCCGAAATGCGATTTCTTCGACAAGTGGCCGTAATAAAGATATACGAAAAGAATTGAAAATATTTAATTCAAATACCAAGAAAAGAACTGGTGTTACGAATGTACGACATAAATACATCTAAACCTTTACAGATACAAACCAAGCCATGGATAGAGAAACGTTGAACATCCAAGACTGTGATGAAGGGATACATGTTGATGTAAAAATCTGGGGGTTCATTGTTGATGATGATGATAATAATTAATTTATATTTCTTTGGAGACTATTTTAAATTGGTTTGGTGAAAATTGCTCGATACCAATATTGCTCGAATACAATTTCTCGAAAAACAGTTTCTCGGATGGAAAATTGCTCGAAAAACAATTTCTGGAAAGGAAAATTGCTCGAAATATAAAAAAAATATTAAATTATATAAATATATAAATACAAAATAATTAAATGTACTAGAAAAGTTGTTTACATTTTTTTACACTTAGAAAAATGTATTTAAATGTATTTACAAATACACGTACACTTAATCAAATTGTTGTTGAGATAAACAATATAAATATTTCAAAATATTACATACTACATAACTGCTGATTCTGACTAGGTATCTTATATTCAAATATTCATAATGTTTATCTCAACAACAAATAAAAAACCTTCGTAACATGTACCAAACGAGTTTTAAAATGTTTTACACCTTGTTTTTACAGCCTACTGTTTATTTAAAAAATAAAATATAAATTGTAATTTGCGCATTTTTGAAAATAACTACATCAACCCTAATATATTTGAAATAAGAAAAACAGAAGGAATTTAAATAGGTCATTGCCAACCAAAGCTTCTATTTAAAAAAAGCCAAGTTTGTGTCATAGCTTTTTAACGGCGAGGGTAATTTTTTTTTAGTACGTACATCTAACAATTTTGTATTTATATAAATTTAATATTTTTTCAATTTTTCGAGCAATTTTCCTTCGAGCAATTGTTTTTGAGCAATTTTTCGCACCCCTTTTAAATTTTGTTAAATAGGAATAAAACACAATTTATTTTTAAAATGTGTTTATATTTTTTTAACTTCAATCCAAAGTATCAGGTAAGCAAAAAAGTACGAGCGGTTTTTGGTGGTTAAACCCAATGACTTTTTACCAACGTGACACCAATTTTTGTATGCCGTTATTGTAGAAACCCAGTAACCAGTTTGAGTTTGATTTTGAAAAGGGCCGTACTAGTTTTTTATTACATTTATTGAAACTGACTCCCCACATCTCCGCCACTGGTTGCTTGTAGGACTTGACATTCCCATCGAATGAAGCAACCTGTAAGGTAGTGCTGTATACCAAATTTTGTTTAAATATATCTACTAGTTGAGAAACGATTAAACACTATCGATATTTTTTCAAAAATTTCACACCCTATATTTTAAAATGAAGCGTTTATAGACTCATGTTGATATGAAATATTCGCTTTAAAATATGTTTTTGTATCGACTGTTAAAGTCCTGCTACAAAAAAGTGGACCACCCTGTGTAAAATTTATATTATTTTATGTTTATTAATACGCACGTTATACTATCACAAAATTTTATTTCAAAATATCGTCAATAACGTCCAATTTATATTTTTGACTCAAATAAAACGTGAGCTTTGTTTGTTCTTTTAATGAAATACGTTAAAGTTTTCCTTAGCTAGCTCCCATTAGGTTAAATAATGGATTCTGTTTGTTTCCGCACACTTGACTTCCGTCGGAAGGTTTCGGCAAGAGAACCTGCACATACGGATAGACCGCATTTTGTAAGACCATCGCTTCTCTAGAGATTAATTATACAACGTGACAGACTGAACGCTCTGGTTTATCAGGTTTCTTGTGAAAGACGAAATTTAATAGTTTTTGTCTACAATTTCAGAACTACCCTGTTACCAATACACTAATTTTAAAAATTTCTAAAAAACCAGATAAAAAAAAATACGATTTTTCATAAAACTTTATGAAATTAAAAATGTATTTTTTTCCAATCTAGTAGTGGTTGCAAATTCAGTTAAAATTTTTGCAATAAGTCTACATTTGTATAACATTTTAGTGCAGTTAGATGAAGAAATTAAAAGCAAAACGTTGTAAGATTGGAAATACAAACAAGACGGAGTAAAAGAATAATTTATTATAAAGAACATACATATCTTGGAAATCGTAAATAATGAAAGGATGCCCAAACAGTTTAGACATAATTAAAGAAGCTTGGCTAGTTTTTGAGTGACCATAGTCAGCTTTTGGACAAGATGCTTTATTTTTGATCAGACTATCGGAGAAAAATATCAAATTTAATGAAGTTACAAATCAATCAGTAGCATATTATGCAGGCAAAATTCTTAGAGGCATCCAATAGCAATAACAGAAATCAAAATCTAAATTCGTTTGTGAGATATAGCTCAGAGATAAAATTTGAATTGTGTTAAACAAGTTGTTGTCAGTCATTTGTTGTGTAATATTTAAAAATCAGAACCACATAACGGTATTTTTTCAAGTATTTTAGTTATGATTCAGTCTCAATAATGACAAAAAAACTATAACGAAAGGTAATTCTGTGGTTTAGCAAATCTATTAAAAATAAAGATTTATGAGAATAATTTATCGTTTTGTTTTGCAAATAGCTAATTGGCACTTAATTTCCAAATATTCTTCATGCAACACATCATATAAATGATCAATGTACCTTTTCAAAAATAAATCAATAACAACTTAAAATTGGCAAAAAGTAGGCAAATGGTTTTGATTTTTTTGCGGACAAGTGCATCTATTTGATCGTTTAAGTATTTTCTTTACCTTAAATCTAAATAATAAGCAAACTACCTATGTACATAATTTGATAGTTTTTTGAACCTTTTGTTGGGGAAGACTAGGGGAGACCGGTATCAATTGTAACAAGGGTCAAATGTAACAGTCAAAATAACAGCACCACCTTTTTGGTAAAAACAAAAGTTGTATCGTGGTAAAGTAGTGTACTGTGATCTACTATAACTGTGCGAGATGTCATGTGTTTACATCAAAGCGACCGTGAGTACAGGGGGTGAAAAATGTTTAGTCCTCTAACGTAAGTAATTTGCTTCAACTTATTTCATTAATGATAAATTTATGTTTGTTTTTGCGTTCCGATTGATAGTGTCATTGAAATAAGCATGCTTTTTAATAAGATAACCAAAAATTTGTTTGTAGTTATTTTGATATTTAGACGGTTACAATTAATAAACAATGAAGAACAAGCACTTGGTGGCGATTGTAACACTTTTCAAGGTGTCAATTGTAACATGTTACATTTGACACCTGGCTTCAACATTTACGAGATAAATGTGTCTGTAACGCCCTTGTCTTTGCAGCTATGTAGCAAAATGGTGAAACCTCACCATAGAAAAACACACCGAGGGGGGGAGATTCCTCAGGCCTTATTCCATGAGGCTGCAGATAAAATAATAAATGAAAATGCCACAATAAGAGAAACAGCACGAGAATATGGGATGTACCATGTAACTCTGCAACTTTTGTTAAAACTTTAAGAAATAATATGGTCCCAAAAATGGGATACAATCCTCATAATAGAGTATTTACAAAACAACAAGAAAAATAACTATGTGATTACTGCGAGAGCTCTGCTAAACTCTATTATGGACTTTCACCTAAAAATCTGCGAACATTAGCCTACCAGTTTGCAAAACAGAATCACTGTAATTACCCTGGGACATGGGACACCGCCGAAACAGCGAGTGCAGACTGGTTGACAGCATTTCTCAAACGAAACCCCAAATTATCAATACGGACTCCTGAATCAACTAGTCTTGGCCGGGCAATGAATTTTAATGAGGAGAATGTCAATAAATTTTTTGACAATCTAGCAAATGTATTGGAAAGATTTGAGTTTCAACCTAATAACATCTACAATGTGGATGAAACCGGCTGCACAACTGTTCAAAAACCTAACAAAGTTATTGCTAAAAAGGGGATCAAACAGGTTGGAGCAATAACTTCTCAGGAGGGGGGAACTTTGGTAACAATATGTTTGGCAGTGAATGCACTTGGAAATACCATACCTCCTATGTTTGTGTTCCCTTTGAAACGGTACCATGAACACTTTGTAAGAGACGGTCCACAACAATGTATTGGAACCGGAAACAAAAGTGGTTGGATGCAGGAAGAAGATTTCTTGATTTTTGTGAAAGTACGCTAAACCAAGTGCAGAAAACAGAGTTCTACTTATCCTGGACAATCACAGCTCTCATCTGTTTATACCTTTGATAGAGTTCTGCAGGTCCAATTATATAACATTGCTATCATTTCCGCCACATACGTCACACAAGTTACAGCCACTGGATCGGGGTGTTTTCGGGCCATTCAAAACATTTTTTAATACTGAATGTGACCAGTGGATGAAAATGCATCCAGGAAAACGAATGACAGTGTACGATATACCAGGATTAGTACGAGAAGCTTTGCCCCTCGCAGTTACTCCAAAAAATATAAGTTCAGGATTCAGATGTTCCGGAATATGGCCTTTCAATCGCAATGTTTTCACTCCGTATGAATTCGCTCCTTGCAGTGTTACTGATAGACCACTGGAAGTTCAAATGGATGAACCTTCACCTAGCATCTCAGTGGAAACTCATGTTGGTGAACCTTTACCAAGCACATCGAGAGCTTTATCTACACCATCGCCTCCGTTAGTTCCCGACATTTTAACGTCGCTTACAGCTCCTTTAAAACGCACACCTGAGCAGATTCGTCCTTTTCCTAAGGCGGATTTTACGAAACCGAAAACATCAGGGAGGGTTAAAGGAAAAACAGCCGTGCTTACAAATACACCCGAAAATACTATTATAGAGCTACGGTACAACAAAAAAAAAGCGGCATTTGCAAAAAAACAGGTTTTGATTAAGAAGAAAACCAAAACAACTTTAAAGAAGGCGAGAAAAGAATCTTCTTCTGAAGAGGAAGAAGATACTATATGTCTGGTTTGCTGTGGTGCTTACAGCCAAAGTAAGGAAGACTGGCTTCAGTGTAGGCAATGCAAGGGATGGGCTCACTCTTCCTGTGCAAACAATAATGTTTTATTTGTTTGCAAGAATTGTGACTCAGAATATTCCGACTAATTTCTGTTTACAAGTATTTTTCGTTGTCTTTATTTAATTTGTTGTTATTTGTTATCAACAATTTGGCCTCAGAATATTTTGGCTAATTTATTAGAAGTTATGTTTGTTTTCTTAGTTTTATTTGTTTTTTATTCTTATCCATAATTCGAATTAAAACTAATAAGTTTTTGTTTATTATTTACATTGTTTGTATAAATGACATTGTTTTATTGTTCTCAACAATTTATATTAATAAATTTCTTTCTTTAGCGTCTAAATATTTTACTAAATTTACGTTACAACTGTTGAAATTGATGTTACAATTGACACTACAAATGTTACATTTGACACCAGTACGGTGTCATTAGTAACAATTTGAGGTACCTATAAAAATATTTTTTTTATATAAAAGGTTAATTTTTTTTGCAAAATATAAAGATGTCAGCAAAAGCCCTAAACATAAGACAATGCCATAGTATTTTTTTCAGAGGGCTTGTGTGGTCCAATAAACGAAAAAAAAATAAAATCGATTAAAATTAAATTTTTGTTACAATTGATACCGGTCTCCCCTACTTATTACTCTTACATTTATTCTTGTGGCTCATGGCTCATGATCGTCTTTATAAGGTGGTTGGACCCTCAAACGTTCTTTTGCGCAGAACACAGGTCTAAAGCAATTATTACATTGTAAGAAATAAATAAAACACAACAATTTTAACAATAAACTCCTTTATTTTTCGATCGACTGCACCTTTTTCGGTGGTTGGTTGTTAACTACCTAAGCGCGACTCTCCCAAGATTTTAGGTTTCCTGCTGCTAGCCCTTTTTTAAAATTGTAATTGCATCTTTGTCATTCTGGTGTGTTAGACGTGTTGAAGTAAAATGTCAGAAATATTATATAAAAGTGGTTAGCTTTGGTTTACTTTAGAGAATGTTGTTAAGAATATGCACCACATCTTGTTTGGTTTCTAGGCCAATAAAATGTGTAATAAGCCTTAATTATTAGATCATCCGAAAAATTGGTCTCCTTCGAACGCGTTTTTTTTTTTTGGACGTTGTCGTTAATGACAATGTCAATAACACTGAACATCGCAAAAAAATTTTGGAGTATTCATGTCTGTTGTTTTTGACCATTATAAAAAAAGGTAAAGGCATGGTTTGGTCGTTAAAAAGTGTAGGTATCGCACAAACGGCTAAAGGATTTTTTTTAGAGAAAGTTATAACATACATTTAACTGCTTGACTATCAAAAGAATGGTCAGTTTTTTGACAAACTAATACCTAGAATAAAAAAGGATATGATACGATAATTCTAAACGAAAACAACATTGAGCCCTGCCAGGTCAGTCATCTGAAACCACCGCTAAATCAGGAATCGATTTGAAGCCGGTAGTGCTTTTAATATGGTGAAATTGCAATGGTATACTGCATTATAAATTGCTCAATGTTGGAGAAACTATAAATACAGAGAATTAATGTCAACAACTAGAAAATATGAAACAGGTGATTGCAATAAAACAGACAGAACTTACAAACAAACGTAGTTTAGTTTTTGGACATAATAATCCTAAACCATATTCTGCAATGCTCATCCAATGTATATTACAGGAGTTTAGTTGCGAAATTAATTTATCCACATTGTTCACCCGACTTGGCTACTACAGATGTTTTTATTTTTTAAATTTTAAAATTTTAACTTAGAAAAAAAAGTTTTGAAACTGCAAATGTTATTGAAACATATCTATATAAATATGAAAATCAATGACTTCATATCGGTTTACAGATGCGATAATTTGCTCGAGTAAAAATAAAACAAGTTGTAAACATAAAATACTGTCTTGTGTTAAGCTTACATACAAAACATAACATTATTGGTTAGTCCAATATTAGAATTTAGACAGGCCGGGTTAGGTCGTATGTAATATCAGCCACACACAGTATATTCGCAAACGTACAAATTAATTAAAACAATTAGGTATGTTGTTTGGAACGCACTACTATATGAGACGAGTTGAAAGCACATGCTTTGATTTACGGTGAAATCTATTACTATAATCGAATACAATACATTACGTTTCGACGAAATAATAGGAACAAACTACCTTAATATAAACTAAGTTGTAATATGCATAATCTTGAATGTTTAAGAATTTCATAAACTATAACAGGCAGTATGAAAAGGTCAAATATGTAACTCAAGTTTAATCCTTATTAGAGTACAAAAAAAGCAGTGTTATAATTTTAAATAATGCACAAAACTTTGAGAATTTAAGACAGAAACACTTTTCAATTAATTTTCAAACATTAAATTTCTCAGGTTGTAAAATTAACGCGCAAAGTTTAAAAGTAAGGTAAAGGACATAAAATCTTCATTTTGCAGCTGAAACTGTTCAAGTTATAAAGTTGAGGATTCTTTGTTTTAATTACATCACTCTGTAGTAAATTTACTAAAATTAAATTAAGTTTTTGTACATATTTTTATTAGAAGTTCTCCTTAACGTTCACCGTTCTAAGAAATTACCCAAAATTTATCACCGGCCACTTTCATTTTTGTTCGAGTTAGCGGTTCAAATAAGGCTCCGTTTAAAAGTTCTTCAAACATATCTTTATAATAAATTTTGAGGAGGTACAGTAATTGTAATCTGCAGCTTATATTTTTTTAAGTTCATATGATAAATAATAAATTATTTAAATTTGTTCGAGTTGTTGAGACTAATACTGGAATCGCATGTTCTATTAATAGTAAAAAATTAACCGTTAATTAAACTTTGGCAAAAGAGTTTGTTTCTCAATTGCCTAAAGATGTGCAGCGAACCACACATAACATAACATGTGCTGATGATATCTAAAGCTGAGATCTGGCAGCTATTATTATGACAAGGTTACTGCGGAATTATCTCATACCGATTTGATTAATCATAAGGAAACCATTGAACTAACTACATCAGGTTACCTATGATACTTATAAGCAGTGGTGAGCTGTAGGGGGCTCGCAGGGGCTCGCGCGAGCCCTTTGTTAAATTATTCCTTAATTTGCGAGCCCCTTGTTCTTCTTGTTAACCATTTTCTCAAGAAAAAATATATCTTAAAATCAAGGCATGAAACCGGTTTTTTAAACCGGTTTAAGAAACCGGTTAACCGTTATTTTTTTGTTAGAAAAAGTGATTTTTAACCGAAACCGAAATCGTTATTTTTAAAGGCAAAAAAAACGGAAACCTTTAACCAAAATAATAAAAAACCGGTTTTTCTACATTTTTTAGCGCAATTTTATAGCGAAATTGCGCCTGTTAACTCATGATTTCTGTTCTGTGCGTCTGTGCGCACCAATCTTGCACTTCTATCTACTCCTCAACCAGACCACCTAGAGACTTCGGGTTTTCGGCATTATGTTAAGGAAGGTCTAATCTCGGGAACGCACAAAAAAAAATCCGGGAAAAGATTTTGGATTTCCTGGAAATTCCTACAAAATTCCGTTTTTTCCAAATTTCTCGGCAACCATAGTAGCTATCGAGTTGAAACAAATAGCAATCGATAGCTTCTAAAATTTACAATAATATTAGAAAAAGAATTAATCAAAAGTCTTTCCTTTATGCTTCACCCATGAGGTGAAAAAATTGCGCTAAAACACTCACTGAGTTTTTATTACTTGTTTTAAATAAAAATTACGATGAAAAATACAAAATCTGTATTACATGCGATTAATTTACCAGAAGTCATTACTGAACGCTTGATTGTACTATTGTACATATATTATAAAATTATAAATAAATAATATCGTTTCATACTTTGCATTAATCTTCTAAATAATTTTAAAAACCGTTTAATTTAACCGGTTTATAATTTAAATCGTTTTTTTACGAATAAAACCGGTTTTCAACAAAAACCGTTATAAAAATAAAGTTCTCGATTTCGGTGAACCGTTAACCAATTTTTTTTTCGGTTTCGAGCCCTGCTTAAAATCAGTGTCATTACATACATTTATAAAGTGACGTAGTCATGCCTATCAAGCAATGACGATTAAATTTAGAATAACCCGTCGCACAGAATTTTTTGAATTATGTACAATCACTCGATTATTCACGTTTAAATTTAAAATGCCATTTTTTTCCAACATATACCTAATTAACATTATTTTTTTGTTTTTATTTAACTATGAGCGAGCCCTTTGTTAAAAATTTCATAGCTCACCACTGCTTATAAGCGCTGATTTACTATATTTCAATAAATCTGCAGCAATCTGTTATTTTGCGTTTTCACAGAGGCATGGTTAGAGTTCGTGCCAACCGGGAAGGTCCCTGAGTTTGCCGCCCCTCTCAATAAGGTATGCCAACTCTTAATTTTTCCAAAAACAAACAGAGATGGACACAAAAAAGTGGCGGGAAAGACAAAATACGCCGCAAGGCGTTTTTTTTTCAATTTTAAATGTTCAAACGTGTTTTAGTGCAAAGTTAGATAATGTAGAGCAGTGGTTCTTAAACTTTTATTAGTCGCGCCCCCCCCCCAATATCTTAAAATATTTTCGCAGCCCCCTAGTTTGTAGTAACAAAAATATTAGGCTTTATTTAAGAAGAATCTCTCCGATGGTTCGAGTAAAATGAGGCGAAAAAAATATTTTTTTGAAGATTTCGATATTTTAAAAAGTAAAAGCGTTTTATAAAACTTTTCGCGGCCCCCTCGGTTAAGAATCGCTGATGTAGAGTACTTTACCATCATCCAAAACTACAGTTTTATGGCAGAACAAATTGTGATTTTTATTTGTTGTTAAATTAGATCACCCCTAGCCATCACAAAATTATTTTTAATAAGGGTAGTAAATACTTTCACTAATGCACCAGCGTCTTGAAATCGTGGCATCGCGACATCACGCTATTCAGATGACGACATTTGATGTCGCGATATCAAATGTCACTGTGTGAACTACCCAAGTATGGTAGGTTTACGTCAAATGCTGAACTGTCAATATGGATGTCGCGACAACGCGACATCACGCTGTTCAGACGACGACATTTGATGTCGCGACATCAAATGTCACTGTTTGAACTACCCAAGTATGGTAGGTTTACGTCAAATGCCGAACTGTCAATATCGATGTCGCGACATCGCGACATCACGCTGTTCAGACGACGACATTTGATGTCGCGACATCAAATGTCACTGTGTGAACTACCCAAGTATGGTAGGTTTACGTCAAATGCCGAACTGTCAATATCGATGTCGCGACATCGCGCCACGCTGTTCAGACGATGACATTTGATGTCGCGACATCAAAAGTCACCGTGTGAACTAGCCTTTAGTTACTTTGCCGCTGCGTTGTAAAATTCAGTTTGAATTATTTAATAATAACTTTTATTAACAACTACACAACAAATAGTTTACTAATTTTCTTCATACTACATTTTGTTTTGTTCGCATATACAAAACAAAGATATTAAAGACATTTAATGTTAAGAAAGTTGGATTGTTTGATTACATTTTATTTAAAAATTTATTAAATCATTTAAACATCAGTATTGTAATAATATTTGTCTCCTTTAAAATGTGTACCAAAGGATACTAGAAATATGAAACAAAATATTTTTATGGGTTATTAATTTAACTAGAAAACGGAATATACTGGTATATTGTGCTTACTAAAAAAAAGTTACGCCTCCTACAAAAGATGAATTATAAAGGGCAAAGAAAAGGGGTTGATGTGAATGACAGTTTATTAAGAGGGTAAGTTAATCAAAGTTTGATAAATGGTTTTATTTTTATCGGCACGGAATTTGCAGGCTCGGTCCCACGAAAATCCATTTTACAAGAATTTTATTTATGTTGGATAAAATGCACTGATCGTGTTATTTTTTATAACTCATACGATCCCGATTACAAAAACAACTAGAAATCGTTAAACATTGAGCAAAGCACAAGTCGTATATTATACTAAAATGTAATTTCTAAAATGTAATATTTATATTTATTAAATTAAATCACTTTGCAGTAATTGGCTGGCTAATATACAGATATTTTACTACAAGAATAAATACTTTGGTCAAATTTTTCAGACATTAACATTTTATTTAATAATCCCCACACGAAGCCACATCCTATAGACCAATTTCACTGTTACCTATCATGTCTAAACTTTTCGAGAAACTGCTTCTTAAGACAATGCAACCCATCATTGAAAGAAAATTTGAAATTGAAAAAAATTTGATCCCAAATCACTAATTTGGATTCAGACATAAACACTCCACAGTTGACCAAGTCCATAGGATAACTAATATTATTGAAAGAGCATTAGAAGAGAAAAATGTTTGTTCCGCAGTATTTCTGGATGTGGCGCAAGCATTTGATAAGGTTTGGCATGAAGGACTGCATTATAAATTAAAACATATCCTTCCCAAACAATACACAGAAATTCTGATGTCTTATTTATCAGAGAGATATTTTAGGATCAAGCAGGAAGATGCCTACTCTAATCTCAAAGAAATTAAAGCCGGAGTGCCACAGGGTAGTGTCTTGGGTCCAGTCCTTTACCTACTGTTTACCTGTGATCTTCCAGTACCAGAAAACAACACAATAGCTACTTTTGCTGACGATACTGCCATTCTAGCTGTCGGCAAAAGCTACGAAGAAACAGCAAACAAGCTGCAAACAGCCATCAATCAATTTCAAAGCTGGACAAAAAGGTGGAGGATAAAACTTAACGAAACCAAGTCAGTCCATATCACCAACAAACGAATAGAACACGCTCCGGTAACCATAAATGGTCAGATAATACCATATGCCAACACAGCCAAATATCTCGGCTTAACACTTGACACTAAACTTCGGTGGAAAGTTCATGTCAGAAAAAAAAGAGAGGAGTTGGGTATTAGATATCGAAAAATGTACTGGCTCTTAGGAAGAAACTCCGCTCTGTCAGTACATAATAAGCTTCTACTTTACAACCAGATACTTAAACCAGTGTGGACATACGGTATACAGCTCTGGGGTTCTACCAAAAAAAGCAACATCAAAGTAATACAAAATTTTCAAAATAAAGTACTAAGGAACATCGTAGATGCACCCTGGTACATTAGAAAAGATGATCTTCATAGGGACCTTGGAATAAAGTTTGTAGACAGAGAAATTCAGAAGTTTTCGAGAAGCCACGAAGAAAGACTACTGCAGCACGTGAATATCGAGGCTATCCAGCTTCTCGATAACACAAATATAGTCAGGAGACTCAAAAGGAAAAAACAAACCCTTTGAGCTGGTATAATGTGACACTATTAGTGCTTTAAAAAAAAGTGTGTGTGTGTTTTTTTTTTAAGCAGAGTCAGTGTTTGTGTTAGTGCACAAGATAAGAGTGCCAAGAGCTAGAACAGATAAGAGACGCCTATGGGTGACTTACATCTTAACTTTTTTTAAATAGTATATTAGGAATAGAACTAAGTTACTTATTAGTCTAAGGTCTAAGACTAGATCGTAACAATATTTAAAAAAAAAAAAATTTTTTTTTTGTGAAACTTACATTTTTATGAAAATTTTGACACACAACTGAAAGTTGTTTATATCGCATATTCTGAACAAATAGTTGCTTATATGAAGTGGTGCTTATAAGGTATAGGGCGAGAGCTATTGGGCAATTGCCAACATGTTATGTAAATATAGGGTTTACTTATTGTCCATCCAGGACAGATTGTAAATAATCTAGGGGTAAAAAAAATGTAATACCTCTGTGTATATCGTATTGAGTGCCATGTTTAATCATTACTTTAGCTTTGAAAATAGTTAACCTCACTGATGTTTTAAAATTCATGGTATCAGATAACATGTACTAACCTCATAAAAACTCATTTTAAAACAATTACTTTCAAATTTTGGTGAATGTGAGTCAGCAATCATGTAGGCGAATCTCTGCTACATATTCCACAAAAATAA
The DNA here is from genome assembly GCA_947652605.1 of Elmis aenea. Lineage (NCBI taxonomy): Eukaryota > Metazoa > Arthropoda > Insecta > Coleoptera > Elmidae > Elmis > Elmis aenea. The sequence continues at coordinate 11,011,443 of OX393580.1, forward strand.
TAACTATGTTTAATAGCCTTTTATGAAGTTCTCGAATATTTAAAGACGGATGTTGTAAAATTCAAAGATATCACATGCACTAACCTCATAAAAAGTCATCTTATAACTAATTAACCTTAATATATAGTAACTTTTTTGTCTACACAATGTAGCTGCATATCTGCTGCATACCTCACTTCAATCCAGTAACAATTCAAGTTCATTTAACGTTTTTACATTAAAAAATCCAAACAAAACTGCATTATCGGTGACATTTAAGGACGGCCATATTGTTTTCATTTGACAGCCAAACGCCCAGTATAGTTGATGCCCAACAGCCAACAAAAATTAACATGCGCGTTTACATTGCGCATATGGGACTTTATTTTAAAACCTGGTTCTTGAATCGTTGAGAACTAAGCTGGTCGTTTGTGCAGGTTAGTGTTGTTAGTTTGATGTTTATATCTTAGAGGTCGCAGAGTGTACCAGTTTTAGATATTTATGTAAAGCATTTGAAGATTTTTTAATGTTTACATGGAAAATTTCGTTATTTAGATGATATGAGAGCTAATAATGATTATTTAAGCTATAACTAACATGTGTAAAAAGTTTTGAACCGTTTTCTGTTGTTTTAATACCAATTAACTAAAATAATTCGCCAGCTACTAATTGTTAACAGTTTAACAATTATATTTACTAAATTTAATGATAAAGTCATGAATTTTCTCATACTTTAATAACAAATATAAACCATGATTTCTTGCGTTAGTAAAAATAGACAGTCCACCATTCAAAATTTGTGTTTTTAATTAAAATCTCAGCTAAAATGATACATTATAAGAATTATAAATTACACAAGTGAACCAAATTTAAATGTGTCCATTATTTCATTTAATGTTTCTTTTTTTAAATCATTGGCTCTGTGTTTGATTAATTTGCGATTTATAATTGGATTATTTGTATATGTTACGCCCAATTACTAAACGTGCCCAGTGAAATAGGAATTTTTTTGCCAAATTGTGAAATAGGCACATGGGTTGTCTGCGATTTGATGAACTAGAAATGTAAAATCACCATGCATTCTGGTACGGTTTTGGAAATTACATACAAATTATACCCCTTTATAATACCTGCACATATAAAAATAAGTAGATAACTATCAGACAAAAAAGTTAGTTTTTTATGTAAAAAATCTGTTAGTAGTACAAAAAACTGTATAAACTGTTTTGTTTTATAAACCTTAATTTTGTTTTTATACTTAGATATGATATAAATTTTATTGTTCAAAAATTAACTGAAAGTAATTATTCGAAGCACTTTTTATACGTCACTACTGTATAGTGTCTGCGTTATCCTAATTGTAACAGCGACGTTATTTTTTGAAGAATAGAGGCCGATGATTGTTTTTATCCCTCTGCGAAATACAAAATGTTTGTGAAAAATGTGCCGACGTAGTAAATAACTCAACGAAGAGGCGGCACATAAATCATAATCAAATTCTAATAATTTAAAGTGAGAATAGACAAACAAACATTATTTGAAAGTTTATTTTTTTGTTGTGCACTTTTCCTTGCTTACAAACAAAATTAGCTGATTACTTATTGCATCTAATGAATTCTTGTAATTATGACAGAAGGGCACACCAGTCGCTTCCCAATTTTTATTTGTATAACAGCTTAATTCTTGTAAGGAACAATTAATTAACAAAACAAAGCAAAAAGTTTTAAGAAATCTTAATACATTTGTAATGAACTAAATAGGATGATGTAGTAATGTAGACGTGAAAATAAATTATATTTAAGTTATTAGACCATCTCGTCGCCTTTTTACCTTTGATATACAGGGTGTTTCTTAAACATTGCGAAAAAATTCGGGATGTGATTCCTTATCGAAAATTAAGGGGGTCTTTCATATAAAATGTTTTCCTTAGACGTCTTCTTTTGGAGTTACACCCCTTAAAGGGGAGCAGTAAAATTGGGTATTTATTTTATTTCTCAAATTTTAATAAATGTAGGAGTATGATATTTGGTAGATGTTTTGTACTTATTGAAAGGTTTCTCATATTTTCAATCATCTCCCACCATCACGGGGGGCTGAAACGTTCGACCCTTGTTGGTTTTTTAATCAAAACTTTTCGGTGGTTAAAATAGCAAAATTTTATCCCACCAAAAAATTCTGATAAAAGAACCAACAGGGGTCGCACTTTTCAGCCCCCTCTGAAGGTGGGAGATGATTAAAAATATTACCATGGGAAATAGCTTTCAGTAAGCATAGAACATCTACCAAATATCATTCTCCTACACATCTCCAAATTTGGGTAATAAAATAAAAACCTAATTTTACCGTTACCCTTTAGGGGGGTGTAACTACAAAAGGTGACGTCTAAAGAAAAATTTTTATATAAGGACCCTTCTTAATTTTCGATAAGGAATCTCCTCCCGAATTTTTCGCAATATTTAAGAAACACCTTGTATAGTAAAAGGTCGTTTGTTTCAACTTTCTCGAATTTGAATAATGAAATAGTGGTCAAAATTTTTTTTTAAATTCGTTTGAAGATACTATGCTCAGGACCGATGAGAGGGGGGGCAGGGGGGTCTGCGAGCCCTGGGCCCGGGAGTAATTTAAGGGCCCGGAAGTCCACAGGGGCTCGAATATCATACCACAATTGTATTTTAGTAACTAAATTTTCAAATAATGTACTTTATTTGGGGCCCATGAAAAATTTTCCCCTGGACCCGACGACGTCTCTCGACGCCTCTGACTATGCTTCACAAATAAAAATAGCCAAGATATTTTTATAGTTTTCACCATTCCGATACTTGAAAAAATTTCAATTATGCCAAAAATGCAACTCTTATTTAGGTACTGTTTACAAACAATTTACTTTGTAAACATTTCTTAGGTTATGTTTTCACGGTTTCTTCTTCTTATACCTAAGAAAAAACCTTTTTTAATCGTACATTTTATTATAGTGTGTTTATGAAGTTAATAAAATATTACAAAATACATAAAACGTTTACAATAAATTATCATCGTCAGCATTTCAGTTGGTAAAAAATGCAATTTGTTCTTAACCGATAACATATTTATCTAGAGGCTATACTTTTATGTTCATATATACATCTAGCCTTTACCTTATTTTGTTTTTCCATGTGTAATTCTGTTTCTGATATATTTCTTTGTTGTGTTTGTCTTACTACATTGCTTTACAAATTTTCCAAATAAATTGTCGTTTTCGACGAATCTTACTAATTGATGAGACTGGAAATAGTTCTTTTGATGTGAAAACAAGTCGTATATTTCAGATGTGATAACCTCAGATGGCGATATAAATGGAAGGAGTTTAGTAGGCGATACCGGAAAAGGATACGATTGAACCCCGATATCCGCTACAATAGATACACCGATTGAATGAGCACATTCCCCGACAAATCAAAAGACTTCTCTGTTTGTGACGAAAGCGATTTCTGCATTGAATGGATATAAATAATTTTAGCTGCAGGATATTGTGTTCCCAATAACTTCACAATTGTGCATCGCGAATCCTTGCGTTATAATATGAAAGTTTATGCCTGAACCTTATAATGACAAGCCCCTGAAGATTTTATACCCAGTGTATTAGCTGGAATCGGATCAGGTATATTTCCCTGGATGACCAGTCAACCGTATATTTTAACTGCTTTATTGTAGATAAATGAGAGCTAATAAAATTTACTTGAAAGTGTACAGGTGCTGTAAACGCATTTGTCATTTAATTGTCTTCCCTTTAACGAAGATTAAAGTGTAAAGTATGAACTTGTTTGTAATTTAAATGTAAAGATGATCAAATTGGGAATTAGATGCTATCTCAAAAACATTAACCATGTTTCATACCTAAAACAAATTTTTTTCTTCACATTTAAGTTCTTTGAAAAAGCAGTAGAATTTCGTATGAAAATTATATGGACAATATATTAATTAACACTTTGCGCTAGCTACATTTTAAAAATAAGGGTGTTTTTTACCCTTGGTCAAACTTGTGAAATTTTAAACATCGGTAACCCAATGTTCTTAAATACAACATCCTACATGTTTTTCAGGGACTGAGAACGGAACGAAAACGAAAACGTTAAACGAAATTAACCGAAATATTTTTAAGAACGAAAACGAAACCGAAAACGAAATTATTATTTTTCGTTCAAGAACGAAAACGAAATAAATATTTTCCAAAACCGGTTTTAACCGGTTTTGTCGCTGTTTCAATTCTATTTGTTAAACACAAACGCGAATTTAGGTACCTTCTGTGCGGGGGAGACTCCACGAGGCAGTAAAAAATCTCACTTGAAACTTGAAATAAGTGAGCTTCACGTTTCTCCATATATTTACGTGAATATGTATTAACAGCTTTATTGTTTATACTTGCAATTTCGTGTAACACAATTAACGGTACAGATATTCTCTATTTCTAATTTGTTTTTTAGATCATCAATATAGAATATACACTTGATTGGATATATATTATAAATCTGTATGTTTTATTTGCGTTTATAGAGTTAAAGTATATTTCAAGTTAATATAATTTAATTTTAAATATCTTTTTTATTTATAACATTTAGTAAATTATCCACTTGAATTCATTCTTTTGTCTTTTTAAATAATTACAGCAGGATCTTATTTAATTCAAATGCATAGATTTTTAGTACTAAAACAAATTTAAAACAGCACTTGCTATATTTTCATATTTTTAGATAAAGATCGTGTGTCTAATTTAACCTAATCACGTTGTGTTTTTGCACCTTACGGGTGTTAAACTTAATAAAATGGTTAAATGTTAATGTGTTTAACGATTTGGTAAATTTAATATGGCGATGGTTCGCCAGTCTAAAATATGCTGTCCGTGAGCATCAAACCCCATCGTCATCGTTTATATTTTAGTTGAGACGCAAATATTGTTATCGTATTTATAGAGGGTTGTGGTGACTAGAAAAAAAAATGATTTTTTGACGACGAAAAAAATATTGTAAAACCGGTTTTAACCGTTATTATTTCGGTTCACGAAAACGAAAAAATAATTTTTTCGGTTAGAACGAAAAGAACGAAAACGATATATTTCGTTTTCGTTCCGAACAGAAACGAACGGATTTTTTTTCGTTTTTAGTCCCTGATGTTTTTACATAGTCTAGTAGAAAATTTGATTGTCTTTTAAAAATCGCTGACTATTTTTTATACCTAAAACCGATATTTTTCTAGATAACACGATTTTACTATTATCTATTAGGGCAACGTAATATTTTCGAGTAGGCTATGAAGGTAGACAGCGGTAATTTTGGAAAAATTGAGAGATAAAAACAAGAAAGTTATAATTTTATATTTTCGCTACGAAATTTCGACATCGAATCCGAAAAATACGATAATGCTTGGATACCAAATTTGATTGTAATATCTGCAAAAATATTTTAGATATTTGTCTATTTCCATACTGTTGCGCATCACTGTATAATATAACATGTCAGTTTATACAATTGTAAAAAAGTTATTTAAAAAAAGGTGCATTTACCAGATAAAACAAGATTATTGATAGATTTATTTGGCACCAAATTTGGATTAGTAAAATATTCTATGCAAAACCAATGTTGGAACAGTAATAAAATTGAATTAGAGAATTATTTTGTAACAGATAACTATTACACAAAAGAGTCGAGTTTACCCTTTGCTATTACTCTTACAATCTGTGATAAAGGATTAAAATCTGCAATATGTAAAACGTCGAGGTTCCCGAGTCGTTAATTTCTCATACATATTCAAATTTTCAGTTGAGGCTTTTACAAATGCCATCGGTTTTATCTTTCCCTGATCTCCTTTAATTTAAAACCGAATACTAGAGCTCTGCATTTAATGACGTTTGTTTCTCTCATTAATTAATTAGGGAAGTTTTTTGCAACAATAAAAAGATATCTGTGATAATGACCGGAAACTTTATAAAAATTCAAGAAGAGAAAAACGAAACGAGTTTGCTTCCATGCCCTTTTAACTTAATTTGAATAAACGAAGTCTTACCCTTACGCCCATTATAATTAAACTAATGAGTTTTTCTTGGGAAAAGAAAGATACAGTATTTTATAGTTAAAATGAAATAAAATTTAGCTTAGTAACATTTTTACAAGAAGATGAATGTATATTTAAATATTTAAAATATCACTTCTACAAATAGTTTTGTTTTTCTTTATAAAATTGTACATTTTGAAGTTTTTGGCACCTTAACGTATTTTGAAACAATCATAAACAAACTCATTTACGCACCTGCAAAACATAGAAACATAATGAGCGCCTATTTAACCTCTTCAGGGACGAATTAATAAAAGCCGCAAAAAAGGACTTTTAATTTTTAAAAACGTAATTTTTATTGAAAATACATTCAAAACAGTGGATTAAAACAGAAATTTTAAAAAACAAAAGCGAAAAATAATGCACGCATTTGTGGCCATTGGGCGGTAAGGGCACGTTATAAATTAAATGACTTCATACATTCAGGGCACAGGTTCATTGCATTTATCGCATATATAACAAATTAGACAAAAATAACGCTTTGTACCCATATCGTCCATAATTTAAAAAACTGGTTGCACATACAATATAGAAGATAATTAATATGTAGCACATAACAATATGCGAGGTTTAGAAAAAAATTACTACCAGTGTTGATAAGCGTACACAAATGTGTACGTTTACTAATGTCTTGTCAATGAGCATGAATATTGTAAATAATCTCTAAAATTTACATGGTTTATGTTAATTAAATATATGTTACATATCTTTCAACTTTTTTAAACTGAAATTATAGAGATCTTCGGTTAATAATAAAATAAATTTATTAGTATAGAAAAACGGCCAACAAATTTCAGTACCACGCTATTTATTCTGACCAGTAATATGACAATTCATGTTTGTTTGCCCATATTTCTTCTTTTTTTTGTTAGCAAATATTGTAGTGATTGCCTACTTGTAGTAATTTTCATTAAATTTTTTTTTACCGCGGCTGACTTATAAAAAAACTAAACGTACACACATGTGCCAGTATCCCTGAAGAGGTTAATCTTTTTTTTGTAGTTGTAAAAAACAAGTCCATTAATTATTTATGTTAATGTTAAAATGCATTTTATACAATAATAAAATAAAACTAATTGTAGAAGATTTTTATTTTTTTATTCTCGGATAGAATAAACAGGACGCTAGCCATTGAGAAAACTTTGGAATCGTAATTCCAACACAGGAACAATGGAAGCGCCAAGAAACAGAACTAAGTGACCTGGTGTGGTATACGCACGGGTCGAAAACGCAAAATGGCCCAGGCTGTGGAATATGGGGAGCTGCACAACTGAGACAAGGCACATCTGTAAGCCTTGAACAGTGTGCAACCATATTACAAGCCGAGATGTACGCTATGCACTTATGTGCAGAAACACTTTTGAAACAGATTTTAATAATAAAAGAATCTTCATAGTGCCCGACAGCCAAGCAGCGTCAAAAGCTCTTGGCTCGTCAGAAATAAACTCAGGACTTGTTCTGAACTGCATCCGGGCACTTAACGTGCTAGGAAGCAGAAATAATGTTAAACGTACCTATGGTGCCCAGGGCATACCAATATACCAGGGAAAGAGAAGGCAGATCGCCTAGCCAAAATTGGCAGGGAGACACCTTTCTTCGGACCAGAACCCGCAGTTGGTACATCCTATGGAACAGCCAAGCGGTGTCTTAATGACGTATTAATACAAGGGCATAATGCTCATTGGCAAAAAGTTGCAGGACAAGCCCATTCTAAGCCTATCCTGTCATTGGTCTCTAAAGAAAAGAGAGGAAATGCTCAGGATGAGCAGAGTAGACAACAGAGCAGCCACAGGACTCGTCACAGGACACTGGGGGCTAAACAAACACTTCTACATAATAAGGCTCTCAGAGACCGATATATGTAGAGGATGTGGTGAAGAAGAAGAAACTCCTCCACGTAATATGCCAGCGTGAAGGATTCACACCCTATCGGCGTAACTTCTTGGGATGGAAAAAGCCAACAAAGAAGACTTAAGAAAAACACCCTTAAAGAAAATTCTGGAGTTTTTCAAAAACACAGGACTTCGTTAAGGGGCTATCACCAGAGGGTACAATAGACCAACAGGTCGCAGTACAGGAACCCGAAAGGGGACCACCTCCGCGGAAATAAAAATGTCGTAGTTGGTCGTTAACGATTTTAAACCAGCAACCCAAACAGTAAAAAAAATAACGGTTAAGTTATGTTACTCAGTAAATTTTTTTCAGGCAGGCCAAATCTACTAAACTAAAAAGTTACCTCAATATACCTACTTTTGACAAAATGGTCTAACAGTACAAGAAATTGTGTTGAACAACCGTTGATTAAATTTGGTGGGCATATCGAAAGAGCGAAGACATTACGTAAAAAAACTGAGTGTTTCCTAAATATTGCGAAAAAATTCGTGAGGTAATTTCTTATCGAAAATTAAAGGGGCTTTTAATTTTTTTTTTCCTTAGACGTCTGCTTTCGGAGTTACACCCTCCAAAAGGGGAGCGGTAAAATTAGGTTTTTATTTTATTTCTCGAATTTGGATAAATGTAGGATAATGATATTTGGTAGATGTTAAGATGTGCGATATGCATTTTACTGTTAGCAAAACCGGTAACGAAAAAAAGTTGTTATATAATACCTACATTTAATGCCATATGTTCGAGTAAGAATTCCAAAGCCCTATAATTTTTTAAACTTTAATCCTAGATAAACCTTGGTGCTTACAAATTTTAAATTTAGAGGTTCGCAAGTCGTTCTTAAAAATATTATGAGATGTTACATATACTCGACGGTTTTTGAAATATTTAATTTTAAAATTGTATTTTTTAAGTTTTGTTTCGTATTTTTATTTAATGATTTTAATATAACCACATATAATATCGTACAAAACATGTTAAATTGAGCGGACTTACAAATAATTAGGAACAATTAATTGGTAACAAAAATAAAATATTATGATAAATATTTGTTTGATATTATTTTTCAATAATATAGTTTTGTTTTACATAAAATACTACTGCATATCCCGTATATACTGTTTTGTAAAAATTTTGCAATTCACCTGTTCCCGTGATTGTTTTTAGTTTTGTTTAGCGACATTTCTAATTTTGCTGAAAATAAGGGTAGCGCTACAGCTTCGATAATTAGTAATTTAAAATTGAATGGAGTTGTTTATTTTTTGTTTTGATTCCGTTTGTTTCCAGGTTGTGCGTGAAAATTTTCATCAACGTAAATACAAAAGAAATGAACCGACTGGTGGACGAATTGGTATCGAGAACAAGCTACACAATTTTTTTACGTTTTACATTGTAAATGAAATAAATGGATCAATATGATAAATAAAAATACACTTGAAATAAAATAAATAATATCTACATAGCTCAAATATTATACGAAAATTTCAAGTGTGATAATAAACTGATAATATTGTTACAAATTAAGAATGCAATAAATACAGTGTAAGAGAGAGATCTAATGTATTTAAATGCTGTATCTTTTTTCGTCTCATGACAAAAGTTTCATATTTAGAATGTCCTATTTGTTTAATTATATTTTTCTACGACCACTATTGTAAATAACTATTACTGTACAGCCTGCATGCATATTAAGTGAGTCTTTACGCACGGTGAGCAAAAAGCACAGTTTTTTTAGAAATTAAAAATGCAGGCTCATGTCAAACCTAACCTGCCTGCACAGTAAGTGGGCCTTTACGCACGGTAAGCAATAAGCACACTTTTTTAGAAATGTCTAACAAGGGAAGTACCTCGATAGTGAATCGCCGATTGCTGTCTGGTAGAACTTAAATGTGTTTTTATTTAGTTTATAGTGCGGATACAAAATAACAGAAAAACCTAATGTTTATTTGATCAGTAAACGGAAAATAATGCAGAAATATGTAAGATATTTTTATCATACTGAATAATAATGGTATTGTAAAACTGCGTCTATCCTTTATGATATATCGCAAGTAACACGCTTCTTTTGTGGTTCTCCACTCGATGAAAAATGCAGTAGCGAGTATGACAATAATAACCATAGTTTTAAAGGTTTAATGCGTTCGCTTTTTACCTCACCAGTCATTAGCGAAAACAATGGACATGCGAGCATTTGTTGTATCGTGTAATCTTCAAACAAATTTTAGTACATTCGTTTTAAAGTAAAAAGCGGTGTAATAGCCACAACCAGTTTTCTCTGAAAGTGCTCGTTTTAAAATTAAGGGTTTTATTTATTTGTATAGCAATTAAAATATCTTAATACAATTTCTTAACAGTAACAAAACTATTTCAGATTCTCAATCAGGATTTAGACATAAGCATTCATGCGAAACAGCATTGAATTTAGTTTTAACAAATTGGAGAGATGAAATTGAAAACGATAAAATAATTTTGGCAGTTTTTGTCGATCTGAAACGAGCATTTGAAACCATCTGTAGAAAAAGACTTTTGCAAAAATTACAAATGTACGGAATCCAAGGGAATGAACTAAAATGGTTTGAAAGTTATTTATCAAACAGATTTCAAAAAACCAGGGTGGGAAAAGTAGAATCAAAGGCAATTATTAACGAGTTAGGTGTACCACAAGGATCAGTGTTAGGTCCAGTTTTATTCAATATTTACATAAATGACATTACGCAGACAGTTAGATCGTGTGACATGCATTTATTTGCAGATGATACGTTAATTTCGGTATCAGGTGAAGATTTACAAACAACAGTTAATGTCATAAACGAAGATTTAATTGAAGTAACAGATTGGTTTAAAGCAGGGATGGAATAACGTTTTAAATAGTTACGTTATTGTATAACGTTATTTATTATTTGTTTTCGTTACATAACGTTATAAATAACGTTAAAAAAATGAATTGTTATGTTATATAACGTTATATAACGTTACATAAATTATGATATACAGGGTATTTCTTAAATATTGCGAAAAAATTCGGAAGGTGATTCCTTATTGAAAATAAAGTGGGGTCTTTTATATAAAAATTTTTTCTTAGACGTCTCCTTTCGGAGTTACACCCCCCTAAAGGGGAGCGATAAAATTAGGTTTTTATTTTATTTCTCAAATTTAGATAAATGCAGGAGAATGATATTTGGTAGATGTTTTATACTTATTTAAAGGTTTCCCATAGTATTATTTTCAATCATCTTTCACCTTTATAGGGGGCTGATAAGTGCGACCCCTGTTGGTTTTTTAATCAGAACTTTTTGGTGAGTTGCAATATTTTTTTTTTTTTTGTTAGTTTGATTTATTTATAACCTTTTTTTATTCTTTAGTTTTTCTCGCAAATCTTACAGTTTTGAGTAAAAAATTAAATGAGTAAATATGATGTTTATGTTCATATTGGCTAGAATTGACGGGCGTTTTAGCGTTGTCGCCGCGTAAACGTCAAAATGAATTACACCCGTCACTTCTATCCAATATCGTTTTATATTGGAATATTTGATGGTTCATGTTCATTCATATAATTTTTTACTCAAAAACTGTAGGTTAAACGAGAACAGTTAAAGAATAAAAAAAACTTATAAATAAATCAAGTTTTTAAAGAAAATTTAAAATTGCTAGATTTCAACCCACCAAAAAGTCCTGATAAAAAAACCAACAGGGTTCGCACTTTTCAGCCCCCTGTAAAGGTGGGAGATGATTAAAAATATTACTATGGGAAACCTTTTTATAAGTATAAATCTCCCACATTTATCCAAATTTTGGAAATAAAATAAAAACCCAACTTTTACCGATCCCCTTTAGGGGGGTGTAACTCCGAGAGGAGACCCTAAAGAAGAAACAAATGAAAGACCCCTTTTAATTTTCGATTAAGTATCACCTCCCGAATTTTTTCGCATTATTTAAGAAACATGCTGTATAAAAATAATTTTTATTTGTAACTCTGAAATTATTTTTGGGATCTGTAAATGTAACTTTAAAAAATAGTACCTACAAAATTACGTTGAGGTTGAGATAATTTATTTTCATTTTAATTTCTAAAATACAAACAAAATACTATATCTTCAGAAAATAAAAAGATCGCCATATTAAAATTGAATTTATAGAGAATAACGATACAAAATAACTTTTAACGAAACGTTATCGGTTATTATAACGTTATATAACGTTATAAAAATATCGTTACGTTATTGTATAAAACATTATAGTTGAATCGTTATTATAACGTTATCGGGTATCGTTACGTTACGTTTTCCATCCCTGGTTTAAAGCTAATAAACTGGAGTTGAATGTATCTAAAACAAAATGCATGGTAATAGGTAGTACACAATTCAGCAATATGTCAAATGTTAACGTATTTATAGATAATAATAAAGTAGAGATAGTTGACGAGTTTAAATACCTAGGGGTAATTATAGATAATCATCTAAAATTTAAAAAGAACATAGATTATATTGTAAAAAAAGTTGGTGCAAAAATTAGTTATTTTGGGAGAATATCGAATAAATTAAACTTTGAAGCTAGGATATTGGTCTATCAAACAATAATAGAACCATGCTTTAATTATTGCAGTAGCATAATATTTCTAAGTAATGAGGGGGATCTGAAAAAATTACAAAAGCAGCAAAACAGAGCTTTGCGTATCATATTACAGTGTTCTAAATTAACTAAAATTGAATATATGCATAATAAGTTGGGGTTCCTTAATATATGGCAAAATACAGTGTATAACGTTTTGGTTCTAATATATAAATGTATAAACAATATGATGGCAGGATATATGAGTAAATATCTGATATACAACAAAGAACAGCATGATTATGAAACAAGACAAAGAGAACATTTTAGACTGCCTAAATGTAAAAAAAGTAGTACACAGAACTCGCTCTATTACAAAGGGCTAAAATTATTTAATCAATTACCAAACGAATTAAAATATTCTGTTAATCTGCATGCGTTTAAAGAAGGTTGTAAGACCCATGTAAAACTGCAATTTTAATTTAAAGTACTAGTTGTAAAGATTGATGTATAAATAGTTTCTTTTATAACTAAATAAAGCCTATTATTATTATTATTAATACCTAACCTAATCCAGTTGTTTAAAATTTAAACGTATTCAGTTTAATTTAAACAATTTCAAATGTCTTAGCAAAAAGATTTTATTTTATTCTCCGTCGGGAGCAATGCATTTCCTTGCGCATCGGGCGCAATGTATCAAATTGATACACACTTAACTTAACTCAAAATACCGGCGAAGGTAATCGGGTTTTTGTGTAATTTTTATTTTTAATTAACGATATTTTTTCTGCGTCCGCCACTGACAATAAAATCACCATCGTCACCAATCATAATTAAACAATAACTTAACTAACCACAGGTGAAAACTCGCTTGGTGGTATAACGACGCTTGTTTAACAGCGAAAATCAACAAAACAACTCACCACCATAGGAACCAGCTACATTGCCAGCCTATGCCGTTAAAACTCTTACAGGCACATAAAAAGCAGACATATTTTTGCCCGTGCTGCACACAAAATTAAAAATTATTTATTAACAACGAAACTAAATGCATTTGAAAGAGGATGCAGAATAAAAAAGAAAAATATATGTTTTAGCATCCTAGTCGGGTTCAGCAACTCCTGGTGAGGTGGTACACAGAGCTGGGCAAAGCACCGACCCAATGTGCTTGAAGCACCGAGCATTCAAGCACTTGTGTAAGTGCTTGATCTAACTAAGCAGTAAGTACTTTGGTTTTTAAAAATGCTTAAAAGCATCAAGCACTGACCAAGTGCTTAAAAAAATTAAGCAGCAAGCATTTAGCATTTTGGAAATGCTTAAGAGAAATTTAAAATTTAAACAGTCTTGTAGCATACATGTTAAGGATTAAATACTATGCAGTAAGCATATATAAATTTAAAAAATGCTTATTAAGCACTGTCTTTCCAAAGTGCTTAATAAGTACCAAGTGTTCAAGAAAGTGCTTGGTGCTCCAAGCATCGAGCATCTGTTTTAGAAAGTGCTCCAAGCATTGTGCTAGAAGCATTAAAAGTGCTTAAAAAATTATTGCAAGTAGTAAGCATTCAAGCATTGCCCAGCTCTGGTGGTACACCCTAGGTACCACTATGCCTGTAATGCGAAATTTTGAGTAGCTTGATTTATCACAAATTGTAATATTTTCTTTTTTTTTACTTCTTTGTGGGTACAGATTTGTTTGAAAAACTATATTTTCAATAATTTTTTTCGGTTAACAGTAAACTAAATATTTTATAAGGTGTAGGATCAGTAACTTGATAAACAATATCTGTAATTCCAGCATAATATTCAAACTGGCCAGAACAGCAGCTAGTCAAAGATTCGTCCATCTGGGTGCCTCCTGAATGTTATTACTTGTATTTTTGTAAAATGACTTAGTGGCATATTGTTATCAGAATCTGACTAATCAGAATAATTTTGATAAGTTTCTAAATTATCCATTTCTAAATTAACTTCCCTTTCCTTATTTACCTGCTCTGTATCATCTAGTTCACCAATTATAGATTCTTGGTCAGTCGGAATATCTTCAATTTTCGCAAGAAATTAATCCTTTCAATTTAAATGGCAAGTCTTCTAAATTGTATAATGATTTTAATAGTGATTATTTGTTTGAATGTTCACAGTGGTACAAATAACGTACCACCAAATTATTGTCAAATAAACACAAGAAAAACTTATTTTAAATATGAAAACAATGTCAAGTGTAAACCATACCACAAGCAGACAGATTTAACATAAACACTATTATTTTATGTTAAAATTACACTAATTACAACAAATTATTTTTGTACACTTTACTGGGGTCCAAAATACAACTAAAATGAGTTGACAGACAATCAATGCAAGCAATTTCTATCGGGTTCTGACCTGCAGCGTAAAGTTACGTTATGTCAGTACATATTGGCATAGGTGGTACAGTTTTTAAGCGATCGTGCAGAACAGCAGAAATATTAATTTAGGTGGTACAATTTCAGTACCACCATGCAGCATTGGTAACAAAAATGGTGGTACATAACGTGTACCACCATGCCTGTAAGAGTTAAAGAGTTGTTATTACCAAGAATATTCCACATTCAAAGAAGTCAAAGCCGGAGTACCCCAAGGTAGTGTCCTTGGCTCGGTACTGTAGGTACCTGCTATTCACTTGTGATATACCACAAACACAAAATGTGAAGGTAGCCACTTTTGCCGACGACACCGCAATACTAGCCATAGGAAAGACTATTAAAGAATGAAAAAAAAACTCCAGAAGGCAACAAATCAAATCTACGAATGAACTAAAACATGGCGCATCTAACTAAGCTAAACCAAAACAGTGCAAGTGAACTTCACAAATAAAAGATCAGTAGAACGCCTGTCTGTGGTATTAAACAACAACAGACTTCCACATTCTAACACAGTTAACACGTTCGCTGCGGCGCAATAGGTATCCTCAAAACTTTGTGGGGCGCGTTACGGGGTGTAAGTGTCCCGTAGGCAAACCTCAGTTCGTGCGGTACGGGGCATATGTGTCCCTTACAGCTGTACGATACGGTACGATTAAACGCATTTTAATCAATAATAAGGTTAAAAATGTGATTATATATTGATATAATCTACTATAGAATAATCCAATAAACATAATGCGAGCGCAGGAATTAGCAATTATTGGTAAACCTCTTGGTACAAATAAAAATTAAATTTTTTGAAAAACACGGGAACAAGAGCCATCGTTCCGTAGAAAAGTTTTGTGAATTGCAGTGCCGCCCCATGGGAAGATCGATACGGGACACATATGTCCCGTAACGCAGCGAACGTGTTTAATATTTAGGCATGAACCTGGACATTAAATTAAAGTGGAAAGAACACATTTAAGCAAAAAACGTGAAGAGCTAGGCATCAAATATAGAAATCTATTTTGGCTAATGAATAGAAAATCTAAACTTTCAATTGAAAATAAACCTCTAATATACAGGGTGCACCACGACCCTGAGATTCTTCGATAGCTCCTTTATTAATGAAAATATCAAAAACTGTTTAATACAAATATTGTGCGAACCTATTTTCTACATAACCTAAAATTATTTTCAAATATACAGGGTGTTTCGTTTGACCGGCACATATAAAAATTTAATTTTTTTAAATAGAACACCCTGTATATTTTTACATTTTTGGATTTCTCTTAAAATTTACTTTAAAAAATGTTTAAGGTTATATGGGTCTTAAGTCAACCGTTTTCGTAAAATTTACATTTTTGTGAAAATTTTGAGCGATACAGCACTTTCAATTTTTCTATTTAAAAAAATTAAATTTTTATATGTGCCGGTCAAACGAAACACCCTGTATATTTGAAAATAATTTTAGGTTATGTAGAAAATAGGTTCGCACAATATTTGTATTAAACAGTTTTTGATATTTTCATTAATAAAGGAGCTATCGAAGAATCTCAGGGTCGTGGTGCACCCTGTATAAACAAATAGCCAGTATGGACCTACAGCATACAGCTTTGGGGGTGTGCTGGAAAAACTAACATTAAAATAATACAGCGATTCCAAAATAAGGTACTCCGGGCTATTGTGGATGCCCCGTGGTACGTGAGAAATGTCGACCTCCACAGGGAACTGAGGATGCCAACAGTCGACGAAGAAATTCAAAACTTTGCCAATAAACATGAACAAAGGCTGCATGATCACATTAACACCGAAGCCCTGCAGCTGTTGGACAACCAACATCTAATGAGGAGACTGAAACGGACCAAACCGTTTGAGTTAGTGTAAAGCAGAGCACTGTGCGGTTGTGAAAAGTGTCGTTCTGGAAAACAAGAATACAGACACCAACGGGCGAACTCTTAACTTAAGCATATAAGTATCATTAAGACATATTGCTGGTTAGCTAAAGTAGCTAGGTGCAATAGAAAATATAGTAAAAAAAATTCTATGACAACCAGTTACTTTCTGGCCTAGGCCAGTAAAGACGTATTTTCCAGCCTAAAAATTGATTGGAAACAACTAATTTTCTGGAAGGACGCAGAATAAGAAACTTCGGGCGCAATGTAACAATTTGATACAAGATGCTTTTTTTCTAAACATACTGTGACAATAAAAATATGTATGTCACTTGAGGCTAGCTAGAAGGCAGTCAGAGAAGTACTGTACAGGCAAAGCCTCCCAACTCTTGCGTTCAATAAAGGCGCCAAAAAAAAATTGTGGTTGTATCATTTTTAACGATTGCGCCCGACGGAGGGTTAAAAATAATTGTGTAGCGTCCTCGCAGGAACAATTATTGACGGAAATACTTGTTTCCTTGACGCTGAACTTACTTAAACACTTGTTCGGTACAGTTTGAGCACTGAATCTTGTTATATTTTGAGTGCAAGCTTTCAAATAATACCCTGTGAAAAAGTCGTTTATTCAAACAGAATGATTTAACAAGTTTTTACCGCTTATATGAAACGAAGAATTTAAGTTAACTTATGGTTAAGTATTTTGTGTTTAGTGACACCTTTTAAATAAAAAGCTATAATAAAACTACAGACAAACAAAATTCTTGTTTCCAAATTGTACACAAATTTTTTACCTTGCCGTAATGACCCAAGTCAAGAGTTTTGCGAACCAGTTTGTGATTAAATGTTATTTTTAGAAACTTTCAGTTTAATTTACAACAATTTTTCCTATTAAAAAAAATATCAAGTGCTTTTAAGTCCAATTTATTTTGCTAATGCAACATGCAACTGAAAATCCAAATTAACTTACTTATTTTATTGAATTATGAAGTAATTGCAACTAATATAGCGAGAAAAACTATTTCTGCAGCAATCAAGAATGTCAGACATCCATTAGCTTTTTAAAATAACCTCGTTTTTGTAACTGCATTCAAGAAAAGGAACGTATCTGTTTTCAACGTCTTAAAGAGAAGTAAAAGAATCCCATCTCCACAAAAGGAACTTGAAATAGCAAATCCGTTAGCGAATTCACTAGAATGTTTATCTAAAGCTTTAACAAAAAGCTCTCAGAACCAAATTTGTCTTCTGTATAGTTAAAGGGTTTGGTTATGTGCAGAAATGGACAAATACAAATCTTCTGCACATAATTATATAAAGGAACAACAAGGGCTAGGAAAGTACGAGAGTCGGGACAACATTGAACAAAAAGCAATTCGTGTTGTCATTCTCAAGACTCCAGTTGACAGAAAACACTTTATCTTCTCTTATACGTGTTGTTTGTATTTGTTTATCCACTAATGTGCTTGTCGTTTTACATAAGTGACGTGCTAAATATGAATTCAAGTTATTTATAGGTAAACTTCGCATTTTACAGTACCAAGGTTAAATAATAAAATAGAAGCTTATTTCATACATTTTATTGAGTGTTTTTTGACTATATAAATATTGGGTTTATATAATATCGATCTTTTAAACAAACTGTTAATAGAAATATGTATATTAAGTTAAGTTTATACACCGGGAAGCAAGATTGGAAACGAATCGATTACGCAATGCTCAAGCCCGTTCATCTGAAATGGACGAGCACCGGGAAGCAAGATTGGAAACGAATCGATTACGCAATGCTCAAGCCCGTTCATCTGAAATAGACGAGCACCGGGAAGCAAGATTGGAAACGAATCGATTACGCAATGCTCAAGCCCGTTCATCTGAAATGGACGAGCAGCGGGAAGCAAGATTGGAAACGAATCGATTACGCAATGCTCAAGCCCGTTCATCTGAAATAGACGAGCACCAGGAAGCAAGATTGGAAACGAATCGATTACGCAATGCTCAAGCCCGTTCATCTGAAATGGACGAGCACCGGGAAGCAAGATTGGAAACGCATCGATTACGCAATGCTCAAGCCCGTTCATCTGAAATAGACGAGCACCAGGAAGCAAGATTGGAAACGAATCGATTACGCAATGCTCAAGCCCGTTCGTCTGAAATAGACGAGCACCGGGAAGCAAGATTGGAAACGAATCGATTACGCAATGCTCAAGTCCTTTCATCTGAAATAGACGAGCACCGGGAAGCAAGATTGGAAACGAATCGATTACGCAATGCTTAAGCCCGTTCATCTGAAATAGACGAGCACCAGGAAGCAAGATTGGAAACGAATCGATTACGCAATGCTCAAGCCCGTTCGTCTGAAATAGACGAGCACCAGGAAGCAAGATTGGAAACGAATCGATTACGCAATGCTCAAGCCCGTTCATCTGAAATAGACGAGCACCAGGAAGCAAGATTGGAAACGAATCGATTACGCAATGCTCAAGCCCGTTCGTCTGAAATAGACGAGCACCAGGAAGCAAGATTGGAAACGAATCGATTACGCAATGCTCAAGCCCGTTCGTCTGAAATAGACGAGCACCGGGAAGCAAGATTGGAAACGAATCGATTACGCAATGCTCAAGTCCTTTCATCTGAAATAGACGAGCACCGGGAAGCAAGATTGGAAACGAATCGATTACGCAATGCTTAAGCCCGTTCATCTGAAATAGACGAGCACCAGGAAGCAAGATTGGAAACGAATCGATTACGCAATGCTCAAGCCCGTTCGTCTGAAATAGACGAGCACCAGGAAGCAAGATTGGAAACGAATCGATTACGCAATGCTCAAGCCCGTTCATCTGAAATAGACGAGCACCAGGAAGCAAGATTGGAAACGAATCGATTACGCAATGCTCAAGCCCGTTCGTCTGAAATAGACGAGCACCAGGAAGCAAGATTGGAAACGAATCGATTACGCAATGCTCAAGCCCGTTCGTCTGAAATAGACGAGCACCGGGAAGCAAGATTGGAAACGAATCGATTACGCAATGCTCAAGTCCTTTCATCTGAAATAGACGAGCACCGGGAAGCAAGATTGGAAACGAATCGATTACGCAATGCTTAAGCCCGTTCATCTGAAATAGACGAGCACCAGGAAGCAAGATTGGAAACGAATCGATTACGCAATGCTCAAGCCCGTTCATCTGAAATAGACGAGCACCAGGAAGCAAGATTGGAAACGAATCGATTACGCAATGCTCAAGCCCGTTCGTCTGAAATAGACGAGCACCGGGAAGCAAGATTGGAAACGAATCGATTACGCAATGCTCAAGTCCTTTCATCTGAAATAGACGAGCACCGGGAAGCAAGATTGGAAACGAATCGATTACGCAATGCTTAAGCCCGTTCATCTGAAATAGACGAGCACCAGGAAGCAAGATTGGAAACGCATCGATTACGCAATGCTCAAGCCCGTTCATCTGAAATAGACGAGCACCAGGAAGCAAGATTGGAAACGAATCGATTACGCAATGCTCAAGCCCGTTCGTCTGAAATAGACGAGCACCGGGAAGCAAGATTGGAAACGAATCGATTACGCAATGCTCAAGTCCTTTCATCTGAAATAGACGAGCACCGGGAAGCAAGATTGGAAACGAATCGATTACGCAATGCTTAAGCCCGTTCATCTGAAATAGACGAGCACCAGGAAGCAAGATTGGAAACGAATCGATTACGCAATGCTCAAGCCCGTTCGTCTGAAATAGACGAGCACCGGGAAGCAAGATTGGAAACGAATCGATTACGCAATGCTCAAGTCCTTTCATCTGAAATAGACGAGCACCGGGAAGCAAGATTGGAAACGAATCGATTACGCAATGCTCAAGTCCTTTCATCTGAAATAGACGAGCACCAGGAAGCAAGATTGGAAACGCATCGATTACGCAATGCTCAAGCCCGTTCATCTGAAATAGACGAGCACCAGGAAGCAAGATTGGAAACGAATCGATTACGCAATGCTCAAGCCCGTTCGTCTGAAATAGACGAGCACCGGGAAGCAAGATTGGAAACGAATCGATTATGCAATGCTCAAGTCCTTTCATCTGAAATAGACGAGCACCAGGAAGCAAGATTGGAAACGAATCGATTACGCAATGCTCAAGCCCGTTCATCTGAAATGGACGAGCACCGGGAAGCAAGATTGGAAACGAATCGATTACGCAATGCTCAAGCCCGTTCATCTGAAATAGACGAGCACCAGGAAGCAAGATTGGAAACGAACCGATTACGCAATGCTCAAGCCCGTTCATCTGAAATGGACGAGCACCGGGAAGCAAGATTGGAAACGAATCGATTACGCAATGCTCAAGTCCTTTCATCTGAAATAGACGAGCAGCGGGAAGCAAGATTGGAAACGAATCGATTACGCAATGCTCAAACCCGTTCATCTGAAATGGACGGGCACCAGGAAGCAAGATTGGAAACGAATCGATTACGCAATGCTCATGCCCGTTCATCTGAAATAGACGAGCAACGGGAAGCAAGATTGGAAACGAATCGACTACGCAATGCTCTCACTAGAAGAATAATTTGTTTTACATTAAATTTTGAGCTATATATATCTCAGGAACGAAGTCAATTATGGACAAACGAAAGATAATTTTTTGCGCAAGAGAAAAATACGCGCAAAGCGGTGTCTAGCGGTGAAGGAAGGAGTGTTGTAAATAAAAATTTGAGCCAATCGATTGTTCAACGACACGCTTAGTAATAATCGATATATCTAGGGAACATAGAGACATGTAACGTGCAACAAACGAAAGGTAATTTATTGCGCAAAGAGAACTTCACGCGCAAAGAGAATTCTACGCGCAAGCCGGGATCCAGCGGTGAAGAAGCCCCGAAAGGGCTCCGGAATCGCTAGTATTCCAATATAAAACGATTCATTTTGGT
The DNA here is from genome assembly GCA_947652605.1 of Elmis aenea. Taxonomy (NCBI): domain Eukaryota; kingdom Metazoa; phylum Arthropoda; class Insecta; order Coleoptera; family Elmidae; genus Elmis; species Elmis aenea. Next base: position 11,033,140 of record OX393580.1, read on the forward strand.
GGTTTCCATGGTTTGTTTATGTTCATATTAGCTAGATGTGACGGCCGTTATAGCGTTGTCGCCGCGTTAACCTCAAAATACATTACACCCGTCAATTCTACCCAATATGAACGTAAACAAACCATGGCAACCACCAAAATGAATCGTTTTATATTGGAATATTTTATGGTTCATGTTTACTTATATTATTTTTTACTCAAACACGGTAGGTTTTACGAGATAAACTAAAGAATAAATAAAGATTCTAAATAAATCAAGCTTTGAAAAAAAATATTTTTAATTACAAAATTTTAACTCACCAAAGAGTTCTGATAAGAAAACCAACATGGGTCGCATTTTTCAGCCCCCTGCGGAGGTGGGAGATGATTAAAAATATTACTATGGGAAACCTTTTAATAAGTATAAAACATTTACCAAATATCATTTTCCTAAATTTATCCAAATTTGAGAAATAAAATAAAAACCTAATTTTACTGCACCCCTTTAGAAGGGTGTAACTTCAAAACGAGACGTCTAAGGAATTTTTTTTTAATGAGAGACCCCCCTTAATTTTCGATAAGGAATCACCTCCTGAATTTTTTTGCAATACTTAAGAAACACCCTGTATATTGAGATATGACTTTAGATAGGAAGTCAGCTTAATAAAATCATTTGATATGACTTATCCTGTGCAACAGAAGTAAAAAAAAGTGAAAATTTGTTTTCGATTGTTTACTAATACTGTACTGGGACAATTTGATATTAAATAGTGGTTTGATAATACTTCTGGGTTTTTAAGTTTTGGGAACATATAAAAAAAAGTTTACTCTCTTTATAGGTTGCGTTTTTTTTTTCTCCAGCATTTCTAGGGGTCTATTGTTTATGTTTTTCAGAACCTATTTTTTTGGGTCTGTTAGTAACATTTGTGGGATCTGCATTGATACATTCCAAGTCTGTCCCTAGTATTCGATTCATATTATTCTAATAACAACTCCTTAAGCAAGTGGTGTAATTATTATAATAATAATTTAAATGTGTGTGTAAAATGAAAACAAAAATACTTTGTTAATTACATGATCAGGAAGCCCATACGATATTCCGACAACAATATGAGAGATATTCCGGTTCCATTGGTGAAACGGATAGTTAATTAATCCGTCAATCCAATAATTGGTAAACAGCTTTCTGATTAAACAGAATGTTTGAGTTCTAATTATTACTGATAAACGATTAATTTGATTCGACGTACCGGTAGCCTTATTTTAATGCCAACGAATCTTTTTGGTTGAATGAGCAAGGCAAAATAATTAGTTACAGTTGTAATAGTATATTACATAACAAGAGTTGTAGGAAGCATATTACGCACGAGTGGAAAAGTTACGCACGGCGACGCGTGGCGGCGAGTGCGTATTTCCACGAGTGCGTAATTGCTTTACAACTCGTGTTATGTAGCTTATTTCTTCTACGAACACAATGCCTACGTTTTTAACGGCTAATATACACATGTAATTTCGTTGTCAATTTTGACGTTAGCCTACTTTGACATGTCTAGACAAGTGTGCGTTTTGCTTACCGTGCGTTATATCTTAGTTACTTTGTATGCACGCAGTGTTTGACGTAAGGCTATTTCGATCTTTCTAGCCAAGTTTGCGTTTTGCTTACCGTGCGTAATGGTGCCTGTCCACCTGAGAGTAAACTACTCTCGATAGCAGCGTCGCCAAGGATACAGCCCCTGAGAGTAACTCGCGATTGGCTGTATCCTTGGCGACGCTGCTATCGAGAGTTGTTTACTCTCATGTGGACAGGCACCATTAGGACTCACTATGAATGCACGCTGTACGGTAAGAGTCATTTACAGTAGAGGTAGTTGAAAAAGTATTTTAGATATTGTTACAACTTGATGATGCAACGGTGACGTAGGCTTCTGAAATATCGCTGAGTATTTTAAAAACACAGGCGAGTGTGTAAGGCTAGTCCGTTTTGACGTTTTTGATTGTATACATTTTAATTTTTGGTGTAAATAAACGTTAATGAACATCACATTGGTGTCAGGAGTGGGATTGATTGCATTAAGAATATGCCGGTTACAACAAGGCAACAAGGCAAAAAATAAAATATGAGATGAAAGCCAGTCAAGAGGAAATGGTAACTAAAATTAAAGAAGGAATTGTACAGGAGCTGACCAAAGTAGGTAATCAAGTACAAACGATTAAACTGTGCGTGGAAGTGGTTGGAATCGCATATGCAGGAGCTGCAGAACAAATGCGTCGAATTGGAAAACAATTTTCAGACACTTGACTATAGTGGAGTTGTCATCAACGGCAGTAAAAGCACTCAATAACTTTGGGTGTAGCCCCCTACTATGATAGTCAACATAACGAAAACAATTCGAAGCCGCTGCTAACGCCAAATCTGGTCTTCCACATACAAAGCTTATGGAGGGCGATGTATAGCTACTAGAGCCCACGTTAGTTATAAACAGCGTGTAGAAATCCCAGAAACAGTTCGTCCCTTTGCTCATGGGCTGTTTTGATCGTCCGCAAACCTGTACATGAATTGATTAGACAGTTGTTGGAACGTCCGGTAAAATGTCAGAGAGTTCTGTGGTCAGAAACTATGATGGAAAGCGATATTGATACTGCGCAGAATCTTGACAGTGCTTCGCATGGTCCGTGGAGTTTTTGGAACAAACCTTAAATAAAAGGGTGCGTCTTATGATCTGAAAAATACGGGATTTTGTAGAAAACCAAATGAAATTGGACTGTAACAGAATCTTGATAATAGGTATGGTTGGAGTCTGTTCGATTGTTTGAGCAGACAATCAAACTCATTTTTAAATTAGTCAAATAATTGTAAATATTTATTTAAAGTCACATTTAATTAGTATTAAATGTATTAAAAAAAAATTAAAACAAAATTTGATTTATTTAGCAAACCTTCTTATTTAATAAATGCTAGTTTTAAACGCATTGTTGTTACAAGAGTAAGATTTATCAGTGTACACTGGGTGTCTTTAAATTGGTGCTTAAGCTTAATACAGGTATTTTGCTTATTTTAAAAACTACAATGAAAAAAATTCTTTCATAAATGTATGCCTTTGTTTTACTCGAAAAAAGGCTACATCATTATTTAAGAAATATCTGTAAATATTACAGCATCCCAATAATAAAATCTTGAGATTTGCGATGTATTAATTTAAACAAATATTTTATTCTTGTGGCCAATGTAGTTAGTTTGTGAAATTTATTTATTGATATAAAGTAGAAAACATTTTATAAAAGTAAATTTAAAGTTTATCTTTGTTGTAAATTAATTTTATTGGTGTTGTTGCGTCAAATTATTAATTATAATATATAATTTAGTATAAGATAATAAGATTATAATTTTATATAAAGTATCGCCTGTAGAATTCAGTAAATCGCAATAACAATTATGGGACCGTACGCAGACGTCACTTTTTCGTCATTTGATAAATTGTGTTTGAAGGCCATAAGCCAGTAGAAGCTTGATCCCCTGTCAAGGGCCGCACTTGACAGCCGCGCTAGTCCTTGGCGGTAGTTCATTCATTTATCAACGGCGGCACTAGAGGCGCTTCGTCATACACCTAATGCGCGAGGCTAATGATCTGTTTTTTTATTATTCGTGGAGGAGCACCATCTCATCGTTTCCGTAAATAGTGCAAATAGATACTTGGTTAAGATTTATTGCTTTGCTTACACTCAACTATCTTAGGTTTCAAAAACTTATCTAGCTGATGCAAGCAAAGCGAGATATCGTTGAGAACGATTCCAAATTCTAATGCCTACTTGATATGCATTGAAGTATTTGACTGTGAGAGAGTGTACCTTGTTTTTGGAACTCCGGTGAATTTATAATACTTCGCGCGAAGTATGAATTATAGTTGTTATTATCTGCTTGCTTTATTTTTTGATGTTTGCGTTTCTTCGACTTTGGCAGTTTCACTTTTTACACGACTACAAAACCGATTTCCTAAGTTATTTTTTAACCGAATGGTTTGAATCGTTGTTTGTTTTTAAAGATTTTCTCGTATGGTTCATTATTTTATTTTAAATCAACAACATGGCTTGTAAACTTGGTTTGTTTATCTGGTGACCAAAAAAGGTATATAAAATTTTTCTCTAACGTGGCAGCGCCGGGTCAAGAAACTGTTTAAAATTGAAAATGAAACAATGAATAAGAACCCACGTACAACATACATCAATCGAATGATCAAAATACCAGGTGTAAGTGAATTCTGGTACTGTGACCACCGCATTAGTGATAAGTATAAATAATTTTAAATAAAATCAATATTTTGAAGTTATGCATTTTCAAATAATTGTTCTGGCTTCCAAACTATCGTGGAAATTTTAAAATTAAATAATGTTTTTTAACTTAAGTTTGTTTAGTTAGCAACCAGTTCTTAATACATTCGTTAAGCAATGAAATGTTTACATTTTTAAATACGTAAATATTGTAATCAGAAATAAAATAAGGGCGTTTGGATTATTTTGTGAGCATATGGCCTGGCGAATATTAAATGATACAATAAATTATCGGTACCTGGACGAAAGGGATCCAAGTTCGGCTATACAGAAAGAATCGAATGACTTGATGATTGAAGTATTGTTTGTGAACCACAATCTCAACGAACATTCTTAAGGGAATCCCTGCTAGGTTATTAAATGCGTCATAACCTCTTTCAGTGTATGTAATTTGCATTGATTTTTATGACAAAGCTTGTTTTTATAAAATATTAGCATAGACGTAATTTTATTATTATTTGATATAACTTGAATGCAGTTTAACATATTTTAGCGTGTACAACTTTATTTAGAAACTTTGGTGGGGTGAATCAGGAATCAGTTTTGTTTAGATAATCTAGTTTTGGACGGGCACAGTCAGTAACAAACTAAAACATCCGGATTGCACCCCCTCTCTGTGCTCACAACTAAAAAACGACTAAATTTTGTTTTACGCCTTTTTTATTCAATACTAACATTGTCAATAGTTCAGAGCGACTAATAAGCGTATTTTAGCTATTTCTCACCCCACACCGCCAAAAACATGTTTAAAAAGATGTGTCTGCCAAAAATAAAGGGTTCAGCACAGAACCACGATCATATATTATCCACCTCATATACAGAGCCAGCTTCTGTGGCGAGTTTTCGCTAGATTCTGAAGCTCCTGGTGTCTTGTAACCCTTTGGGCCATTGCTTGTGAGTTTGGGCGAGTTTTCGCTACGAGAGCACACGGCTCAATTCTCTTTATGGGCTTTAGAGTGAGGCCTGTGGGCGAATTATCGCTTATCGATCGACCCCATAAAGTCTTCCTACCAACTCCAACAAAGAGGTCTGATGGGCGAACTTTCGCTATTCGACGGGCCTGGTTGGAGTTTAAAACAAATACACACATACACCAACATTTAATTGCACTCACAAACACATGTAATTTCATACATACGCATCCACAAACATATTTACAAGTCTATGTTAAAAACGTCAACTGCCAAATTTTGAACAAAATATGAATTATAAACACCGATCACAAAGTAAATGTTGTTTAATTTAGCCAACCCCACTACCTTACAACTACTCTAGACCTGGCGAACTACGCTAAACGACGTGAAGGAGTCCACCTGTGCATCCGACGACACGAGCCACATCGCCGCCAGAGTTCGAAGTTAAAGCGGTTAAGCAATTTCTTTGAAAAGCAACAAAACTCTTAAGTAAATAACGACGTTGCATAAGCGCACGTCACAGTACATACCAAATTAATATCTTTTGCATTAATGCATTTTCCTTTATGAAATTTGAAGTAGTGTTTTCTGGAAATAGAATACATAAAGTAGACTTTTAGTAAAAATATCATTTTCAGTTTAACCGGAAATCACCTTTGCTTAATAATTGTATAGTAATTTGTCCACCACTGTAATGACGTACAAACATGTAAGAAAACTTTTATTAGTTTAAACGTTTAAACCGAGAATCTTCAATAGCACTTTTTTGTTTGAATCTTTGAATATATAATAAACAAAAGATTGACAAGAGAAAGCTTCCTTGTGTTACACCAATTAAGTCAAAATTAAATGAAAAATTAAATTATGTAAGAATATTCTGAATGTTCCATTTGATGTAAAAAAGATTAGGTGATTTTGGTAATGGAGTTTTTTTTACTAAAAACTCACAGTTGTAGTATGTCTTTTGTTTCAGAAAATCACGACTCCAGTTTCAAAAAGTTAGATATTTGGGTTCTACCAGAATTGTGTTACACCGGCATATTATTCAGAAGATGGAAACACATTTCGTGATTTATTTATTCAAAATATTGAAATCTATTCAAATATCGTATCACTGATAAAAGATAATTTAAATTAGTAAAGTATAATCATTTAAAAACTTACTCAAAGAGTAATGTAAACATCAAGAAACTGTATTATTTATTTATTTTAGCAATTCCAAACAGAAAATTTATCGCGTAGCTTAAATTATACTTTTTTTTGTATATTTAAAGCAGATTTGTAAAACTAAATAGAAACGTTTAATCAGCACGTTCACTTGGACTCTGACCTTTATAATTGTGTGTTAAAGGAGCAGTTTCAATCTTCATAACCCTATATTCTTCATACCCTAAAAACGTTTTAAAATCTGTATAGGGTGGTCCAAATTCAATGGGATTACATGGGTATCTCGCTTAACATTCAAGATACGGAAATGGTTAAATTACCAAAAATGTGCAGTTTTTTGAGACAAAACCGTTTTCGAAAATATTTTTTGACATATTTATAATGTGTTAATGTTGTAATTTGTAAATAACGAAACACTTACTGAAGATTATTTTTAGATATTATAAATACAAAATATTTTATGTGATCATAACTTCTCCACAACTGTGCAAAAACTATGTAACGATATATTTATTAATCCATGCAAAATGTGTGCTAGTTATTTTTGATTTCCTTGTAGAACTGTTTGTTAAACCGCAAAATAATTAAGATCATGTGGTATTTTTGGTAAGCATACTATGTAACTTCATGAACCGGTGTTTGGAAGTAATTCTGAAATGTAGGGACATTCCTAGTCTCCCAACAGATTACACCTATTCACGCTTGCCATAAACGGCTTAATAGTATTACACGGTTCTATTACATGCATGGCAAGGTGCAATGTTGAGCAAGAAAACCTTTCAAGATTATTATAATGCTGCTAATACAGATGTAAATACATAAATTTATAACAATTACTCAAAATTTAAAAACGTTGACAGATTGGGCAAACTGAAAGATATTTTAAAGACAATTATTATAGTAGTAGTAAAATAATACATATACAGGGTGTTTCAGACCATCAGTACCAGCACTTTTATTCGAAAATGCGACGTCTGACAAAGATGGGAAACATGTTCTTATCACAAAAGTGCATATGTAGAATTGACTGACGCTATAGCGATTTTCGTGATTAAACCGGAAGTAACTTTAAAAACCTAAATAAAACCATATAATTTTTATTGCACAATTAGAAAGAAATTTTTTTTAATATTTAATTAAAACACTAGATGTTTGAACACTAAAACTGGTCTAGAAGTAAGTATTAGCTGGTATCTGTTAAATCTTAAATCTGTTACTTAGCTAAAATCAGTCCAGTGACGTATTTTAGTTGTCTTTCTTATCCTTAGGAAAATATATACACTAACACTTGCACAATGCTCTGCTTTTACTCAGATCAATTGGAAAGTTCGAACGGTTTGGTTCTCTTCAGTCTTCGACATAGGTTCTGGTTGTCTAGCAGCTGGAGAATTTCTGCATTTTCGTGTAGTTGAAGCCTGACTGAATGCTTCTTAGCAAATCTTCCGATTTCTTCTTCAACGGTTAAGATGCCCAAGTCTCGATGAAGGTCGACATTTCTGACAAACCAGAGAGCGTTAGGCATTTCATGTAACACCTTATTTTGGACAGTTTGTATCTTACGTATATTTGTAATTTTTGCACACTCCCATAGTTGTATTCCATACAAATATTTAATTAAAAAAACACTTTTTACTTGAAACATTTTTTGATTATCTGTATAGTTTGTATTCCATTGGACCTAAATCAAAACAACATTTAAAACCATATTCGTATGTAACTCAGTTCTCAACACCCCCTTTTTTCTTTAGTTTTGTATTTAATTAAATGAAATTTTAGACATGATATATATAAAAAAACTCGAATATTTAAACAAATGTACACTATTTTTTCACTTCCGGTTTCGCCGAATATGACCATAAGTTTGTTATTTTAAATAGAACACCCTATGAATTTTTACATTTTTGAAAATAGGAAGCAATTTTGAATACAACAGCACTATTTCGGTTACGGTACCAAGTGTCGTATTATAAACATACTAAAACTAAAAAATAGTTTATATGATTTATCATCTTATCCAATAAATAAATGCAAAAATAATTGTAAGAAATCTCGATTTAAACGTGAGATTGCTCTTCACTATAAAAAAATGTCAAAAATGCGTAGGCAAAAGATAAAACTAAACCATTCTTGTTCTTTTGTTCAATTGTTTCAAATTACCGCTGTCCTATCTTCGTAGCCTACTCGAAAATATTACTTTGACCTAATAATTAACAATAAAATCGCGATATCTCGGAAAATATCAATTTTATGTATAAAACAGTATTAATGTTTTCGAAAGAGAATTAAATTTCCCATAAGACGGTGTAAAAAAATAAAGGGGATTGTATTTTTAAAAAATCAGTTATCGATGTTTAAGGTTTCACAAGTTTGACCAAGCGTAAAAAACGCCCTGTATAATATTTTAAAAATGTAGGTGGTGCAAAGTGTTACATAATCGATTGTCAATCTTATCTCTAAGCGAATTTCTTCAGACTTCTCAAAGTTTTTAAATGTTGGAACATTTTTGAAAATACTGTATTTTCATGAAAATGCAATTTTCACGAGAACGGTTGACTTTAGACACATATGACCTAATACATTTTTTGAATTAAATTTAAAGAGGAATCCAAAAATGTAATAATATACAGGGTGTTCCATAAGAAAAAGTATATGCCACTCTTTTTTGGAGCACCCTGTATGTTTGAAAATATTTTTAAAATGTAGCCCTTATTGACTTACATAACCTAACAGCGACAGAAATTGGAAAATATAAACCGTTTCGCCATAAAACTCCGACGCGTCCGTCGTGACTCACACTGTATTCAATATTTATACATAAAATAATGTTAAAGTACATGCAGTTAATTACCTATTAATCACTCTTTAATGGGAACATAATTTAAGCGCACCTATTCAGTTTGTTTTAGCAGTTCGATGCTGAAGAGGTAAACGATACTTAATAATTTGACGGGCAATTAATGAAGTTTTATATTACAGTAAAGGATACCTCTAGTGTCATCAAATTCACTTACAAGTTATTATGTTACCGAGGCAACGAAGTCACGTTCAACGGCAACTTGTGTTGGTCAAACTTTGTGCATACATTCTAAGCAAGAGGACGTTTGCTGTTTTCATAATGATGTACGTTTGGCAAAGTTCGCCGAATAACAACTGCGCATGCGATCAGTACTATTTTCTTACCATTTAGATATTTGATTAATTACATAAAGTGTCAAATGCTTTAATGGATAGGTAACAGAACGCATATGTTTTAACGCTTATATTTATCAATTGTTTATAAATAAGATAAGAAGTAGGTACAGGGTGGGCAAATTTCGATGTTTTTATAGGGAATCTCGGTAACTATAAGACGTATCGAAAAACGAACTTGGCATCCTCGATCTCTTTTTTCGAGAAAAAGTTAATGGTGAAAACTAAAATCGGTTATCGTCTTTTGTTTTCGAGTTATCGCCGATAACTCGATATTTCGACTTTTCGTTTTATGACCATATCTTGCTTTTTTATGATAATAAACAAAACTTCGAAATTCGAGTTGTGACATAAAGTTGCATTTTTTTAAATGGAAGCCATAGCTGTGGCATCACGAGATAGAGGATTTTTCCCCCATTCCAATAATATACAGGGTGTGTATAAATTGGCGGAAGCGCTACACGTGGCGATGTTCTTCGTAAAATTCTAAGTCGAAAATCTTAATACGAAAATGTTGTACCATGCTTCCTATAGCCTCAGGAACCATTTAAAGAAGCAAAAATTTGGCAACAATGCATCCATTGATTTGTGTTTGGACATTTTTTTATCAGCAATTTTTCTTTATGTATTTGTAACATTTCTTCGAACTGAAAGCCTTCATTCAAATCAGTGATTAACATATTTTTAACACCAATTTTTGGAAGGAAAAACACAGTATCTAGGAAAAATAATTCAGCAGCTTTTTCATTAAAAAATATTAAATAATAACGCCTTTTAAAGGACTGAATGTCAAAACTTTGAGGACCTCTTGCAGACAAAGCAAGCATGGTACAACATTTTCGTATTAAGATTTTCGACTTGGAATTTTACGAAGAACATCGCCACGTGTAGCGCTTCCGCCAATTTATACACACCCTGTATATCATGTGGGGGGTATTTATTAATTTTCCTTACATTATAGCAAAAATTAAGTAATTTTTCATAGTTTATTTTGTTTTTGGTAGTAGGCTTATGTCATTAAGAATATAACTGGTAAAACAAACTGTCATTATGGTGTTTTAATGATATTGACAGAAATAATCACGTTTAATTGTTGATTGTTTATATTTTTGTCCCTAAAATCCACGATGGCTTACGAACATTACGAAAAGTATGATATGTTAGAATGTTTTATTCAAAGTAATAATGATTCTGAAGATGCAAGTCAAACATATTTTAATCGTTACCCATAATGAAGAAAAATGTCCCACAATTAATGAGATTTTGTTTTAATCTTCCAAAAATAGATCTATTTGGTTGCCATATCACCCTGAAATTTTAATTTTTATCCCTGGCCCCGCTCGCTAAGCTACTGTACACAAGGAGTCTATAATAGGGTGTTAAACAAACTTCAGTTTACCCAGTATAACGTTATATAGGTTTATTTATGTGATCCAAGTTGCTAACAACAGAAAGTTTAATAACTAAAAAATTAAACAAACAAAATATGTAACAAAAAGATTTAGTTTTCTTTCCAATTATTATACAGGGTGCCCATTTTTCTAACCTGTTGTATGGGTAACTCCGTTAATATTGGAGATACAGAAACGTTTAAATTAGCAAATTTGTGCAGAATTTAAAGGGTAATCTGATGCCATTTTCAAATTTGACCTGTCATCAACTTTTTGAAATATTTTGAAAAAACTGAAAAAGGTCGATTTTTTCAAACTTGAATAATTCCGTAACCATACCAATGAGTTAGAACAAAAATAAAAATTGGCTTTTGTAGATATTTTTACGTAGATTTTAAATATGTTAACGAAATTTTCATAGCACTCTCGATTTCCGAGTTATAGCACAAACTTGCATTTTTTTAAATGGAAGTCATAGTTGGCTGTGGTCTTATTAAAAAGGTTATTTTTTTCTCATTTCAATGATATAAGGTTTGTTATGCTTTACTCTTGTAGTTTTTCTTTAAATAAGCAAAAATCATTTTACATGTTCACAGCCTACTAATAGATGGGAGTTATCCCGTGTTAATGTTCTTTTTTTTCGATGTGACATTTAAGAGTTTTTGTTTTTAAAATTTGCAACTGGCTAATAACTGCTACACTAACAATAAGAGACAACTCTTAAATGTCACATCGAAAAAAAAAAAGAACATCAACATGGGATAACTTCCATTTATTAGTAGGCTGTGAACATGTAAAATGATTTTTGCTTATTTAAAGAAAAACTATAAGAGTAAAGCATAACAAACCTTATATCATTGAAACGAGAAATAAATAACCTTTTTAATCAGACCACAGCCAACTATGACTTCCATTTAAAAAAATACAAGTTTGTGCTATAACTCGGAAATCGAGAGTGCTATGAAAATTTCCTTAACATATTTAAAATCTACGTAAAAACATCAATAAAAGCCAATGTTTATTTTTGTTCTAGCTCATATGGCTACGGAATTATTCAAGTTTGAAAAAATCGACATTTTCCAGTTTTTTCAAAATATTTCAAATTGTTGATGACAGGTCAAATTTGAAAATGGCATCAGATTTCCCTTTAAATTCTGCACAAATTTGCTAGTTTAAACGTTTCTATATCTCTAATATTAACGGAGTTACCCATACAACAGGTTAGAAAAATGGGCACCCTGTATTTAGGAAAGTAGCACACAGAATTATGTAGCTAAGGTAAATGTGGTCTATAATCTTAATACACTTTGTGTTGCATATTTTATTTTAATCATTAGTCTTTCTACCGTTAGGTGTAACTTTGTGTTAATGAATAAATATATGTATACATGTGCATTTTGCATTATCTTTTAATTTTTACTTCTCAATTTTATTTTAAGGAGATAACATTTTTGTGGTAGGGTAAAAATTATCCAATAGTTATGTAGTATCATTACCATTGCTTGCATTTGAAGCAGAAAAAAATCGCAGCAAGATGCATAGTGGCGTTTACATAAGCGTAAAGTATTACCGGAAAGCTATTTATCACGCTTTTGTTGTCTTTTAAGCCGAAATAGCAAAAAAAATCGAAATTCCTTAGCCATCGAAAACATGTATAGAAGAAAAACAGTAATCAAGTCTTGGGAGGGACCTGAAATGCTTTGAACCGGTTTCTTTTCAAACACTTCATGTGCAAATGAAAGGTCTGATTTTAGTACGAAAAAGCGTCGGTGTTCTTTTATGCAGTGAAAAACTGCGACGCATTTGTCACCATTTGCGCGAAAAGCCGTATAAGGTAAGTAGACAAGTAAAACAAAGCAAAAACAAACGATCAAGAGCTCGAATAAAAAAGTCTCGTAATCTACTTAAAATATTTAATACAACAAAAACGTTTGTCGCTTTTAATCATTTAATTTCCTAGAAAATAAGAAACATCTAGTAGTCAACGGTTTTAAAAACACAAAACGATGATCAAGCAAAATAAAATAAAAATAATTACGGTATAATTATGGTATAATAGAGTTTGCTGGGTATCAGAAAAACAGTTTGTTAACAAATAGTCTTTATTTGGTATACTTAAGATATGTATTAATATAATCGCTTAGGGATTTAAACAAAATAAAATGCAATTTAGGAAAATAAAGTTAATGCTTTATAATATAATGCATTTTAAGTGCAACCAACAAACAAGAAATGCAATAAACTGTTTTGATTTAATTTGTATCGTTCATATCATTTGTTTTAATTAAAAAAATCTTCTCATTGTAGTGACTGAATGTATACCGGGTGATTCAGTTTGACTGTCGCACCCCTATAACTTTTTAATTATTGAAAATAAACCCAACAAACCTTATATTTTTGGAAACGGAGACAAATTCTTTATTAAATGTGCATTTGTTATCTCTACGATGACGTATGTCAAATCCGCGATAGGCAACTGTTTTTTTTTTTTTTAAATTACATAGTATACATTTTTTGGTTGATTCGGATAGAGAATTTAATTCTGAATCCGACCATGTATTAAAAAAAGATGCATACAAAAAAAAAATCGAGAAAAATTAGTTCAAAGTTTATTCAAATTATAGCAAACAGCCGATTTAACATAACAAAAAACGATCAAATCTTAAAAATTATTCTGTAGCTATCAATGGAAATGTAATAAAAATTACTTTTTAATAAATAAATAAAAACAGATAATAAACGTTGACATAAAAATATCAGACTTTCTAACACAGTTGTTGTCCTCTACGTGTAACTGCTTTTTTTTTAGAGTCTAATTTTTTATGTTAACGTTTAGGTATTATTTGTTTTTAATAAAAATTATGTTTTATTACATTTCCACTGATAGTTATAGCATAATTTTGAAGATTTGATCGTTTTTTGTTATGTTAAATCGGTTGTTTGCTATAATTTGAATAAACTTTGAACTTATTTTTCTCGATTTTTTTTTTATGTATGCATACTTTTCTAATACATGGTCGGATTCAGAATTAAATTCTCTATCCGAATCAACCAAAAAATGTATACTATGTAATTAAAAAAAAAAAAAACAGTTGCCTATGGCAGATTTGACTACGTCATCGTAGAGATAACAAATGCACATCATTTAATAAAGAATTTGTTGCCGTTTCCAAAAATATCAGGTTTTTTGGGGTTATTTTCAATAATTAAAAAGTTATGGGGGTGCGACAGTCAAACAGAATCACCTGGAATATTAGTAATAACACAAAGTTAATTGATATTTTTTGTCAACTTATTTTGTTCTGTATTCTGCTTCACATTTATTAAAGGATAGTTCCAGCAGTGCATTATGTATTAAACATGTACTAATATATGAACTGGTTTATGCACATACGTTAACTATGGACTAATAAATGTGTTAGTCGCTTTTGGAACGCTTTAACGACGTGCCTGACAGTAAATAATAATTGTGTCTGTTGTACGAAGCAATCCAAAAAATAAGATCTTCTAGTTTTTTAGAAATAGAAAAAAGTGTATCTTCAATAATTGATACATTATTTTAAAACTTGAATATTCCTCTATTTTTCTACATAATCGCCATTTAAGTCGATGCATTTTTGTGTAGGCGCTGTGTCCATGTCATACCAGCTCGTTGCCATGCCGTTGAGGAAGCGTTGGACCGGTTCTTTCACCTCATCACCGTCACTGAAGCGCGTTCAGCCCAAATGTTTTTTCAACTAAGGAAAAAAGCGGTAGCCACTGGGTGCTAAGTTGTCCTTCTCGTCTGCATAGCGCCGAAAAAATCCGTGGGAAGAATCAACGCATTGCCGTTTGTGGTCTTCTGTAAGCATTCGCGGGACCCATCTTCTGCACACCTTCCGAAATCTCAACTTTTCAGTCAAAGTCCTATGAATAGTGCTTCGAAAAACCTAAGGAACCAAAATGCAGAGATTATCGAGAGTGATCCTCCGATCTGTAAACATGATTTGTTCAACCTTTGCAACTGTCGTCGGGAATTGACAGTCTTCCGCTTCTTTCTTCGTCGTGAATTTCAATGCGACCAGCTGTAAACTGCCTACACCACTTGCGGAGGTTTGACATCCATGCACGACTCTTAATTGGCGATGCATTTCGATTAGTTTAAGGCCATTTGCTTTCAAAGACTAGGCGAAATTTTTACCTGGTAGTAGAGGCAAGCGGGAGCTTCATTACGAACGGCTGCCGAGCCAAAACAGAAAAAAAAACGCAGGCTAAACGATGGTTTGCTTGAGAGTGGGGGGAACAACAAACACCGCAGTGTGGCTAACAGCGGCGCGAAAAGTTTCCCAGCGCTCTAGAGACTTTATTTTGGAAATTACCCTCGTATTTTTTGAAATTTAGGCATCGCAAGTGTAATTTTTTTTTCTACAACCACTTCTGTAAGTAAATGACTCTTACTGTACAGCCTGCATGTAGGGTAAGTGGGTCCTTACGCACAATAAGCAAAATGCACAGTTTTTTTTAGAAATGATCATAGTAGACTCATGTCAAACACTTCCTGCATGCATTGTAAGTGAGTCCTTAGACACGGTAAGCAAGACTTGCGTCAAAATTGAAAAGTCAACATAATTACAAGAGTATATTAGCCAAAAAGCAGTTAAAATCGTATGTATTATGTGATCGTAGAAAAAGTTTGCTAAATAACACGAGTTGTAAAGCAATTACGCACAGTCGTCGCTACGCGCAACTTTTCCACTCGTACGTAATATGCTTCTCAAGCAGTACTAAAACAACTATGGGCGATGCTTAGCTACCAAATATGTTGTAAACAGCGCATACGTGTGATAATCCAGCTATAGTTCTTGCGTTCGTTCATGTACTGTTTTAACTGTCAACAAACTAGTTCATGCATGTATCCACGAATTGCTGGAACTACCGACTAACCGTCCGATGAAATATCAGAGACTGTGCTGGTACGCGATATCGATACTGCGTAAAAACTAATCGTTCATCGGATCGGATCGTACATACCTTTGCTGGGACAATCCTTTACTTTCAGCATCTTTGCAATCATATTTTATATTGTTTATAACCTTCAATAAACTATTTGCGTTTGTCTTTTAAGTGCATGTGATGAAAATTACTTGTCGTATTTGGTTGATTTTTTTACTAATTTTTAATACTACTGAATTACCTGTATAGGGTGGACAAAATTTGCATGGTTTATGGGGTATCTCGGTTACCATAATATTAGCGAAAATCTGAAATCAGTCTCTTGTTTTTTTTTTTGAGATGAACGTGCCTGTGTTTTCAGATTTTTATATCACTTTACATTTTCCAATGAAATTTCATTGTTTTAAAAAATTCACTGCAAGTTCTTTGTTTATAAAAATAAAAATAAATGTTATATAGAATTTACATAAATATTCATAATTTAATGTATGTAAATATACTTTTCAAAGTATCATCTGTAATAATATTTTTACTAGAATAGTAATGGATTTATTTTACTACAAAATCATTATTTGATTACATCGACATAGATCAACATGAAAATTAGACACGATGATCCTCATCAATAAACTTAATGTACATGGACATAATTCGTATACGTTTAACGTGTTGACGAAGGTTTATAGGGCAACTTGAAAGTACATTATGATTAACTTGCTTAACAATAGATTAAATTATAATTTATTCATAAGGATGGTGCTGGACCTTGGCTCACCTTGTACCTAAGGTACTTTAAGTTTATAGCTAGTTTTACAGGGTGATTATAAAATATGACCTATAAATGTGACAGAGAGCAATTTAATTAGGAAAGTTTATGAACCGACCGAAAGCGTTATTCTCGAGCTATTTCTAACAAAAGAGCTGGAATTTATGTGCTCAAAGAAAAAGTTTCAGTTTGACATAAATAGAATAAAAGTAGTTTTCGTATAACTGGAACTTGTACCCGCAGAAACGGAGAAACATATAACATATGTTAACGGTAACTATTTCAAACAGATACTTTCGCGATACGGACTTGAATGTTCAATATTACGAGTGTAAAAGAATTTTGGAAGCTGCAGTGAAAGAAGTTATTTAACGGATAATATAAAGCGTATTACTAATTCAACCATAGTTTGATATTAAAAGGTTGTAGACGGAATATATACGTCAAATTCAGTTATAAAAATACAGGGTGTTGCATAACCAAACGGCCAAACTTAAGGAGCACGAAATTGAGTTAATTTAAGCAAAAAATGTTTAAATATTTAATATTAAAAGGTATATGCTGACCTATGGAATTTAAAATTGCGTCAAAAGCTGCTTTTAAATATACAACTTGCTATTAAAAATATATTAAAATTTTAAAATCTCTGTACTTCTAAACCATGTTTGGGTAGAAAAAAGTTTATTTATTAAGCAATATACAGTTAATATACAATTTTTAGTCTTCAATGACGTTCTGATATTTAAAATACCAAACTTTTCTATTTTTAATGTTGTAATATCCCCAGCGCCTCCACCACGTTTGTTAAAATGTGCCTGTAATTTTAATTATTTCGGTAAGTACGTAAGTATAATGGGTAGTTCACACAGTGACATTTGATGTCGCGACATCAAATGTCACCGTGTGCACAGCCTGATGTCGCGAGCCACGATGTCACGACGCTAGTGCCTCGATGTCGCGACATCGATATTGACAGTTCGGCATTTGACGTAAGCCTACTATAGTTTATATTTTGACAGCGAATATTTATCATAATAGACAGGTAATATATACTTGTTTGCAGGGCCGGATTAAGGGGTGTGCACCGCACACGGCCCCGCGCCTAGACCGGCTCTGCGCTGGTCGTTTAAGGTTTGCGGGGCCGTGTGCAAAAATAAATAGCAGGTTTCTCGCCCTCATTCAAGAAATGAATTCTTAGTGGGCGGGATCTGTACACATGCACACGGCAGGCCGGCCCCGCGCTAGGATCCCGCTGAGGGCGAAGATCTTTTTTTTTTTTAGGTCACCAGCCTGTTTTTTCACTTTTTTAGTAACATTTTACTTTAACTCTGTCCTTTTCAAAATATCCCGTCCCGTATTTATTTTCGCACACGACCCCGCAAACACTAGAACCGGCTCTGCTTGTTTGCAATTGTATTATTCTGATTATTCATTGTCTTCAGTAGACCTGCTCACCTTTTTGGAGCATTATCAACAATATTCTTGTTTATGGGACAAATCTCTTACCGAATATAGCGACTTCAGAATACTTAGCTGCTTAACAATACTCGTTGCTGCAGTTACAAGAGCAGCCATTTTTATTTTGATGTCTTGACTTTCAATTTGGGTAGTTTAATGTTGATTGTTGATGTTGAGTAGAATTGATTGGCGTTGTTGTGTTGTCACCCAATAAACTTTAAAATGAATTACACCCGTCAATTCTACCCAATACGAACATAAACAAACTATGGTATGATCCAAAATGAATAGTTTTATTTTAAAATATTTAATGGTTTATGTTCCCTCATTCAATTTTTTAACCCATATCTGTAGGTTTTACGGGAAAGATTAATTTAAAAAAAAAATAAGTCAAGCTTTGAAAGACATTTTTCAAACTGCACCACTCAAGCCTCCACAAAGTACTGATAAAAAAACCAACAGGGGACGCACTTTTCAGTCCTTTGTGAATGAAGGTGGGAGATGTTTGATGTCGCGACATCAAATGTCACCGTGTGAACTACCCATATAGGAACTTTAGGTCAATTTTACTCGACATAAACATTAACAAACCCTGGTAACCACTAGAACAAATCGTTTTATTTTATAATAAAAATGGTTCCTGTTCACATATTTATTTTTTTCTCAAAAACTCTTGGTTTTGCGGAAAAAAATAAAAAAAATAAAAAATGTTTTTACATAAATCAAGCATTCAAATAAAAAATTTTAAATCGCAAAATTTTAAGGCTTCAAAATGTTCTGATAAAAAGACCAACAGGGGTCGTACTTTTCAGCCGCTCCTCTGCAGGGGGTGTAATTTCTAAAGGAGACATCTAAGGGAAAAAAATACCTAAAAACCTCCTTAATTTTGGATAAGGAATTGCCTCCCGATTTTTTCGCATTATTTAATAAACACCCTGTATATTTTCCGTGTTTTTTTATATTTTTATTTTAAAGATTAAGGGTATACCTTTTTTACAAACATAATAAGTAAGTACAAACATTTAAATTAAAATTGAATTCAAGCAACTTAACTTCATATAGTAGTAGAAAATACTAAAAATTAACAAACAATATAATGTAAATATAATTATACTTATACATGATTTTAAAATAAAAGATTGGAGTATTTTAAGACATAACAAAGTCCTCACCAAATAAAAACTTTTATCAACATTTATCTACAAATCAAAACTGTAAAAGATACAGTTTTCAGTTAGTCATGTGCCATTAAACAAAAAATGTGCAGTTTGTTATTATAATGTCATGACCCCGAAGGTCTCCTGGCCTAAATTTTATAGACTTCTTTCAATAGAAATACTGAAATGTTTTTGTTTAACTGTTTCAAATTAATGCTTCGGCAACAATTGGGTAATGCGTCTCAAACGACTTTAAGTTAGCAAGGTTTATTTTGAAGATGCGCAATTTTATAAGACCTAATGCAAAATTAAATGTAAACCATATTTTGTTTAATAAGACAATTAGTCGGAAGTTTAGAACATGTACACTCTAAAAGTGTAGGTCAGTAAAAATATGTTTTTTGGAACTTTTTTAAAATTTTAGTGAGTATTATAATAATAAAGTCCAGCCTGACTCTGTCTCTCTCACTGTGACTCTGTCTGTGACTCTATCTGTAACGCATGAATGTAGTAACGCAGTAAACTACTACGGGTTCATTTGACCGACTGAGTTGTGTCTAATGAACCGTAAATTTTTACTCACCGGTAACATAACAGTGTCTAACTTGCAGCTCACGGTATTATAAAAAGTAATAGTTTAAATTTAAGATATACAATATTCCCGTCCTAGGACGGGTTACGTGCTAGTTATAATATATCCTACAATCTGTATGTTTCAAAGGTGAGCTTTTTACCTAAAAAGGTTTTAAGACTTAAGTACACACCCACGAATTTTTAAGAATTATCAAAACCCTATGTCAATAAAAACATTCCCACGTGCAAAGTATAACTTTGAAATAAAACAGAACAACACACAACATGTGGCTGCTAATTAGGGCAAAGTAATAATTTAAGTGAATTATTTTTACTAAACACAACTCAATTTGCATATACAACAGCTCGTAAATTACTCATTCAAATAATATTAACGAAACTGGAAATTACCGCACGAGCGTAACATATTAAGTATCGTTTTCCGCCATATATTATGTCCGTCCATAATATGCACGCTTCAACTGACCTGCATCAAATTTTGTAGAGCATGAAACGTATGTATATATACATATATTGTTTCTTATGCGAGTAGCGAGCGGAACCCGGAACACAAAATTACACAGTGCTAACCCTGACGGCTACCACATTCTTCCCGTGAGAGACCCTCTAACTTTAATTTGTTCACAGCAATGATAAACTGGTTATGTAGTCTGATGCCTTTGTTCAACGCTGTTAAAAGTATATAGGTATTAATTATACTGGGAGGCTGATATTAATTTTTCTCTTGATTAAAAAAAAAAGGTTGTAAAGGGCTGGAGCTTTAACAGCGACTCATAGAGAAAAGAAATATAAAAATTTTTAGTATTCATTCGTACAACAGCTTTATATGCATGAGGAATTGAAATTTCCAATAAAAACATAGATAAAAAATTGGAAGTATGGAAGACAAACTATGAAGTATATATCTAATGACTAAAAAAAAATGAAAAAAAAACGATTTGATAAGCCATGAGGGTACATGATCAACGAAAACTAACAACCATTGGTTATACGAATCATAAAATGCGAAGAATGTAGACTACTAAACATATTACCTATATATAAACAAATTTTGGCGTCTGTTGTTAAAGGACAAATATTACAGTTTATAGATGACAACAAAATACTATGAGATGCTCAATCCGGCTTTAGAGCCAAACATTCATGTGAAACATCATTAAATGTTGTGCTAGCTGATTGGAAGCAACAGATTGAAAACAACAAACACATTGTGGGGGTATTTTTAGACTTCAAAAGAGCATTTGAAACTATAGATAGAAATAGGCTGATTAAAAAACTGGAACAATATGGCATACGAGGAATCGAAAAAAGATGGTTTGAAAGTTATCTAACAACTCGCTATCAAAAAACTAAATTTAACAATATAGAATCAGAAAAAATTATCAGCACACTAGGTGTACCACAAGGTTCAGTTTTGGGTCCTTTACTTTTTGTGCTGTACTTAAATGATTTGGAACACAATATAAAAAACTGTAGTGTAAAATCTCTTTGCAGATGATACTTTAATCACAGCTTCTGAAAGCAACCTAGAGTCGGCTACTAATAAGATAAATGATTATTTATTGTGGGGTCACCTTAAAAATTAAGTTTATGCTAAGAGGTCGGAGAATATCGAAAATTTAAAAGATCGTATTAGAGAAATTACACCTGAAATGGTTGGGAATGTTATAAACGGGTTTAAAAACCGAATTTATCATTGCCAAGCTGTAAATGGTTCACAGTTAGAACACTTATTGTAGATTTCGTCAAAAAATTTTAGTTCTTATGATGTTTTTGTTAAAAATAAATACTAATCAATTAAAATAACTTTTGCGTTAAGTTGCTTAAGTAAGGGTACTAAAGTTTTGCATCATTGAAAAGAGAAAAAATTCTCTATCAAATGAGGGGTACCTTGCCATTTACAATAATTTAATTGTTTTTCATTGCGCTTTTGTTATTCGAAATAAAAATATCTAAATTTTGTCTTATGGTGGAAAACAAAGTACCAAATAACTTTTATTCAAAACATTTTTCCCTAAAGTCGATTTTTATTGAGATATATCTATAGCATATTCCATTAATTTTGGACACACTGCATAACATTTTTTGCTTAAATTGACTCAAGGAACTTGCTCTTTTGGTCATGCAACACCCTGTATAGAGACCGATAGAGACTTAAGATAAATTTTCATTTTAAAAGTGGTTTATAGATATTTACGTAACAAGACCAAAAAGTGGTACTTTACTGGACGAGTAGGCAGTTTTGGACGAGTCTCAAGCGAGTCCTGGAAGTATACGAGTCCAGTAAAGACACTTTACGGGTTTGTTGCGTACAATATTTTTTCTGCGTCCGCCACTGACACCAAAATCGTCACAATCCATAATTAAACAATAAATTAACAAACTACAGGTGAAAACTCGCTTGGTGGTATAAGAACGCTTGTTTGACAGAGGAAATCAACAAAACAACTCATCACTATGACAACCAGCTACTTTCTGGCCTAGGCCAGTAAAGATATATTTTCCAGCCTTAAAAATTGATCGGAAACAACTGATTTTCTGGATTGATGCAGAAATAAATTGAAAAGAATGAATGAAAATTACTTATTTCACTGTTATTAACATTATATTGAAGAACTTTTTTTTTATTTTATAGTATTTTAATATTTTACAACTAACTACAAATATGTATATGTTTTGTCGCAAATCATGATGGTCAACTTTTGACCAATACACCCAATATAAGTGTGCAGCTAGTTTAGTATGCGTATTGATTTCTAAGACTGATAATGAAAATGTAATCGTAGCTTTCGCATATTTTTTGAAGAACATCAATAAACAATTTAACTTTTGCTGATAATATAGAAGTTTTCAAATGAGCAACAGAACTAGTTCTAAGTAAAGTTGTAAATACGTCGAGATAACGAACGCGAGCGCCTGAAAACTTAAACGAAGTAAACACAATGTAAAAATATAGTACCTACTCTCGACTAGGCCAAGTGCGGAAAGTTTAAGGCTACGTATGCTCTTATATAACATAAAACGGAATCGTATGCAATTTTCTGGGACGTATTTAAACAGCTATTCAAACAGTTACAAAGCTTTAGTGTTGCGGAATTTACCAAAATATTTAATGTTGATTTAATTTAATTTACTTATTTACAAAAAAGGGTTTATTTTTATAAGATGCTAAAATATAAAAGTCAAGATTTGTTAGGAAATGACAGTGGTACAAAAAGACAGGTTTATCTGATAATGTTTACTTGTTTTTCATAAGCAAGTCGTTTATCAATCATATATGTTAATAATCAGTGTTTCCCAAACTCTTGTCATATTTACCCCCATTTTTTACCGCGCTAGTTTTTTTATGTCACTTACAGGTTTGTTCCAACATGATCCGATGAACGATCAGTGTATACGCAGTATCTATATAGCGTACCAGCACAGTCACAGATAGTATACATCGGACGGTTAGTCGGCTGTTCTAGCAGTTAATGAAACTGATCCGATCAGTTTCATTAACGAAAAGATTTTTCGCCAGAGAAAAAAAAATTGTTCAAATTCGTGTTCCAAAACTAATAAGCGAGTAAAACTCGTATATGGAAAGTGTTGATTTACTCGACAAGCAAATATCGTTATACGGAATAAGGGTAAGATCAAAAAAGTGGTGGTGGTCAGTATTACAAAAATGTTGATGTAGCTGTGGTAAATACTTGGAGACTCTATCAACTCGTCTACCCAGAGGAAAACGTTTCTTCATTGGACGTTAGAAGAAAAATTACTTTAGCTTATTTATCAAAAGGTTCAACATCTCGTGAAAGGACAGGTCCAAAAAACTCAAAAATACTAGAAAAAGGGTCAGCTAGAGTGTAAGATTCGATCTCCTGACAACCATCTAAAAATACCCATAAAAACCCAAAGCCGATGTGCAGCGTGCGGAAAAAAAAACAACAAGGATTTGCAGTAGATGTGATGTACCTTTACATGACAATTGTTTTGTCCCATTTCATACTAAATAATTAATAAAATTTTGTGTATTTTACTTAACTTGTTTCTGTTATATTAAAAAATTATATATTACACAATGCGCCATTGTCCCAAAAATAGGATGCGCCATAAATTAGCAAATGTATACAGTAATACGGGGTGTCCACATGGAGCGTATTTTTTTTATCTCTGGTTTATTATTTAAAACAGAAAAAAACATTAACAACAAAATTTGTAAATCGTCATGAGTTACATACCCTAAAGTTATATTCAGCTATTAAGGGTTTTCTTTCCGCGGACCAATATTTAATTTTTTTACTTTAAATACAAACATCATTCGTTGCAATTAATTTTGGTTTATCTGTCGAAACCTTTTTCTTACAAAAGCAGTAAAGTTTCTTTTGATTCATTGGTTTTATGTGTGTAGGTCAATTTATAAAATAATATAATAAATGAAGCGCTCAAATAAATCAAGGAAGTATCTTACTGTTTACACTTTGCAATACAAAGCATAAAACATTTATTTTAGCATCTTCATCTATACTTTATGCGATACATTACAGTTAAATAGAATAGTCTCATAAAATGCTAATAAACGATGCTTGCCTCGTACAATAAAAAAACTTTGAATTGCAAATATATCAAACTAGTATATTTTTAATGCTTCACAATAAAACTTCAGATTTATAGCACATTTAAACATGCAAAATATGATTTTTTTAGTAATATTGATAAAGGTTTTTTGCTACAGGTTCAATTTATGCTATTAATTTTTTAGTTGGTACTTGAGTTTTTATGTAAAAATTACATCAAATATATTATAGCAATTTTAGATGTATTACACCATAAAATCCCGAGTATAGTACGCCAAATTTTGACTCATTTTTGCCCTCTTAAACTTAGGTGCGTTTTATACGCGAGTACTAAAAAATACGTCATTTTTGATATTGAACTTAACCCTTTCGGTAAGGATTTTATTTTTTTAAATTAAAAAAACGTTATTAGCAGTTTTGCAATATACCTATATATATACATATATCACATAACTATGCTTTAACTTCATTTTTAAATTTTTTCCTCCAGCTATTTAAAAAAAAAAAATGCCTGGAACGTATTTATTCCGCTAGATTTATCGTAGGACACCTATGTCCCAATAGTATAAAACATAAAAACATTTATTGAATACAAAGATGTATTTACATCCTATGACTCATAGGATTTGTAAAAATTAGAGATCACCGGTTCGTTCCGATTTTTGTTCCAGTTCCGGTTTGCTTCGGGTCTCTGGTTTTGAGCCTAAATATCAAAATAAATACATTAAAGCTTATTTTATTAAAAAGAGGAAATAAAAAGCTTTTTCATAAGGTCATAGCCAACTATGGTTTCCATTTAAAAATATACAAGTTTGTAGTTTATCTAATAATTTAAACTATATTAAAACAAATGAATGTTTTCATGTTACAATGCGTAAAAAACTGTAAATTTTTTTTTTCAAAAATATTTTTGTAGTTCCCATCAAGTATAACCGAGTTATTAACGATTTAAAAAAGCCCATTTTGATTTTTGTTTATAATCTAGCTTGCCATGGGACATTTTTAAAACATTAAAGCTTTACTGAATGGATCTCAGAAAGGGGAACATCTTTGTAGCTCTTACCGTTTACGAGATGGTAGCCCTTCTATGTTGACCTGCATATCAACAGATATATTACATCAAAAAGAATTTTTAATTTTTGTAATAGATATGTTTATTTTTAGAAATTCGTGAGTTGTAGTCAGTCAAACCGTTATGCTTAATGTATGATCCCCGCTATAAGTATGAAAGAAATGTAGTTTTGCTTTTGTTTTGATTATTAATGTAAGACCTCATTCATTTTGCTCTCTTCGGCCAAAAATAGACTGAAATAAATACTCGCGGTTTCAGGATCAGATAAAACAATAGTAAATAGACAAATGGGGTACTTTAACAAATCCCACTGGTACCAACCACGGCATGTAACTGTAAACAAACGTGCTGTCATGTAACAACACTCAATTGATTTCCGTTGTGGTGGGCATGCTCTAACAGGACACTAGATCCAATATCAATCAAATCTCTAATCCCAACATCGTTGACAACCGGAAACACAACCCCAGTCACGTGCATTCGACTGTATCGGGCAATTGATTATATGTGTGTAGTTGTATAGGCGTGTCGTATTAATAATTCTAGACTTTTAGAAAATTTTGTCAGCAAAACTAAGTCACGTACGTCTCGGAAATCTTTATCGCGCTATTATTTGATGCTTCGCTCGTAGAGTAATGCGTTACAGAAAATAGAATTCGCTATTAAAATCTTAAGTACGCGTAATAAAAAGCTTTTAAAATGTTATTGGTCGCTATAATTTATAAAATAAAGTTTAATATAAGACATGCAATGAAATTGTTCTATCAACACGTTGAATGTCGATAAAATTCTGCTGTGGGACAATTCTATAGATTCTAATGAAACAAAAAACCATAAATTTAACCTTGTTTTTAATTGATATAATACAGAGGTGGGAAACTTTTTCGCGTTGGAAAGCCGCATTAACTTAGCTGCAAATACCAGTGATTTATATAATTTTTGATATTCTATAAGTAAAGAGCCCTATTTTTTTTTAAATACTGTGGGTGGCTCATTTTACCTCAGTTAAGGTCTAAATTTGCAAAGGAGAATCAAATATGCACTTCATTATCAGGTGGCTCTATCCATGGGATGTCATGAGCCACCCTCTTAATTTAACAAAATCAATGTTCTTATGAAAATTGGAGTTCTAAGCTTTTGTCAAACTATAGGGCATGCAGTTTGTATCCATTTCTCCAATTTTCAAACTCAGAACCTTTCAAGTTTTATAATCACATAAAAATTCAGACCTAAACACTCAACAACAGATTAGGTACACCGTATTACCGATATAATAGAAAAAGCGCTTGAAGAAAAGAATGTCTGTTCAGCCCTATTTCTTGATGTCGCACAAGCCTTCGACAAAGTGTGGCATGAAGGATTAATCTGCAAACTTAACAAAATATTGCCCCACCAATATGTACCTAAAAATTTAAACTTCCTACATTTCTAATAGACTTTTTAGAGTAAAACAAGGGGAAGCCTATTCGGAATTGAAAGAAATACAAGCAGGAGTGCAACAGTGGAGAGTCGTTGGACCTGTCTTGTATCTACTCTACACCAGTAATATATCAAAACTGAATCAAGTGAAATTAGCTACATTCGCGGACGATACAGCATTGCTAGCAACAGGTGAAACAGATACAATTTCCACCCAAAAACTACAAACAGCTAGTGATACCATACACGAATTGACCAATAGGTGGAAAATTAAACTAAATGAATCGAAATAAGTTCATATCAACTTTACAAATAAAAGATTGAGAAACTCTCCAGTAATAACAATCAATGAAACCATTGTCCCACACGCAAACACTGCAAAGTATCTTGGTATGACTCTGGATGTTAAATTAAGGTGGAAAGAACATATTAAGAAAAAAGAAAAGGAGGCTTATTAGTAAATATTCAAAACTGTCATTATAAAATTTTGATTTACAAACCAATTATTAGACCCACATGGTTGTATGGAATACAACTATGGGAGTGTGCAAAAATTACAAATATACGAAAGATACAAACTGTCCAAAATAAGGTGTTACATGAAATGCCCAACGCTCCCTGGTTTGTCAGAAATGCCGACCTTCATCGAGACTTGGGCATCTTAACCGTTGAAGAAGATATCAAAATATTTGCTAAGAAGCATTCAGTCGGGCTTTAACTACACGAAAATGCAGAAATTCTCCAGCTGCTAGACAACCAGAACCTATGTCGAAGACTGAAGAGAACCAAACCGTTTGAACTTTCCAAAGCAAAAGTTTATTATGTAGGGACAGAGAGGAATTTCTGCCAATTAGCCAGTACATTTTTTTATATTTGATACCTATTTCTTCCCTTTTTTTCCACATAAGTCTTCCAGGGTAGGTTAGCGTCCAATGTAATAGGTACCTAAGTATTTTGCTGTGTTGGAGTATGAAATTTGTTTATTATTTAAGTTGATTGGTACATATTCAATTCTCTTGTTGGTGAAATTGACATGTACTGACTTGGTTTCATTTAACTTTATACGCCATGTTTTTTTTCTCTCCAGTTGTTGATCTGATTGGCAGCTGCTTGTAATTTCTTGGATGATTCAATTTTTTTCCCTACTGGTAAAATAGCCGTGTCGTCGGCAAAACTTGCTATAGTATTGTTTTCTAACTTTAGAATATCACAAGTATACAATAGGTATAGGACCGGTCCTAGTACGCTTTCTTATGGAACTCCTGCTTTAATTTCTTTAAGTTCTGAATAAGATTCTTCTTGCTTTATTCTGAAGTGTCTCTCTGAGGAGCGATTTTAGTTCATAATTTAAACCATCATGCCACACTTTGTCGAAAGCCTGCACTACGTCTAGAAAAACATGACATTCGGAATTCTATAATACTTGGTCAATAGTTGAATGTTTATTTCTAAATCCAAATTGATGAAAGGGAATTAATTATTTTTCTTCTAGTGTCACCATATGAACTAGACTTAAGAAACACCCAGTGTAGGTATTATTATAAAATTTAAACCGGTCATCAATCACTTTGACACTAGTGTCGAATATAATTTAAAAGAAATTCGTTCATTGCTAAGTTGTAAAATATGAATACTATTCTAGAGTCTTCATGTTGTAAATATTTTTTTAAAAACGTAAGTAAAACAAAAGCGATTGATTTTAGAAACAAAAAATCTTTTATTTTAGCAAATGAACTTCATTTTTTATTTAGAATTATGTAGTATACCTACTGGGTTTTCTATTTTAAAAAAAACAAAGTAACATATTAATGCGCCAAACAAAACAGTACAGTTGAAAATAAATGACCAGAGACAACGTTTATGAACATTTGTATTAATTTTATTCTTCAGGCTTTCGCGGCTATCGTCCATGTTACAATCTTCGTTCCCGGGTTTGGAACCGCGTCTTCTTGATTTGTGTGACGTTTCGACCATTCTATGTTGGTCTTTATCAAACGACTGAATTGGTGGGTTTGTTGCAGGGTTTATATATCCGGCTGTGGAGGGTGGTGTTCCGCCTGACGAGTTCGTTTCGCCTCAGCGATTTCTTGATGACCGGTTTCCAAATGCTTGGTAGTTGCAGGCCTGTGTCTCTGTTAAAGTTGTTGGGGTTCTTGGCAATTTCCATAGATTCCCTAAATAGTCTCGGCCAGAAGTGGTTGGCGCGGGCCAGTAATTTTGTGTCGTCGAAAAGTATGGTATGCCCCATGTCCTGGGCATGTTCTGCTACGGCCGATTTTGTTTGCCCTTCATGTTCTTTAAGGCGCGTTTGTATGCTTCTGCCAGTCTGTCCTATATACACTTTTCCACAGGAGCAGGGTATGCTATATATGCCCGGGTGATTCAATCCTGAGCCAGGCGTTCTTCTTAGTTTACTGGAGAGCGTCACTGGAGCGTTGAAGACTGTATTGATGTTGTGTTTTTGGAGTATTTTCGATATTCTGTTGGTTACTCCTCCGATGTAGGGTAGATAAGTTGTAGCGATGTAGTCCTTCTTCGTTTTTTCCTTCGGCGTGGCACTTTTCTGTATGGCTCGAAGTATATGTCTTTGTTGATAACCGTTTTCCTGCAGAGCTCTTGTAAGCATGTTTTAATTCTTCTTGGATGGTCTCTGGGGTACATATTTCTTTGGCTCTGTGGATTAACGTGTTGATCACTGATTGTTTTTGGGCCGGGTGGTGTGATGCTGCGTTTAGATACCGATTGGTGTGGGTTGATTTGCGGTATACACTGTGGCCTAGTCTTCCGTTGGCTTCTCTTTTCACCAGTACGTCCAGGAAAGGTAAAGCTCCATTCTGCTCTTCCTCCATCGTGAATTTGATGTCCTTGTGCAAGTTGTTCAGATGTACTAAGAAGTTCTGGAGTGATTCTCTGTCGTGTTCCCAAATGACGAAGTTGTCATCTACATATCGAAACCAGGTTTAGGCTTTAATCTACTGGAATGTATAGCTTGCTCTTCGAAGGCTTCCATATACAGGTTGGCCCCAACAACTTTAACAGAGAC
The DNA here is from genome assembly GCA_947652605.1 of Elmis aenea. Taxonomy (NCBI): domain Eukaryota; kingdom Metazoa; phylum Arthropoda; class Insecta; order Coleoptera; family Elmidae; genus Elmis; species Elmis aenea. Next base: position 11,063,105 of record OX393580.1, read on the forward strand.
ACAGGCCTGCAACTACCAAGCATTTGGAAACCGGTCATCAAGAAATTGCTGAGGCGAAACGAACTCGTCAGGCGGAACACCACCCTCCACAGCCGGATATATAAACCCTGCAACAAACCCACCAATTCAGTCGTTTGATAAAGACCAACATAGAATGGTCGAAACGTCACACAAATCAAGAAGACGCGGTTCCAAACCCGGGAACGAAGATTGTAACATTTGTATTAATAACAGAGCTATAGAATATTTTATCTTGGTTAGGCACCCTGTATAAACACTAAAAACCATTGTTGTCCTATTTTATATTGCTTATTTTCCCATTTTATAGTGTTTTTATGTTTATTGTTTTATAATAATAATAATAGTAAATAATAAATACCATCACAAGTGATTTTAATTTTAGAGCATTTAATAGTATTAAACTTTAACGGTTTGTTTTCTATTTCGTATGCATAAGGTTAATTTGATACAAACCGTAATTTCAAAAGTAACGATTATTGCTCGAATAAGGTTTTTATTGTTGTATAATACTTTAAAGTAATTTAATCTGCTGCCGTAAACAAAAACAGCTTTATTAGCTATAAACATTTGTGAAATTACTTAATACTTGAAATATTTGCCATTAAATGTCTAATCTGTAGTGCCAGCCACGTTCTGTCGTAAAATGGTATCACAATGGACAGTAAATTTTTATGGATATTTTACCTTTAGGTTACTATTACTAAATTTTGCTAAATTGTCCAATTACTTTATTGAGTTGACACATACATATATATGTTTATATCCTGAGGTATATATCCGGATTTTGTTTTTGGATATAGTGGTTATTTAACTTGTTTTTACCAAGTTTATGTGTCTGGAGAATCCCTTAAAATACACAATTCAATTTCTGCTGCCAGTGATTGTGATAATCATAATAACGTCTGAAGTTGAGACCTGTTACTTTATCTATTGCCACCAACGGTAATAGAAAACTATTATAGTCGAGTTCGTGTTCTCAGGAATGTACGATAACCTATTCTCCTAGGTAACAGCTACTCTATGAGAAATAAATGGACTTACTAAATGAAGTATGTTGTATTTGCTAAAATAAAAACGATTATAACGACTTTTCTAAGGCATGTAATGAAATTAACGTTACTACGTATTATATTTACCTTGGTTTCCGTATTTTTGTTGCAAGATTTAGTAAATCAAAGATTAAAGTGTTAGAATAGTTTTGCAAACTAGGTTAGCGTTCCCCAAAGTGGGTTCTGTGGAACCCTGAGCTTTCACGGAAAATTTCAGGGGTTCTGCGTGTTTATTGGTGTTACTGTGCTTGTTTTTATATATAGTTTTTTGTATATACTTATACAGGGTGTGTAAAAATTGGCGGAAGCGCTACACGTGGCGATGTTCTTCGTAAAATTCTAAGTAGAAAATCTTAATACGAAAATGTTGTACCATGCTTGCTGTGTCTGCAAGAGGTCCTCAAAGTTTTGACATTTAGTCCTTTAATAAGCGTTATTATTTAATACTTGCAAATGGAAAAGCTGCAATTTGGAATAAAAATAAATTTCGAATAGTATTTTTTCCTAGATATTGTGTTCTTCCTTTCAAAAATTGGTGTTGAAAATATGTAAATCACTGATTTGAATGAAAATAATACATATGGCAACATTGTCATTAGCTGTCATCTCTGTTTTTCTCGTAATTATTTCTAGTTTGTGTTTTACGATACCCAAAAGTTTGCAGCTATGTTTACGAACTGAAGGCTTTCAGTTCAAACAAAAATTGTAAGTACCTACCTAAGTAAATATTGCTGATAAAAAAATGTCCAAACTCAAATCAATGTATGCAATTTTGCCAATTTTTTTTTTCTTTAAATGGTTCCTGAGACCATAGGGAGAATGGTACAACATTTTTGTATTAAGATTTTCGACTTAGAATTTTACGAAAAACATCGTCACGTGTAGCGCTTCCGCCAATTTATACACACCCTGTATATACTTCTTTGAATGCCACTTTTTCTTATCACAACCTGTAACATTATGTTGAACAATATCGTAGACATTGGGTCACCTTGTCTCAACCCCCGTTCCACTCTAAAGCCTCTTGATATGTGCTCTTCTACCACTACCTTATTATATGCCCTATTATAGCTTCTATTACTTTTTCATCTGTTGGAAATTTTATCACGTTTTGCTTGTTTTTGCTGTTATTAAAAAGTCTCATTCCTAAAATAAAGCTTCAATTTCTAACAATAAACGCTATGTATTAGTTAGATAATTTTTGTTTGATTTAATAGCTTATCAAAATTAAAGAGTTCGATAAATAAAAATTTTTATAGGTTTTTAAGGAATCGTATGAGGGTTTCGCGACAAAATAAGTTTGGAAACCGCTTTACTAGGCTGAACGCAAACTTACGAAGGGTTTAAGCAATTCTGAAACCCTTTTCCAAACTGTTATACAAGACTGAAGGCAAAACTGACGACGTTTGCAACATTATCAGACTGTCGTATTAAAAGTGCCAGCAAATGTTGTTGAATTAGTAAAACATGCCCACACGTTATCACCAGCTTTCTGCTGGCAGACGTAAGATAAATAAAAATTACGGTAAGTGGTTAAGCTAAAGTAGACGGATTTGTTATTTTAACATCAGTCGTATTTAAAATACGAAAGTTGATGTTAAAATAACAAAAACATGTGAAGATGGGTAAATTTTTTGACACATTACAAATCTACACAAAAAATTGCTTCAATAATAATGTCGAAAAACATTTTAAGTGTCATTGCAAATAAGCAAGCTATCAGCAAAAATTAATAACGTGATGCTTTTGTTTTTTATCAATAGCGCAAAAACTATTAATTATTTTTAAAATATTTTTTCATAGAACAGATGCTGTTAAATCATAGATCATTTTGACCCATTTAACCAACTCTGTATCTCTTACCGTTGACGAGATCCCCATACTATTCACGATAATTGGGATACCCTGTATATGAGGGGAAACATACAATTTTTTGTTGTTGCTAAAAACGTTTCGGTTCTAAACATTCGATTAATGCAAAATTTAGAGAAGGCATACCCTATGGGCCTATGGACACTTGTACCTTTTAACAGTATTTACACCTATAATTTTTTATTCCTTTATAAAAACGCACATATGGAGAAATGGTGTACTTCAGATGTACTAAATAATTCATCTTTTCCATTTTCTCACCTGTATTATACGTTGTAGTAAGCAATTTTTCTTCTCGGTGGCTTACATGTTCGTGTTTTACTGCATGTTTTTTTAACATCATCTTTTGTTACTTTGAAACATTGTTCACTTTTGTTTATGTGGCAGGAGTATACAAGCGTTTTTATTATTTAAAACGTGAACGTGATTTTTAAAATAAAAAATAGAATAATATGAACTAATAGCAAACATGTGAAAAGGAGAAGAAATGACAACAGAGTGGAAAAGCGCTACCATCGTCTCTATCCTAAAGAAAGGACGCAACAGACTGTAATAACTATGGAGGGATTTCGCTACTAGACAACACTGATAAAAAGGAGAATGGAAATAATCATTGACCCACATATGGGCGTCCGCAGAAAATTTTCCAGGGGGGGCAAAGCATAGAATCAAAGAATAATATATATGTATACAGGGTGCCCATTTTTCTAACCTGTTGTATGGGTAACTCCGTTAATATTAGAGATACAGAAACGTTTAAATTAGCAAATTTGTGCAGAATTTAAAGAAAAATCTGATGCCATTTTCAAATTTGACCTACGTCATCAACTTTTTGAAATATTTTGAAAAAACTGAAATAGGTCGATTTTTTCAAACTTGAATAATTCCGTAACCATATGAGTTAGAACCAAAATAAAAATATGCTTTTATAGATGTTTTTACGTAGATTTCAAATATGTTAACGAAATTTTCATAGCACTCTCGATTTCCAAATTATAGCACAAACTTGCATTTTTTTAAATAGAAGTCATAAGTGGCTATGGTCTTATTAAAAAGGTAATTTTTTTCTCGTTTCAATGATATAAGGGTTGTTATGCTTTATTTTTGTAGTTTTTCTTTAAATGAGCAAAAATCATTTTACATGTTCACTGCCTACTAATAGATGGGAGTTATCCTGTGTTGATGTTCTTTTTTTTTCGATGTGACATTTAAAAGTTGTCTCTTATCGTTAGTGTAGCAGTTATTAGCCAGTTACAAATTTTAAAAACAAAACCTCATAATTTGTCAAATAACATTTATTGTTTGTTACACGTATAAATCTCTCTCTATAAACCAACATCATCTACCCGGGAGTTGTCCCTTGAATGTGGTGTCAACTGAAAAGGCTGTAACTGCCTAATAATTTCTACACTAACGATAAGAGACAACTCTTAAATGTCACATCGAAAAAAAAAGAACATCAACACAGGATAACTCCCATCTATTAGTAGGCAGTGAACATGTAAAATGATTTTTGCTCATTTAAAGAAAAACTACAAAAGTAAAACATAACAACCCTCATATCATTAAAACGAGAAAAAAATAACCTTTTTAATAAGACCATAGCCAACTATGACTTCCATTTAAAAAAATGCAAGTTTGTGCTATAACTCGGAAATCGAGAGTGCTATAAAAATTTCGTTAACATATTTGAAATCTACGTAAAAACATCTATAAAAGCCAATTTTTATTTTGGTTCTAACTCATATGGTTCCGGAATTATTTAAGTTTGAAAAAATCGACCTTTTTCAGTTTTTTCAAAATATTTTAAAAAGTTGATGACGTAGGTCAAATTTGAAAATGGCATCAGATTTTCCTTTAAATTCTGCACAAATTTGCTAAGTTTAACGTTTTTGTATCTCTAATATTAACGGAGTTACCCATACAACAGGTTAGAAAAATGGGCACCCTGTTTAGGTACATTTATAAATTTTAATTTAATTTTTTAATTTTTTAATTTTTATAATTCGTTTTTACAAGTATTATTTTTACTCGATCACAGGGGGGACAAATGCCACGTTTGCCCTTCCCCCTGCGGACGCCCATGACCCTCAGATTGGAGAATACAGAAAAGGAAGAAGTACCTACGACGGATAAAATATTCACAATGAAGAAAATAGCAGCAACATGTGAACACAACATCCCACTTGCAGTACTGTTCGTCGACTTCAGAAAAGCGTATGACTCGGTAAATAGACCCAGAATACTCTTAATGCTGAAGGGGTTCAAGATACCAGCCGAACTAATCAGATTGCTCAAAATAACATTGGAATGGACATCAAGTAGGATTGAGATCAAGCGGGAAACAACGGATAAGATCAAGCTAATGAGAATAGGACAATAAACAGTAGAAGACAGGCTAGAGGTAAGAAAATTTGAGGAAGTAAATTAATTTGTGTACTTAGGGACACTACTAACAAGCAAAATGAAAAAAAACATAAACATAAGAATACTGAGAGCCAAAAAAGTGCAGGAGCTTTAAATGACCTAATAAGATCAAAACAGTTATCTAGGAGCACGAAACTACGTTTGTATAAAGCAATACTAAGACCTACAGCGATCTATGTGTGTGAGACCTACGTACTAAACAAAAATGCAAATGAAGCCCTACGAAGATGAAAAAGAAAGATAAGTAGGAGAATAGTGGGAGGGAAGAGAACATATGAGGGCTATATAAGAAGAACGAACGAGGAGGTATATACAATTTCAAATAAGCGACCATAGGCAAAGTAATAAATACCAGAAGAATACAATGGCTAGGACATATTGAGAGAAGGGAGGACAGCAGAATAATAAAAGAGATAGCGTGAAAAGAACCTACATAAAAGAAAAGAAAAGAGGAAGGCCTAGAAAAAGATGGAGAGAAGCTGTGGAGGCACAACTAAGATAAAAAAAACAATGAATTGGAGGAAGAAGCGAAAGAGATAAGAGTGTGGAAGAACATTACCAAGCTCTGGGCCTAAACGGCCTACAAAATAGCTTTTATATTTATTATTAATTTAACATTTATAGAAAAATTACCTTTGTTAACGTTTTTCATTAATCTTTGAAGCAATATTACGTTTAGTAGTGTTTGACATATTTGTGTAGTATTAAGAGATTTGGGGATTCCACTTCTTAACTAGTGTTTTGGGTCACAGTTTCTATTAGATTAGATATCAAATTTAAAAAAATAATATTAATTTAAACCTTAATTATCCTGTAGACTTTTAGAAAGTGGCACACGATTAATAAATTACAAGATAAGCTCATGCAAAATCATTAATCATATACACACGCATTTCTAAAATGACGATTCTTCCATCAAGTAATACATCAACTAAACATAATGCATCTGTTTCACGCAAGAATGTCGTAAGTTAAATATAAAATGGAGGTAACTACCAGATGCAATCAGCATTGTTTAATATTAGCTGTAACATATTTTTAGAAATATTATTTAATCATCTTAACCAAATGTAAAATACCGTGAGTGAGAGTCGTATCTTAAGTGTAAATTTATATTATATTATAATAACTTTGCAGCACTAGAATTAAAACAGGGGTGATTAAAAGTCATAAACACGGTTACTACTAATTAGAATGTGTTGGAGCTGTGGAGGTTTGATAGCAAACACGCACCCAGATGTGCATCTTGCCTGGGCTTGTGAACTTTCACAGTAATATAAAGCTTAACAGGAATATTTCCGTTAATATTTGCTCTTAGTTCCACCCTCAGTTAAATATCAAGGTGGCTGGATAGCCCCAAGTTAACAAAGTGGGTTCAAAGCTAAAGTTTGGTATTTGTGTTTTCGCGAATGTGCTTCGTAGATAAAATTTTGATAATGAATTCAGATTTCCCACAATGCAATTGTATTATTTTAAGAGATATCGATTACTATCATACCGAATGTAAACGAAATCGTGCATAATTCTGGTTCTCCTTACTTCAGTGGCGTAGCTAGAGTTTGTGCCGCCCGGGGCGGTCCCTGAATTTGCCGCCCCTTTAACTAAGGGTTGCCAACTCTTGATTTTTCCAAGCAGAGATTGACACAAAAAAGTGAAATGGAGATTAAATGCGCCGCAGGCGATTTTTTTTAAATTTTAGATGTTCAAACGGGTTTTAATGCAAATTTAAATAATGTAGAGTACTTTACCATCATCCAAAATTAGAGTTTTATGGCAGAACTTTTTCTGTTTTTTTTTTCTTTTAATCAGATCGCCCCCCAACCTCCACGAAACCTCCCTCATTAAAATGAGGGTAAAAACTTTCACTAATGGTTTCTATATAGGTAAAGAAACACATAACACATACATAATATATTTAGCAAAATTACAAAAAAGTAACAATATAAATGTAAACATAAAATTAATACATATTCTAAAAAAGTAACATCATATTTTAGCTTAAAATTTAATTTAAAAAAACGAAAAAACGCTAGTTTATGCTATAAACTTATATTTTGTTGCTTGTTCGAATAGCTCAAAAGTGATCACGAACAAAGAGCGTACATTACTATAAATTTCTTCAAAGGCACCTCGCATTGCCTAGATACGACCCCAAATAGTTATAATAAAGGGTGTTCCAATAAGACGGAAAGATGTTAACAGTAAATAAATCAATGTTAATTTTGATTTTTTTTTTTTTAATTTATTGAATCATATTATTTGGCACATGGCAATTAAGTGTGAAAGATAATATCGCCCAAATGTTCACCAAGGCTTCGGCAACACACCTCCACAAGATGGGCAAAATTTTTGATGACATCTCTGCATAATTGTTCCTCGAACTCACCAATATGCCTTATTATCTCATCCTTTAGTTGTTGAATTGTTGTTGGCTTGTTGGCATAGACCTTGCTCTTGAGATAACCCCAAAGGAAGAAGTCCGAAGGCGTCAATTCGCACGATCTTCGTGGCCAATTGACTTGGCTGTTTTGCTCTTGCATCCAATCGGCGAACGTACGGCGCTTCAAATGGTCCGCAGGCTTCAGTTCTTGAGTAAATTGAATTTTGTAAGCATGTAGACAAATTTTTCTTCAAAATTCGATGTAACGTGGTTGCAGAGAGGTTCAATTCCTGTGCGCGATTACGAATAGAGGTGTCTGGACTCTCGGCCACATTCTCGCGCACTGCAGCAATGTTTTCAGCTGAACGACGTACACTAGCATGCAATGGTGTTTTTACATCTGTCACCGACCCAGTTTGTTTGGATTTTTGAACAATTTTTACAATTGCACTCTCGGTTGGCCGATTATGCTGACCAAAAATATCGCGAATTGCATGAAGTGCATTTCTGTTTTGAAGCCCATTTTCGTAATAGGCTTTAATAACTTAAACACGTTGTTCAATTGTCAAACTTCCCATGGTTAAAATTGCCAAAGACTGAACTTGTCAAATGTCAAAACCAGATGCCAAAATCTTTTGACGTTAAAGCCTAATTCACATTTAACATCTTTCCGTCTTATTGGAACACCCTTTATTAATGATTTTATATATCTGTCAAATTGCACTTAATTATCACCCACTTAGGTCAGTCGTGTACGACCAATATTTTTATCAAATACCTACTTAAAAACTTCCCAAAAATAATCGTATTCACCTACAAGTAATAAAAAATCGTCAGCCTTTTTCCGGTGTCCTATGATTTGAAAGTTCTCTTACCACTGTTCGAAACTTTTGTACATCTCAATTTACAAATAATTGGACGAATGTTATTGCTATGCGACGATTAGTTTAATATAGAAAGGGATTTATGTTTGAAATAGAACGGAAGTGAAAATTCCCTGTTACAATTAGAGCTTAAACTGCTTGGAATTTAATGCCTAAAATAAATGAAATGTTTCATAATTTTATTGAATGGTTGGTACCGTATCATAAATCTTATTACTTGGAATTTCTGTCGGTACAAAGGGGCGGGTTTTCAGTGTAGCCGGGTCGACTAGCCCGTTTTACTTTCTATCTTCGATAAGAATTCTTTTTTTATGTAAAATTTTATGAATTTAATAGCGCTTGTGCCGGTATTGATTATTATATCTACTGATTCTTTATTACCTGCGAGATTTTCATTTTTATACCGTTTGGGTAGACTGCCCCTCCAAAAAAATTGCCGCTTGAGGCAATAGGATACCAACGAATATATTTATGTAAGTACAAAAAAAACAGTCCATATTTTGTTTAAAAAATGCCCGTAATGACTTCATCTCCGGTAAAATAAAAAATAAAAATTTAAACAGCTATCGCTTTTTTTTCATGGCTAAGTACAAGTGAAACAGGGAATGATAAATTAAGTTGAACATCACAGAATATCGTACCTTTTTGTTTATTTTAAATTGGTCCATAACTATTGCGCAACTTATAGCCATTTTCAGGAGACAAGCTTTAAATACCCAAAACGCATTTAATCTGATGATTTTGAATTCCCTAGAAAAGAATTCTTTGTTGTACAACGAAGTCGCACATCGCAAAAGGTTTTAATTTTTTTCTGAAAGAGCACATGGAAGAATATTTCTCTGGTCCGAAAAATCTTACCCCCCCCCGACTTCGTATCGTTGAATTAGTAACACGCAGTCCAGCCAATAAGCCATAAGGAAGTTTTCATAAACTAATTTTACAAGATTTTTATTCCCTGGGGCAGTGGCGTAAGCAGAAAAATATTTCAGGGGAGGAAATTGTTTTATTTTGCAAAAATAATACTGACTAATTTCAAACGGGACATGGTAATGGTGCAATTAAAAACTGATCTATGGAGGCTAGGCCTAGGCACAAAAAGTGAGTCGTAAGAAAGGGTGGTGGGGGGGTCCAGGGGGCAGCAGCCCCCCGGGTAACATCGTCATAGTCAAACGTACCCAAAAATAGCGTTTATTAGTAAAATATACAAACATAATACATTTTATTTGTATGGAAAAGCAGTCTATCCCGCAATTTTGAAATGCGGTAATTATAATTTTACTTCTTTTCAAACCTTCGGAGGGATTTATTCCCCTAATCCCCCCTTGCGTACATACGCCACTGTCCTGGGGCATTCGTTTTAAAATAAAATGTTATAAAACAAATGTGACACCATTAATATTTGAGATTAAAATGGTGATAAATATGCCTTACTAAATTTTCATGTCGTGACACTTTATTCCATTGTTTATGTAGGGACATATAAAACACCAACACCGTTATCTGTAACTGACAATCAATTGATAACTTAATTTAAAGGTAGACCACAGTTGGTATTGATTCCCAGCTTGATACATCGCAACTCGTTTTCAGCTTTCCAAAAAACGCAAAGCGTATCGTGTGATACATGAAAGCATTGATTTAGCTTAAAAGCTGGATCACCATATCCAATGGGCACATTAGTTAGAACCTAATGTTGCTCGCTTAAAGAAAAAAAAAACCTGGTAAACACTAAAAACATAAGGGAAGCAACACAACTGCAGTAATAAAATGCAAAACAATTAATTAGAAAAGATTATTTAAAAGCAGTTTTTAAGACTTTAATATTTTACTAAGTTACTTAACTTGAAACAGTTTTGATCATTGACCCTTTCGCCACGACGGCGGACCATAGTCGCCCTCCGCGAAACGCATTTGTATACACAACGGGCGACTATAGTCCGCGAAATTCCGTGAATTTATTTTTAACTTGCGATTTTAATATACGTATTACCACATATTGCAAATGTCATTAGGTAAAAATTCTTAATAAATTAAAATGACTGAAAAACAAAACATAGTCTCTCAGTAAAATTTGTTTTTTTTAAGTGTTTTAATGCTTTTTTAATACATTAATGTGTAGATGTATTTGTCATAGAAACTAGCGTAAAGTGTCTTATATATGTATATAAGAATAAGTTAAATAATTTCAGTAATTACTTTTCAAAATTTTAATAAAAACATTAGAATTTTTAAATAAAGTGATCGTTAACAATTAAAAAAAAATTATATTAAAACCCAAACTATGTGGACAATTCCAAAACATTTGAGCTTTTGATTTTGTGTGTTATCTATTTTTAGATAAAAATGTAAATCTTGGCGAAATGTTTCTCCCAAAATATTTTCAGAATACGCATACACTCCTTTAGTTTGCTACGATGTATAGGTACTATACGTGACCCCAGGAGTGAACTGTCACACTTGGATACATTTTTTCGATTTCGATTTTCGGTTCATCACTGAAGGTTTCTTTGTCGAATAATGACATCGCACATCACAAGGGAATATCACGGAGGGCTTCAAATGTTTGCTTTCTATTGAACGCGAGTACGTTCATTTTAATCATAAATTTCACAGATCAAATTTGTTACATTTGGTTCGGAGTTCTTGTAATTACCTAAAATACTTTATAACTTAGACAATTGTTTAACCTTTAACTAGTCGCGTGTACTGTGTATACATAACTACTCGCATGGCGCCTCGGAGGCACCATTGGGGTTTTATAACAATATTTTTTACTTAAAATCTTAAAAATGTGTTAAACTGCTTTATTCATGAAATATAAGCTAAATCTTAAAAAGAATAACAATGACTAAATAAATTATAAGATATAAAAAATATATATCTGTATATAAAACATAACTGTAAAAACAGTTTTTTTTTTTTTTTTTAATACGAATCAAACATTGGATGCAAAGCATTCACTGCACAATTTTATTGTATGCTCTGAACAAATATTTTTATGGCATTGCGAACAAATTTGTTGCGAATGTCGATTTTTAGCCCTAGGGCATAAATGATAGCGTTCATGCCGAGTAGCACATAATTGCATTTTACGGACTGTAAAATAGAGAAATATGAATAATACTATATAATTCGTATTCCTAAAAGTACAATTGAGGAATACATAAACAGATATTAGTGACAAAAAAATTATTAAAAATGTAACAACGATTTAAAAAACGCTTGGCGCCTCTGCGGCGCCGTGCGACTACTTAAAGGTTAATGAAAGGTTGGGTGAAAAGTAGAAAACTAAAACTTATACGTGTTAGTATTTATTTCCTATCACATAACCTGTGACGTACTTAAATAAAAATTACCTTTAGTATTGTTACCTAACTTTCAATATTTGATCAAGAGGCTGAATACAAAGGTGTCCCAAATTACTTGTCTACTATTTTTTGCATTGAGGGATTCAAAGTCAGTTAAATAGATGAACGATGCGCAATTTATTGCTCATTAAAAATAATCTGTAAAAAAAAATACATAGCTTTTTAGCTCAGAATCATTCATAAACAACTTGATTTCCTCTTTTCCTTCTGTTGCAAATACATATACCTATCAAGTAACTAAGAGCAGCATTTATTTGAAGAATCTTGTTACTCTCTACAAGCTGATTAATAAGAGTGGTACAAACGTTTTATTTGTTTTGGACCATCATCTACTTCAACTTTGTTAGGAGTACTTTTTATAGGCCCATTAATTAGATATGTGAAAGCTAGCACTTGTTTTGCTAATGTAAACTTATAAATACGATAAAATCCGGAACATTATCTATTAAGCTTACTAAGACGCTATCACGTGTGATTGCTGTTATTTTTAACCCCTTCGTTACGTAATTTATATCCATCTATATTTGTGTTGTCAATGCTGTGACCTGGTGAAATATGTTTTTAAGAAATATCATTATTAATTTAATACGTCCAGGGACTTCGCTACTCGCTAGCACTAAGGCAACTCGGGCACCGCCTGAGGGTAGCACCTCGTAGGGGTGGTAAAATTATTAATTACCACAATTAAAAATAAAAATTGAAAAAATTGTGCGATAATTTTTTTAATAAAAAAGGTATATGAAACTGTTTTGATCGTTAGTAACTTTTGATGACAACACCGAAAAGGGGCGGCATTGAAAAGTTTAACTAAGGGCGGCACATACCCTCGCGACGGCCCTGATTACATTGTTTATTATTTTAATCACTATTTATGTACAATGGAATATTATATAGTGTTCTTTAATAATAGATTATTATTATTATTATTATTAACGAATATTTAACATTTGGTTTATATAAAATTAAGATGAAACATTATACTTACTCTTAAAGCATTGGGTCTAGAAGAGAAAAGAAAAAAGATGTATCCTAAGCCGAAGAACTCTAGGGACTTATAATATTATATTAAAAATTTTGTTTTCAATCTTTTTTTCTTGTTTTCAATACAGAATGACAGTCTACACTCTACACTGTAGAGTCTACAGGGTGGGCCACTATTGGGATCTCGTAAACGGTAAGAGCTACATAGAAATAGAAGTTTAAATGAGACGAGATGTTCCCCTTTCTGAGAACTATTCAGAGATGCTATAATGTTTTAAAAAAGTTTCATGGCACGCTTAATAATAAACAAAAATCAAAATATATTTGGGGAAAAAGTTGTAGATTTTTTGACGTACTGCAAAACGAAAGCATTCATTCGTTTTAATATTTGTCAGTTTGTCTAATTTAAACTTCTTCGTAGCTCTTACTGTTAACAACATCCCAATAGTGGCCCTTTTATGTGGACCATCCTGTATATTAACATGCGAGTCTTAAAATACCTTTCTTAGAGAAAAGGGGGGCGCGTTGTCTATTGCTTCCCCGTGGCCCGAATTTTCTGTGAACTGCCTTTTCGGTCTGAAATGAAAATTCTTACACATCTAAATGTTAAAATGGTTTTTGAAGACCAATTAAATTTATTTTCTTTCTCGTGTTCTTTTTCTTTGCCTGCATCGTTGTCCTATTATTTCTGTTATTCTTTACGATAAGGTTTTTGAAGGTTGTTGGTTTGTTTTTGTTTTATTTTCTTTCGGCTTTTTCTGCTCCCTGTCCCATCTCCATTATTCTCCATCAATTGTGATCTTTTTGTATCCTGTTTTCGTTGTTCTCACTTTCTGTCTTTCTTCTTCCGATATTTGTTTTAGTTTCTTTTGGATTTCCTGTTCCTCTTTCAATAAAGTGTTTGAATTCCTGTATAAGGTCTGCTTTGTTATTAGTTTTTATCTCCAAGCCTGAATAACGATATTACTGTTGGTGCTATCTTTTTCCAATATTCTATCTTTTACAGATTTCATCTTCTCTTTAATTATCTTGTTTTCATTTTCAGTACTTCATTTTCCTGTTTTAGTTCCTTCAGTTCCTCTTGGTATTACCTCTGGTCGTGTTTTATTTCTTTTATATCTCACTATATCCTTGATCACTTTCGTAATCTTATCCGTTTTATTTTAGTTCTCTTTTTGATGTGTCCTGTTTATTTTTTTACTCCCTTTTGATATGTCTTCTACAGGGTGCGCCATTAGTGCGATAAAGTCCATTATTGCCCTTAATGTCAACTTAATAAAAAAAAGTTTTTAATGAAACTTATAGTATTTCTACACGTGCATGTTTTAAAATTAGTTTCAAGTATACAGGGGGTTTCATAAAAGTGGGGCGTCATTAAAGGTATTTTTTTTAAATTGAACACCCAGTATATTTTTGCATAATCGAAATCAGCAAGAAAATCTCCATATGACAGTATTTTGTTTTTTTTCATTTTTTTTCGACGTTGCCAATTTATCTTAAAAAATCTTTGAATTCCCAGAAAAACAGGGTACAATACTTGTCAAGAGCACAACGTTATGAATAATAATTGGCAAATGATATTTTGCACATACAAAGTCAAAAGGTGTAGTCATAGTCTAAATATATCAAAATTAATTTATATTATACAGGGTGTTTCTTATAGATGTGCCAACTTCCCAATTTTCAAACATCAATAACTTTATTTTTTCAAATGGAACACCCTGTATATTATTACGTCATTTTGTTGTATTTTTGTTTTCTTCAACTTTTCTTAATACTTACCTATACCTAAAATGAATATTTTCTGAGATATTTACATTTTACTTATTCTTATAAGCGTTGTGTAGGAATTTCCTAGTTTTCTCGGAGTAGGCCCCGACTTTGACAATAGAAACAATAATTTCTGTGGTAACAAATGTCAGAGTTAATTGCTGTCAATTGTTAAAACATAAATAAATGAGTATAACATATGCAATATGAATTTTCCAAAAAAGAATTCATTGATACGGTCTATGTTCAGGGTGGCGTACTTTCGATGCCCATACAGGGGGGGTATTTCGGTAATTATCAGAGATTAAAAAAAAAACTATATTTCGAAAATTAAAAAAGATCAAAAATCTGTTTACGACAATAAATTCCTCTCGAAAAATGAAATCGAGACTACGTACTTAGTTTTTTTCTATCTCTGATAATAACCGAGATACCCCCCCTGTATTGGCATCGAAAATACGCCACCCTGAACATAGACC